>JAVSCE010006737.1:0-149608 GCA_032199065.1 Smutsia gigantea
GGTTATTTGCCTCCCTATTTGATCATTTCCATTCAATTTTCTGTTTCCCTTCATAGAAGAAACCTTCTGGCTGTTTTGCTCCACACAACCACCTCCTCTGCCTTCTCATTAGATATATACCACCCAAGCCTTTGTCCCCACCACCCCACTAACATTTTTCTTATCAATGTAACCAGTAACTAACATTCTATCCCATCCAGAGGTTACTTGCCAACCTTCACCTTACTAAACCTATAAGCCATTTGACACATGGGGCTGCTCACTACCTGAAACACATTCTCACTTGGCTCCGGACCACCATACCTCTTCAGTGATCCTCCCACATCCTTGGTTGCTCTCCTGAATCTCCTTTAGTGGGTCCTCTTCCTTGTCCTACCCTCAAAGTCATGCACTGTCTAAGAGCTCAGTTCCTGAGTTTGTCTACACTATCCAGTCCCATCTCTAGCCTGAGGGGTCCTAAGTTTGCATCTCCACCTCCAGCAGTAGACTCCCATACACTTCCTGTTGGAAATATACCAGGCATCTCAAATTCAGCTTGTTCCAAACCAAATCTCTTGATCTAGCTCACAAATTGCTCCTTTTTCAGGCTTACCCTTCCCAGTAAATGGTACCAAAAACCTAAGAATCATTTTCTAATTCTTTTCTTTCATACCTTCATGTAAACTAAACACTAATTCTGATATCTTCTCATCTTACGTATATTAAGGTATAATTGATGTATACTCTTATGAAGGTTTCACATGAAAAACATTGTGGTTACTACATTCACCCATATTATCAAGTCCCCCCATACTCCATTGAAGTCACTGTCTATCAGTGTAGTAAGATGCCACAGAGTCACTACTTGTCTTCTCTGTGCAACACTGTCTTCTCTGTGACGCCCCCTACAACATGTGGACCAATCATAATACCCCTCAATCCCCTTCTCCCTCCCTCTCCACCCACCCTCTCCAACCCCTCCACTCTAGTAACTGCTAGTCCCTTCTTGGAGTCTGTAGTCTACTGCTGTTTTGTTCCTTCAGTTTTGCTTCATTGTTATACTCCACAATGAGGGAAATCATTTGGTACTTGTCTTTCTCAGCCTGGCTTATTTCACTGAGCATAATACCCTCTAGCTCCTTCCATGTTGTTGCAAATGGTAGGATTTGTTTTCTTCTTATGGCTGAATAATATTCCATTGTGTATATGTACCACATCTTCTTATCCATTCATCTACTGATGGACACTTAGGTTGCTTCCATATCTTTGTTATTGTAAATAGCGCTACAATAAACATAGGGGTGCATATGTCTTTTTGAATCTGAGCACTTGTTTTCTTTGGGTAAACTCCTAGGGGTGGAATTCCTGGGTCAATGGTGTTTCTATTTTTAGATTTTTGAGGAACCTGCATATTGCTTTCCACAATGGTTGAACTAATTTACATTCCCACCAGCAGTGTAGGAGGGTTCCCCTTTCTCCACATCCTCGCCAACATTTGTTGTTGTTTGTCTTTTGTATGTTAGCCATCCTAACTGGTGTGAGGTGATATCTCATTGTGGTTTTAATTTGAATTTTGCTGATAATTAGTGATGTGGAGCATCTTTTCATGTGCCTGTTGGCCATCTGAATTTCTTCTTTAGAGAAGAGTCTGCTCATATCCTCTGCCCATTTTTAATAGAGGTATTTGCTCTTTGGGTGTTTGGGAAAATGAGTTCTTTATATATTTTGAATGTTAACCCCTCGTAGGATATGTTGTTTACAAATATATTCTCCCATACTGTAGGATGCCTTTTTGTTGTACTGATGATGTCCTTTACTGTATAGAAGCTTTTTAGCATGATGTAGTCCCATTTGTTCATTTTTTTATTTTGTTTTCCTTGCCTGCAGAGATGCATTCAGGAAAAAGTTGCTCATGTTTATGTTGAAGAGATTTTTGCCTATGTTTTCTTCTAAGAGTTTTATGGTTTCATGACTAACATTCAGGTCTTTGATCCATTTTGAGATTACTTTTGTGTATAGAGTTAGACAATAATCCAGTTTTATTCACTTACATGTAGCTGTCCAATTTTGCGAACACCAGTTGTTGAAGAGGCTGTCATTTCCACATTGTATGTCAATGGCTCCTTTATCTTATATTAATTGACCATATATGCTTGGGTTTATATCTGGACTCTCTATTCTATTCCACTGATCTATGGGTCTCTTCTTGTGCCAATTCCAAATTGCCTTGATTACTGCGGCTTTGTAGTAGAGATTGAAGTGAGTGAGCATAATGCCCCAGGCTCTATTATTCCTTACCAGGATTGCTTTGGCTATTTGGGGTATTAGTAGTTCCATATGAATTTTTAGAATGATGCTTTAGTTCATTGAAGAATGCCATTGGTATTTTGATAGGGTTTGGATTGAATCTGTAGATTGCTTTAGGCAGGGTGGCCATTTTGACAGTATGAATTCTTCCTATCCATGAGAATGGGATATATTTCCATTTATCAGTGTCTTCTTTAATATCTCTCATGAGTGTCTTGTAGTTTTCAGGGTTTAGGTCTTTCACTTCCTTAGTTAGGTTTATCCTAGTTATATTATTCTTTTTGATACAATTGTGAATTGAATTATTTTCCTTATTTCTCTTTCTCCTAGTTAATCATTAATATATAGAAATGCTAATACCATATTAAGGGAGTTAAATTAGACTGTTAGATAGTAAGAGAATTAAATTACCTTTGAACCTTTGGTAACCATGAATCTAAAGCGTGCAATGCCAATAAGTACATACCTGTTGATAATCACCCTAAATATAAATGGTCTGAATGCATCAATCAAAATAAACACAGTCACTGAATGGATAAAAAACAAGACCTGTCTATATACTTCCCACAAGAGACTCACTTCAAACCCAAAGATATACACAGACTAAAAGTGAAGGGATGGAAAAAGATATTTCATGCAACTAACAGGGAGAAAAAAGCACGTGTAGCAGTAATGGTATCAGACAAAATAGACTTCAAAACAAAGAAAGTCACAAGAGACAAAGAAGGACATTACATAGTGTTAAAGGGGTCAGGCCAACAAAAGGGTATCACTATTATAAATATCTATGCACCCAACACTGGATCACCTACATATGTGAAATAAATACTAACAGAATTAAAGGGGGAAATAGAGTGCAATGCATTCATTTTGGGAGACTTCAACACACCACTCACTCCAAAGGACAGATCCACCAGACAGAAAATAAGTAAGGAGAGAAGATACTGAACAATGTATTAGAACAGGTGGACCAAACAAACATCTATAGAACACTCCATCCAAAAGCAACAGGATACACATTCTTCTCAAGTGCACATGGAACATTTTCAAGAATAGATAATATACTAGGCCACAAAAATAGCCTCAGTAAATACAAAAAGATTTAAATTGTACCAACCAGCATCTCACATCACAAAGGTATGAAACCAGAAATAAATTACACAAAGAAAATGAAAAAGTCCATGAACACACGGAGGTTTAATAACATGCTACTAAATAATCAATGGATTAATGACAAAATAAAAACAGAGATCAAGCAATATATGGAGACAAATGGGAACAATAATAAAACAACAGAATATCTGTGGGATGCAGCGAAGTCTGTGCTAAGAGGGAAGTACACTGCAAGACAAGCCTACCTCAGGAAAGAAGAACAATTCCAAATGAACATAAACTCACAATTAATGAAACTAAAAAAGGAAGAACAAATGAGGCCCAAAGTCAGTAGAAGGAGGGACATAATGAAGATTAGAGCAGAAATAAATAAAATCAAGAAGAATAAAACAATAGAAAGAATTAATGAAAACAAGGAAATAAACAAAACAGATAAACACCTAGCCAGACTTATCAAGAAAAAGGAAAGTCTACACACATAAATAGAATCAGGAGTGAGAAAGGAAAAATCACTATGGACACCACAGAAATACAAATAATTATTAGAGAATACTATGAAAAGTTATATGCTAACAAACTGGATAGCCTAGAAGAAGTGGACAACTTTCTAGAAAATACAACCATCCAAGGCTGAACCAAGAAGAAACAGAAAATCTGAATAGATCAATTACCAGCAAGGAGATTGAATTGGTAATAAAAAAAACTACCTAAGAACAAAACTCTTGAACCAGATGGTTTCACTGATGAATTTTATGAAACATTTAGTGAACACCTAATACCCATCCTCCTTAAAGTTTTGCAAAAAGTAGCAGAGGAGTGAATACTCCCAAACTCATTCTATGAGGCCAGCATCAATCTAATACCAAAACCAGGCAAAGACACCACAAAAAAAGAAAATTACAGACCAATATCCTTGATGAATATAGATGCAAAAATACTTGACAAAATATTAGCAAACCGAATTCAAAAATACATCAAAAAGATCATCCATCATGAACAAGTGGGATTCATCCCAGGGATGCTAGGATGGTACAACATTCGAAAATCCATCAACATCATCGACTACATTAACAAAAAGAAGAACAAAAACCACATGATCATCTCCATAGATGCTGAAAAAGCATTCAACAAAATTCACCTTCATTCATGATAAAAATTCTCAACAAAATGTGTATAAAGGGCAAGTACCTCAACATAATAAAAGCCGTATATGACACACCCACAGCCAACATCATACTTAACAGCGAGAAGCTGAAAGCTTATCCTTTAAGATCAGGAACAAGACAATGATGCCCACTCTCCCCACTTTTATTCAACATAGTTCTGGAGGTCCTAGCCACGGAAATCAGACAACATAAAGAAATTAAATGCATCCAGATTGGCAAGGAAGAAGTCAAACTGTCCCTGTTTATGGATGAAATGATATTGTACATAAAAAACTCTGAAGAATCCACTCGAAAACTACTAGATCTAATATCTGAATTCAGCAAAGTTGTGGGATACAAAATTGAAATCTGTTGAATTCCTATACACTAATGATAAACTAGCAGAAAGAGAAATCAGGAAAACAATTCCATTTGCAATTGCATCAAGAAGAATAAAATACCTAGGAATGCCTAAGAATAAACGTAACCAAGGAAGTGAAAGACCTATACTCTGAAAACTGCAAGACACTCATGAGAGAAATTAAAGAAGATACGAATAAATGGAAACACATCCTGTGCTCAGGGATAGGAGGAATTAATATTGTCAAAATGGCCAGACTGCCTAAAGCAATCTGCACATTAAATCCAATCCCTATAAAAATAACAACAGCATTCTTCAACAAACTAGAGCAAATAGTTCTAAAGTTCATATAGAACCACAAAAGACTCTGAATAGTCAAAGCAATCCTGAGAAGGAAGAATAAAATGGGGGAAATTACACTCCCTGACTGCAAGCTCTACTACAAAGCCACAGCAATCAAGACAATTTGGTACCAGCACAAGAACAGATGCATAGACCAATGAATAGACCAATGGTATGAGCCCAGATATAAACCCAAGCATATATGGTCAATTCATATATGATAAAGGAGTGATGGATATACATTGGGGAAATGACAGCCTCTTCAACAGGTGGTGTGGCAAAACTGGACGACTATATGCAAGAGAATGAAATTGAATTATTGTCTAAACCCAAACACAAAAGTAAACTCAAAATGGATTAAAGAACTGAATGTTAGTCATGAAATGGTAAAACTCTTAGAAGAAAACATAGGCAAAAATCTTGAGTATAAAATGAGCAACTTTTTCCTGAACACATCTCCTTGGGCAAGGGAAACAAAATAAAAAATGAACAAATGGGATTATATTATGCTAAAAATCTTCTGTACAGCAAAGGACACTGTAATCAGAACAAAAAGTTATCCTACAGTATGGGAGAATTTATTTGTAAATGACATATCTGACAAGGCGTTAACATCAAAACTGTATAAAGAACTCGTATGCTTCAACACCCAAAAAGCAAATAACCGTATTAAAAAATGGGTGGTGTATATGAACAGACAATTCTCCAAAGAAGAAATTCAGATGGCCTACAGGCACATGAAAAGATGCTCCACATTGCTCATTATCAGGGAAGTGCAAATTAAAACCACAATGAGATATCACCTCACACCAGTTAAGATGGCCAACATTGAAAAGACTAGGAACAACAAATGCTGGCAAGGATGCGGAGAAGGGGAACCCTCCTACCATGCTGGTGGGAATGTAAACTAATTCAACTATTGTGGAAAGCAGTATGGAGGTTCCCCAAAAAACTCAAAATAGAAATACCATTTGACCCAGGAATCCACTCCTAGGAATTTACCCTAAGAATGCAGCAGCCAGTTCAAAATGACAGATGCACCCCTATGTTTATTGCAGCACTATTTACAATAGCCTAGAAATGGAAGCAACCTAAGTGTCCATCAGTAGATGAATGGATAAAGAAGATGTGGTACATATACACAATGCAGTATTATTCAGCCATAAAAAAAACCCAAATCCTACCATTTGCAACAACATGGATGGAGCTTGAGGGTATTATGCTCGGTGAAATAAGCCAGACTGAGAAAGACAAGTACCAAATGATTTCCCTCACCTGTGGGGCATAAGAACAAAGCAAAAATTGAAGGAACAAAACAGCAGCAGACTCACAGAACCCAAGAATGGACTAACAGTTGCCAAAGGGAAAGGGACTGGTGTGTGTGGGGGGACATGAGAAGGGAGGGAGAAGAGGAATAATGGGCTTTGCAATTAGCACACATAATATAGCAGGGGGGAGCATACGGAGAAGGCAGTATAACACAGAGAAGACAAGTAGTGATTCGAAAGCATCTTACTACTCTGATGGACAGTGAATATAATGGGGTATGTGGTGGGGCTTGATAACGGGGGGAATCTAGTAACCACAATGTTGCTCATGTAATTGTATATTAATGATACCAAAATTTTAAAAAAGGAGAAAAAAAGGAATGCAACTGATTTATTCTCCTTTCTCCTGAGCAACAATCTTTGTGCAATCCTTGCCCATTTACGACCTCTGTCACTTTTAGGAAGTCTCTCAGACTGCCCGCCTTTCTTTTGTCCTAGAGTAGACGGATGTGGATCCCTGTTTTCCACAAGTGGCTAGATTCTCAAACTCTCCAAGTGTTCTGCTGTTCTTAGCTTTCCAACCCCACTAATCTCCAGACCACCATGTAATGTACGTTAGTGCTCCCAGAACAGATCTCCAGAGCTGGGTGTTCAGCAGTCCTAGGCCTCCACCGCATCCCTGCTCCATTTCTCTTCCTCCCTTTGAGTTGGGGTGGGGAAAGGGCTTGGGTCCCTCCAGATCATGGCTTTAGTATGTTACCCTTTTCTTTGAGGTCTGCTGGTTTCCCCACGTGTAGACAGACTGCTGCAGCCTTCTTTCCTGTTGCTCTTCCAGGATTTGATGTATTCGTTATATTTTCATATTATATGTGGTTTTGGGAGGAGGTTTCTGTCTCACCTCTCATGGCACCATTGTTTTTGCAGCTCCACCTTTTAAATACATCCTGAATCCAGTTGCTTCCCCTCAAAGCTGCTGCTCCCATATGCATTCAGCTGACATCCCTTGCTCAGACATTACACTAGTCATATAGCTCATTTCCTGCTTTGTCTATAGTTTCTTCTCTAATAAGCAGTCAAAATGGTCTAACAGAAGACCAGGTTATGTTACTTCTTTGCTCAAAATCACCCACTAGCTTCTATCACACTGGGAGGAAATGTCAAACTCATTATCTCTTAAAATATTCACAGCATTTAACTACAGATTCTGTTTTAAGACTCTTACTTCTATTTAACCTACCTCATTTTTGGTTACTGCCACCTTATGCCATTCCTATCCCATTGGTATTTTCAGCCAATCTTGAAAGTCCCAAGCTTGTTTCCTCTTTGGGTTTTCTTTCTTAATGCTCTTTCTCCCTGGAGATATCTTTATTTTGAGCTTTTCATGGCTGCCTCTCACATTTTCTTCGTATTTCATCAAGGTTTAACTTCCCAGACCACCTATCTAAAATGGCTTCTTCTTTCTGTAAACATATGCTTTGTATTTCCCTAACTTGCTTTATTATTTTTTTGTAGCACTTATAACTACCTGACATTAAATTTATTAGTTTGCTGGTTCTCTACCACACTAAACATAACATCATGAAGGCAAGGACTTGGCTGTTTTCGTTGTTACATCCCTATTGTTGGTGATACCTTTTCATGGTAGAGGCTCAGATATTTGTTGAATTGATAACTCTTTATTGCTGACTGTCACCACCTTTGAATAGTGAAGTGTAGTAAGAATCTCAAAAAGAGGCATATGTAAATGTGTCTGTGTGTGAGTTTGTATGCGTGTATGTGTGTGAGATACTCCAGAACCATATACTGAAAAGATCTAAAATTACACCCCAACAACACTAGGGTCATCTAGTACTCATAAATTGGTTTTTAATATCTTTCTGTACTTACAGAAATTAGAAATCCTTGAAAAAATAGCTGGTTCCATGTCTGGAGCAGAAAAAGAACTATATAAACTTGAAACATCTTGATATACCAGAAAACAAGAAATGCTCCAAGACTAACATGGATGTTTTAAAAATACACAGTACCCTGCTGGAGAGGCTCCCACTGGCCAAATTTGAAGAAATTAAGTTATCAGAAAGAAAAAATATTGTTATTTATTGAAATGTGTTCGAGGTGTCAAGGAGATTGAGAGACAGAGACAGAGAGAATGTCTTTTATAACTGATTTTTTTGTGTGTGTTAGGATCCAATCAAGTTTCCTGCATTATATTTGATTGTTAATTAAAATAATCAAGTAAGCCCAAAGCAGATAGTGTTTCCTCAATGATGGCTTGATAATATAATTGTAGGACTTGCTGGAGAAGAGTCCTTCTCCATTCCTCAGCAAGATGCTTGAAGCTTGGGGATATGCCATCCACAAACTGAAGTTCCTCTGCAGGGTGGATGGTACCATGGCAATTAGAAGCTTGAGCTGGGGTGGGGGGGGAAGCAGTGGCAGCCGTGGAGCAGCCAATCTGCTGGTTGCTGAGAGCCACCACTGTGGGCTAATGAGAATGTGCAAGTTGCTCTGTGAGCCAGCCAAAGGCAGGGTGAGGCTTAAGAGGTGAGGTCCATGGATTTACCACTCACTATTATTATTGGACCCATATCTCCTAGCGAAGTTGAGGATGCTGACAATAGAGAATTCATGGAGTTTCCAAATGACATTTTGTGGTGTGGCATTAACATATAAGACTAGTACACATTTGCCTAACTCCTTGGGGAAAAATACTATTCTCTGGGTGTGCTACCCCTCAAAATCCCAAATTACCAGGAAAGGAGGAAGCTCTTGCTGGTGGTTAAAGGACTTTGAGCTTACAGGTCCAGGCAAAAGTGGGTCCCCATTGTGTGTCAGCATTATCTAGGTGAATTTAAAGTGATGGTAATTTGCTTCTTTCTTCACCCTCTGTAATTCAAAGAACACACTCCGAGAGCCAGACAAATGCATTATGAATCTTTTTAAAATGAGATACCAAAAATAACTCAGGGAGTAACCAAACAAATAAAGATTAAGAATTCTCTTTTTTTCTCTACAATTTTTATAAAGAGGAAAAAAGAAAAATTGGGAGCTTTTTTCACTGCTAATTAAACAGTTATTTTAATGGCAAAGAAAAATATTTAGAAAAAGTTACAGGACTAAGGAACGTGACAGAACTCAGTGAACATCCACTCATCTTTACAATGTAATCTAAGCCTCACATTAATGTTTTAAAAGGCATTTGGTGGGCAAAACTCTAAATTGCCCTTTTTGTTCTTAACCATGCATTAACATCACAATGAAGTAGAATTCTCAGAATATATAGGTCGGTCCATTAGTGAATACTTTGGTAAACAGAATCTTTTAATATTTCTTTTTTATGTTTTTATTTCCTTTTATAGTGTGAAAATCCTTGTAAAATCAGTGTACTTAGAGTAAGCATGATACAGTGACTGTGAATTGCTTCTATGATAGTTCAGACTTGTAATGCCCTAGGGTTACTATTGCTACTGTTCTCTACAGTAATTATGCATGCATGTGTGATTATGAAAGGGTAGGACATAAACCCAAATGATTATTAAACTCAGGACAAGTCACAGATATCAGTTCCTCATATGAGTGGTTTTCTTGGCATTCATTTGTTTCTTCAGGTAAATCAGATAATTAGTCATTTTTGCTGAAACATTGCTTTCTATTCTTGTGGTGTTTATTCACTGGCCCTTCTCATCCTACCCTGACCTAAAGCACTGTAATATCTGCTTGTCAAAAACATCTTCACAGCCTAGGTATTTCTCCTTATTTGTCCTTCACACTATGAAAGACTCAGCCAAACATATAGAACATCCACCTCAGTCTGAATTCCTGGTTTTGAGAACAATTTTGCACTACTTGGAAATCAATTCGATTACAAGAAAAATTCCTATTTAATTCCATGTTATGTAATATGTCAAATCTCACCAGAAAAACTAATACAATGTTTGTTGAGCTCCTGTTTGCTGCAGGTTATAAGGAGTCATTGGTATTCTTCAGCTCTGGTGTAGATTTATAAATAGAGCCACAATTCTCTTGTTTATTGGGTCCAAAGTCCATTACAGAGAAGCCTGCACCATCTGTGCTTTTCCAAGGATGGAATCACAAGGGCAGCAGAGCACCTGCATGTGTAGGCAGCCCTTCCATGATGAAAAGCTTTTGTTGTTCAGTGTAATGAGGTTGTTGGAACCTCCTGGTGAAATGAGAGCTCCTGTATATTAACATTATCATTGGTCATGCTACCACTGCTGGGTATAAATCTAGAGAGATACTTCCTCTTGTTCTGCGATAATCTCCCTACCACAGTAGCGACTGTGGTGTGTCGGTGCTTAGGTTGCCTATCCATTCTCAAGATTTTCATCTGGGAGTTTTATGGTTTCATGTCTGACATTTAAATCTTTCATCCATTTTGAGTTAATTTTTTGCGAGTGACATAAAATAGAGATCCAGTTTCATTCTTTTGCATGTGAATATCAATTATCTCAGCACCATTTATTGAAGAGATTCTCCATTGAGTATTTTTGGCACTCTTGTCAAATATTAGTAGAGAATATTTGCATGGGTTTATTTCTTGGCTCTCAATTTTTTCCATTGATCTATATATCTGTTTTTATGCTAGTACCATGCCATTTTCATTACCATAGCTTTCTAATATAGTTTGAAATCAGGATATGTGTATGGCTTCCTCTTTGTTCCTCTTTCTTGGAATTGCTTTGGATATTTTTGATCAATTGTGATTTCAAATGAATTTTAGGATGTTTTTTCCATTTCCATAAAAAATGTCCTTGGAGTCTTGATAGGAATTGCATTAAGTCTGGATGGCTTTGGGTAGTATGGACATCTGAAGAACATCGATTCTTCCAGTCCATGAATTTGCAGCTTTCCATTTATTTGTGCATTCTTCAATTTTTTTCAACACTATCTTATACTTTTCAGAGTATTGGTCTTTCACCTCCTTGGTTAAATTTATTCTTAAGGATCTGATTGTTTTTGGTACTATTATAATTGGATTTTTTTTCTTTTACAGATAATTCGTCATTAGTGTATAGAATTACAACTTTTATTTTTGCCTGTTGATTTGTTGTTCTGCAGATTTACTTAATCCATTGGTTAGATGCAGCAGCAGTGTTTTTGATGGAGTCTTTAGAATATATATAAAATCATGTCATTAGAAATCTTTCTTTCCTACTTGGATAACTTTTATTTCTTTTTCTTGCCTAATTGCTCTGGCTAGGGATTTCATTGCTATGCTGAATAGGAGTAATGAGAATGGGCAACCTTGTCTTATTCCTGACCTTAGAGGAAAAGCTTTTATCTTTCACCATTGATGTTATGATGTTAGCTGTGGGTTTGTCATATGTTACCTTTATTATGTTGAGATACATTCTTTCTATACCCAGTTTCTTGAGAGTTTTTGTCATGAATGGTATTGAATTTTGTTAAGTGCTTTTTCTGCATCTATTGACACAATCATATGATGTTTTTCACTTTATTCATGTAATGCTGTCATATTTATTGATATATGTGTGGAACTACCCTTGCATCCCAGGTATGAATTCCACTTGATCATGCTGTTTGATCCTTTTAATATGCCACTGAATTCAGTTTGCCAGTATTTTATTGACAACTTTTGTATTATACAGCTGGAATATTGATCAGTAATTTTATTATAGTATCCTTATCTGGCTTTGGTACCAGGGTAATTCTGGTTTCATAAAATGAATTTGGGAGTGTTCCTTCCTCTTCATTTTTTTTGGAAATTTGAGAAGGATTAGCATTAATTCTTCTTTTGGTAGACTTTAGTGAAACTATCCGGTCCTGGATGTTTCTGTATTGGGAGGTTTCTGATTACATATTCTATCTACTTTCATTATTGGTCTGCTCAGATTTTCTATATTTTCATGATTCAGTTTTGGTAGATTGTATGTTTCTAAGAATTTATCTTTTTCTTCTAGATTGTCCAATTTATTGGTGAATAACTATTCATATTATTATCTTATGATCCTAAGTTCTGTGAGATCAGTTGTAATAGCTCCTCTTTCATTTAACTTTACTTTTGGGGGTCTTCTCTGTTGGTTATTCTAGTTAATAATTTGTTAATTTTATCTTTTCAAAGATAGTGTTGTTTTGTTTATCTTTTCTATAGTTTATCCTGTTCACTGTTTTATTTATTTCTTCTCTTCTGTTATCCCCTTTACTGGGATTTTCACAATGGTTTTTATCTTTGGATAGTTGCTAGTTTGCTTTGGGATGGAGACTGAAGTCCTGAAGTCATGAAAGACTTGTTGCTCTCTTGATGACATTACTCTTAACAACATTTTCTGATGAAGATGCTTAATTCAAATTCAATTTCACATAACATTTATTAAGCACTTCCTCTGCAAAATAACAAGGCATACAAGAAGAGGCTTGGACTTTAGAATTGGACAGAACTTCAGAGTCATCTGCTGTGAATGGCAAGGGTTAAGTGAAACAATTTACCAATGCTAGCTTATTGGATAAGAGAACTAGCAGGCCAGGGATTTTGAGTTATCACTGTATCTTGGCACCTAGAGCAGTGCTTGGCACAGAGTAGGCCTTCAATAAGTACTTGTTCTGCCTTTATTATGAGCCATTCAATGAGTTACACATAGTAGGTTTGATGGCATGTTTGAAATAGCCTCTGCCTACAGAGGATATGCTGTGCTGACCAAGCCATGGCTTTCCTACCATTCTTTAGAGGCTTTTGGAAAGCCCTAGAGTACTTGCCACAAGTAACTTTCCTTTTGTCCGGGAGTTGCTGCTTATTCCTAGGGTGCCATGCTCTGAAGAATGACCCTATTGCCTGGGGCAAAAGCCCAGATGTCTTTGTATCAGATCAAGAGGGTGTGCCTGGCCCACCTAGAAGATGCTCTATGGCCTAAAATTTGTTCAGATTTTTTCTGCCCAGTAGGCTTCTTCTACATCAGGAGATGCAGGGCCAGATAGTAAATATTTTAGGATTTGTTGTCAAGAGGCAAACTTGAGGATGTTACATAGGTACTTATTAATGAAAATGGAAACTCCTGACTTGCTTTGCCGCTGCATGCCTGGGGTGGGCCATCTGAAAGAGTGAGCAGCTTTGTTCCTAGTTCCATGTGCTAGAGGTAGTTTCAGGAAAAAAGACTGACTGCTGAGATAGAGGGCCCTGGCAGTTTGCAGAGAAGGAGGCATAAGGGGGGAGGCGAGGTGGTGGCAGTGGTCATGTTCATTTTCTACCCCTGTGACACCCAGAACTGGCAGGTCCCCTTAGAGTGCCCAGCCTTCTCATTGTGGGCAGCCTGGCTGGAGGCAGGTAACTCTGAGTCACTGCCACTAGCCTGAAATGGAACCCCTTGGTGCCTTGGCAGGTGTTGCCAACAGTGGAGTCCCCAAATGTGTAGTGGAAAGCAAGCAGGAAAGAGGAGCTGGGTATAGAGAAGGAGAGCTAGCTGGAGCATGCCAGTGGGTGGTATGCAGAGTTGAGTGGCTCTATTTGTCCTGAGGGCTGTGTTTTGTCAACCTCTGCACTAGATAGTTATGGGCTGAACTCATATACTATTTTGAGGGGGGAATTTTAACTTAAGGCATAGAGAAAGGGAATTTATTCCTTGACCTCCTTATAGAAGGACATTACCATGATGGAGAAATGATGACTTGGAACAACTCCTGCTGCTTTGGGCATGTCAGGTTAATTTGCTTTCCCAATAACTCTGCATGGTATTCCAGTTCAGTGGTGGGTTAGGGTAGGGATGGGATTGCCTGGTTGAAAAGTAGCTGAGATTACTTTCTTGGATCCCTTGCTTATTTTTGTATCTTTGCAAGAGCTCATGTCACCTCTCTCTTCCTTGCTGCCTAAAAGAGCCTAACCAAAACAAAACATTTGTCCTTCCATGGAACAATAAGCAACAGTGGATATCTTTCTGTTCCCTTTCACCCAGAGGTAACTGATCCCTTTGCTGTGAAAACTGATCTCTTTATCAGAACTCCTGTAACAAGGCATCTCCCTCGTGACACTTGTACCTTCTCCCCTACCTAATGGTTAGGTGTGTTTGCCTTTCCTAATCAAAAAGATTCATCTCTGTCTTATTCAGTAGAGTTTGATGGATCAATTAGTAATTATTAATAGGTAAGAGTAAGCCATTTATTCTATATTATAATAACCACTTAGTGCTTTTGTATGAATTACCTACCAAAAAAATACTTTTATTTTATTTTAATTATTTAATTGAATTTAATTTGTGAGTTAGACGTTGCTAAAAAAAAAGCTAGGAGACTTTATCAAAGGCCATTATGTACCACAGCGAATTGCTGCTTTACCATAGTAACACCAATGCCCCAGATTTCCTAAGACCTCATCAAGATTTATCACTTAACAAGCAATAAAAGACTCAGTACAACTACTTGTTTTTATATTCTTTTGAGAATACCAAGTGTTCAGGTGTGTCCTTATCATGGTATACATACAGGTCCAATTTGATAAATTAGCCATGAGTGATCAGGCCTTGGAGAAATAAATCCCTTAATTAAATATATAGGAAATTGATGAAAAAGATGATATTAAATCAAAACTTCATAATTAGAAAACTAACTGCCAAGTTGTTGAAAATACTATAGCATGCATGTTGCCTCGATCCCATCTAAGAGACACAGCAAGGGTGCCAGCATATGTGGGGTGCCAGGTCAGCGGCGCTGACCAGTGTTGATGATATACTGGGACTGCCTTTTTGTTGATTGCCCCACCACTTGCCTTTGTTATTTACAGCGTTCTGCCACATTATTGTCTCTGTATTTCCAAAATCATCTAACAACGTTCAATTATGTTACAACTTATATTTGTTACCTTTATTCCCTTTTGTTGAAATTGGAAAGATATTTTAGTTTGGAACTAAATCCACAAAATAAATCACTTGTATATTTCTTTTATTAAGGTATTATTGATATATACTCTTATGAAGGTTTCACATGAAAAAACAATGTGATTACTACATTTACCCATGTTATCAAGTCCCCACCCATACCCCAATTCAGTCACTGTCCATCAGTGTAGTAAGATGACACAGATTCACTGTTTGCCTTCTCTGTGCTACACTGTTTTCCTAGTGATTCCCCACACCATGTGTACTAAACATAATAGCCACAATTCCCTTCTCCCACCATCCCCACCCACCCTCCCACACCCCTCCCCTTTGGTAACCACTAGTTCTTTTTTGGAGTCTCTGAGTCTGCTAATATTTTTTTCCTTCAGTTTTGCTTCGTTGTTATACTCCACAAATGAGGGAAATCATTTGGCACTTGTCTTTCTCTGCCTGGCTTATTTCACTAAGCATAATATCCTCCAGCTCCATCCATGTTGTTGCAAATGGCAGGATTTGTTTCCTTCTTATGGCTGAATAGTATTCCATTGTGTATATGAACCACATCTTCTTTATCCATTCATCTACTGATGGACACTTAGGTTGCTCCCATATCTTGGCTATTGTAAAAAGTGCTGCAATAAACATAGGGGTGCATATGTCTTTGAACCTGAGAAGTTGTATTCTTTGGGTAAATTCCAAGGAGTGGGATTCCCAGGGCAATTGGTATTTGTATTTTAGGTTTTCTGAAGAACCTCCATATTGCTTTCCACAATGGTTGAATTAGCTTACATTCCCACCAGCAGTGTAGGAGTGTTCCCCTTTCTCTGCATCCTCTTCAGCATTTGCTGTTCTTAGTCTTTTGGATGGCGGCCATCGTTACTGGTGTGAGGTGATATCTCATTGTGGTTTTAATTTGCATTTTCCTGATGATTAGTGATGTGGAGCATCTTTTCATGTGTCTGTTGGCCATCTGAATTTCTTCTCTGGGGAATTGTCTCTTCATATGCTCTGCCCACTTTTTAATCGGGATATTTGCTTTTTGGGTGTAGAGGGGTGTAACTTCTTTATATGTTTTGGATGTTAACCCCGTGATGGATATGTCATTTACAAATATATTCTCCCATACTGTTGGATGCCTTTTGGTTCTGTTGATGGTGTCCTTTGCTGTACAGAAACTTTTTAATTTGATGTAGTTCCATGAGTTCATTTTTGCTTTTGTTTCCCTTGCTCGAGGAGATGCATTCAGGAAGAAATCGTCCATGCTTATATTCAGGAGATTTTTGCCTATGTTGTCTTCTAAGAGTTTTATGGTTTTATGACTTACATTCAGGTCCTTGATCCATTTCGAGTTTACTTTTGTGTATGGGGTTAAACAATATCCAGTTTCCTTCTCTTGCATGTAGCTGTCCAGTTTTGCCAACACCACCTGTTGAAGAGGCTGTCATTTCCCCATTGTATGTGCATGGCTCCTTTATCATATATTAATTGACCATATATGGTTGGGTTTATATCAGGGCTCTCTAGTCTGTTCCATTGGCTTATGGGTCTGTTCTTGTGCCAGTACCAAATTGTCTTGAGTACTGTGTCTTTGTAGTAAAGCTTGAAATTGGAGAGCATAATCCCCCAGCTTTATTCATTCTTCTCAGGATTGCTTTGGCTATTCGGGGTCATTTGTGGTTCCATATGAATTTTAGAATGATTTTCTCTAGTTCATTGAAAAATGCTGTTGGTATTTTGATAGGAATTGCATTGAATCTGTAGATTGCTTTAGGCCAGATGGTCATTTTGACAATATTAATTCTTCCTATCCATGAGCACGGGATGTGTTTCCATTTATTGGTATCTTCTTTAAATTCTCTCATGAGTGTCTTGTAGATTTGAGAGTATAGATCTTTCACTTCCTTGGTTAGGTTTACTCCTAGGTATTTTATTCTTTTTGATGCAACTGTGAATGGAATTGTTTTCCTGATTTCTCTCTCTGCTAGGTCATTGTTACTGTATAGGAATGCCATAGATTTCTGCGTATCTCGCAACTTTGCTGAATTCAGATATTAGATCTAGTAGTTTTGGAGTAGATTCTTTAGGGTTTTTTATGTAGAATATCATGTCATCTGAAAACAGGGACAGTTTAACTCCTCTCCTGCCAATCTGGATGCCTTTATTTCTTTGTGCTGTCTGAATGCCATGGCTAGGACCTCCAGTACTATGTTGAATAGAAGTGGGGAGGGTGGGCATCCTTATCTTGTTCCCGATATTAAAGGAAAAGCTTTCAGCTTCTCACTGTTAACTATAATGTTGGCTATGGGTTTGTCATATATGACCTTTATTATGTTAAGGTACTTGCCCTCCATACCCATTTTGTTGAGAGTTTTTATCATGAATGAATGTTGAATTTTGTCAAATGCTTTTTCAGCATCTATGGAGATGATCATGTGATTTTTGTCCTTCTTTTTGTTGATGTGGTGGATGATGTTGATGGATTTTTGGATGTTATACCGTCCTTGCATCCCTGGAAAAAATCCTACTAGATCATGATGGATCATCCTTTTGATGTACTTTTGAATTCGGTTTGCTAATATTTTCTTAAGTATTTTTGCATCTGTGTTCATCAGGGATATTGACCTGTAGTTTTCTTTTTTTGTGGTGTCTTTGCCCGGTTTTGGTATTAGAGTGACGCTGGCCTCATAGAATGAGTTTGGAGGTATTTCCTCTTCTTCTACTTCTTGGAAAACTTTAAGGAGGCTGGGTATTAGGTCTTCACTAAATGTTTGATAAAATTTATCAGTGAAGCCATCTGGTCCAGGCGGTTTGTTCTTAGGTAGATTTTTGATTACCAGTTCAATTTCATTGCTGGTAATTGGTCTGTTGAGATTTTCCGTTTCTTTCTGAGTCAGCCTTGGAAAATTGTATTTTTCTAGAAAGTTGTCCATTTCTTCTAGGTTATCCAGTTTGTTAGCATATAATTTTTCATAGTATTCTTTAATAGTTCTTTGTATTTCTGTGCTGTCCATAGTAATTTTTCCTTTCTCATTTCTGATTCTGTTTATGTGAGTAGACTCTCTTTTTTTCTTGATAAGTCTGGCTAGGGGTTTATCTATTTTGTTAATTTTCTTGAAGAACCAGCTCTTGCATTTGTTGATCCTTTCTATTTTTTTATTCTTCTCGATTTTATTTATTTCTGCTCTAATCTTTATTATGTCCCTCCTACTACTGACTTTGGGTCTCATTTGTTCTTCTTTTTCTTGTTTCATTAATTGTGAGTTTAGACTGAACATATGGGAATGTTTTCTTTTCTGAGGGCGGCCTGTATTGCAATATACTTTCCTCTTAGCACGGCCTTCGCTGCATCCCATGGATTTTGCGGTGTTGAATTATTGTTGTCATTTGTCTCCATATATTGCTTGATCTCTGTTTTTATTTGGTCATTGATCCATTGATTATTTAGGAGCATTTTATTAAGCCTCCCTGTGTTTGTGGGATTTTTCATTTTCTTTGCGTAATTCATTTCTAGTTTCATTCCTTTGTGGTCTGAGAAGCTGGTTGGTACAATTTCAATCTATTTAAATTTTCTGAGGCTCTTTTTGTCGTAGTATATGATCTATTCTTGAAAATGTTCCATGTGTACTTGAGAAGAATGTGTATTCTGCTGCTTTTGGGTGTAGAGTTCTATAGATGTCTGTTAGGTCCATCTGTTCTAATGTGTTACTCAGTGCCTCTGTCTCCTTACTTATTTTCTTTCTGTTTGATCTGTCCTTCAGAGTGAGTGGAGTGTTGAAGTCTCCTAGAATGAATGCATTGCATTCTATGTCCCCCTTTAATTCGGTTAGTATTTGTTTCACATATGTAGGAGCTCCTGTGTTGGGTGCATAGATATTTATAATGGTTATATCTTCTTGTTGGATTGACCCTTTAATCATTATGTAATGTCCTTCTTTGTCTCTTGTGAGTTTCTTTGTTTTGAAGTCTATTTTGTCTGATATAAGTACTGCAAGTCTTGCTTTTTTTCTCCCTATTAGTTGCATGAAATGTCTTTCTCCATCCCTTCACTTTTAGTCTGTGTATGTCTTTGGATTTAAAGTGAGTCTCTTGAAGGCAGCATATAGATGGGTCTTGTTTTTTTTATCCATTCAGTGACTCTATGCCTTTTGATTGGTGCATTCAGTCCATTTACATTTAGGGTGATTTTGGATAGGTATGTACTTATTGACATTGCAGTCTTCAGATTCGTGGTTACCAAAGGTTCAAGGTTAATTTCCCTACTATCTAAGAGTCTAACAACTCACTTAATATGTTATTACAAACACAATCTAAAGGTTCGTTTTTTGTTTGTTTGTTTCCTCCTCCTTTTGCTTCCTCCCCCATTCTTTATATATTAGGTATCATATTCTGTACTGTTTGTCTATCCCTTGATTGACTTTGGGGATAGTTAATTTAATTTAGCATTTTCCTAGGAACTAGCTGTTCTATTTTCTTTACTGTGGTTTTATTACCTCTGGTGACAGCTATTAAACGGTAGGAACACTTCCATCTATAGCAGTCCCTCCAAAATACACTGTAGAGATGGTTTGTGGGAGGCAAATTCTCTCAGCTTTTGCTTATCTGGGAATTGTTTAATCCCTCCTTCAAAGTTAAATGATAATCTTGCTGGATAAAGTAATCTTGGTTCAAGGCCCTTCTGCTTCATTGCATTAAATACATCATGCCACTCCCTTCTGGCCTGTAAGGTTTCTGCTGAGAAGTCTGATGATAGCCTGACGGGCTTTCCTTTGTATGTGATCTGATTTCTCTCTCTGGCTGCTTTTAATAGTCTGTCCTTATCCTTGTTCTTTGCCATTTTAATTACTATCTGTCTTGGTGTTTTCTTCCTTGGATTCCTTGTGTGGGGAGATCTGTGCATCTTCATGGCCTGAGAGACTATCTCCTTCCCAAGATTGGGGAAGTTTTCAGCAATCACCTCCTCAAAGACATTTTCTATCCCTTTTTCTCTCTCTTCTTCTGCTACCCCTTTAATGCGTATATTTTTCCGCTTGGATTGGTCACACAGTTCTCTCAATATTCTTTCATTCTTAAAGATCCTTTTTTCTCTCTGTGCCTCAGCTTCTTTGTATTCCTCTTCTCTATTTTCTATTTCATTTATCATCTCCTCCACCGTATTCAATTTGCTTTAATACCCTCCATTGTGCTCTTCAATGATTGGACCTCCAACCGTAATTCATTCCTGAGTTCTTGAATATCTTTCCGTACCTCCATGAGCATGTTAATGATTTTTATTTTCAACTCCCTTTCAGGGAGAGTCATGTGGTCCATATCATTTAAATCTTTCTCAGGAGTTGTATTCATAATTTTACTCTGGACCAGGTTCCTTTGGCGTTTCATATTTGTGTATGGCGCCCTCTAGGTCCCAGAAGCTCTACTCTCTGGAGCTGTTCAGCCCCTGAAGCAATGTCGGGGATAATGGTACTGGTGCCTCCAGGGAGGAGAGAGCTGTTTCCTGGCTCCTGGCTGCTATGCCTGTCTCCACTGCCTGAACCAGTGGGCCGAGCACACGGGTATATATCTCTGCGCTTTGTGTTTTTAGTTGCTGTGGACAGATCTTCCCTCTGACTGGCCTAATGCCAGGGTAGGGTTTCCCAGTTTGCAAGCCCGGTGGGGCTGGCCAGGAGAAAGGTGCACTCGTCTGCCTGTCACAGAAGGGGTTCTTGGAGCTGTGTGGGCAGCCAGGGCACTGGAGCACCTGAAGATCGTGAAAGCTCCCAATCTGCTGGGCAGAGTGCACCCGGACAATTTTGTCTACCTGTCCTTTCTCCTGAGTTGTAAGGTCTGTACAATCCTTGCCCCTTTAGCAGCCCTCTTGCTAAGGGCTTGTTAGCAAGTCTCTCAGACTGCCCACCTTTCTTTTGTCCCAGAGCAGCTGGATATGGATCTCTGCTTTCCACAAGCAGCTGGAATCTTAGTCTTTCCAGGAAATCTGCCTGTCTTAGCTTTCCAACCCCCTAATTATGTGAGTATCATGCAAGCACCATGAAATGTAGGTTTGTGCTCCCAGAGAAGATCTCCAGAGTTAGGTATTCAGCAGCCCCAGATCTCCACTCCCTCCCTGCTCGGTTCCTCTTTCTCCTGCCGATGAGCTGGGGTGGTGGAAGGGCTTGAATCCCACAGGACCACAGCTTTAGTAAGTTACCCTTTTCCATGAGGGCTGCTCTTGTCTCCAGGTGTATGCAGTTTGTTGCAGTCCTCTTTCCTGTTGGTCTTTCAAGAGTAGTTGTATTAGTTATATTTTCATATTATATACGGTTTTAGGAGAAAGCCTCTGTCTCACCTCTCATGCTGCCATCTTTAATCCTCAAAGATCCAAATGACTTGTATATTAAAACTGTAAGAACTTTTCTGTTTAAGCTGAGATTCACTCTCTTAAAATGAGTAAAGCTAATGAGAAATATTTGAATGATAACATTTCATTTTTATTATTGGTGATTTATAATTGATAACAATTGTTAGTGTGGTTAGTTTATGAGTATAAACAATACATATGACTGCAATATTTCTATTTTTTTTTCTTAATGAATGTCTTCAGTTTGCCTGTTCTACCACTAGAAGCACTCTAAGGAAGTAGTGAGTTAGCATTTACCTTTGGCTGATGCTTGGCACACAATAAAATTAGCTGCCTTTAATGAGAATTTACCCTGACCCAGGTGCTGTGTTTTAAGAGCTGCCAGGCCTTGTTTCATTTTACCCTTACAATACCCCTATGAGATGAGTGCTATAAATGAAAGTGCCATTGAGCAAGAATTCTTTTTGTTGCTGGCATGTACTCCTCATGCCAGCTTGACTGCCTAGCTCATGTAGCATATCTTTTACATTTTTGTTGAATAAATGAATCATCCCAATGAAGGCAAGCCCTAGAAAATTTACATTATTAGAAGTCAATTAACTTGGAAGTGCTAGAACTAAGTCCACATACAGATGCAAGTCTAATCACTTGGCAATATTTCCTTTCACTATCCAGAAAAAAAACAATGACTTCACCTTTGACTGTGTGGTACCTTATTTCCCTGGAGCTTTCCTGTTCTCTGTGTCTTTTGATCACCATGAGTATTAGGTCAGCTGAGGGCACCTGAGGGAAGGAAGCTGAAAGTGGGGCAGTTAAGCCATGTTTAATAGCTGGGGTGGTGTACACGATGGACACAAGAGAGGGAAGGTGACTGAAACTCCATACCTCTTCCCTGGCTTCAGATCAACCTCTAGTTCATCTATGCCCTGTCCAGAGGTTCCAGCTGTGATCCTGAGTGTCCTCTAGGACCTCTTTGGGGGATTTTCCTCACTATACTGAGACTGCCAGAAACTTAATTCCGCTTGTCAGTGGTTTCTGCCTGTTTTTTCAAAATCCTCTTGCCTTTTGCAATTCCAGATTTCAGCAAATATCTCAAGGGGAATGAATCCAAGTGCAGGGTCACTTCCCTGTACCCCCTTTATCACTTGGATTTGGATCCCCCACTTTTGCTTGAATTGGCAATCTCAAATTCTCAAATCTTGAATTTGTATCTCTTGTGTATCATGAGATTACCAAAAGCTCTACTGGTTTCTTTTCCTCCTGGCAGTGGCCACGTGCCCCTGCTGTCAACCTCACTCTGCCCCCATCACATATGGAGAGTCTGTAGCCCCCAGAAAAAAAGAGAGCAGACAGAATTTAGGCTCAACTCTCTGAGGTCCCCTCTCACAGGAACCTTGGCCACTTCACCTCTGGTCCCCTCAGTTAATCATCAATATCTTCGAATAGACTTTTTTCTCCTCTTTCTTTTTTGGCATTTTATCCAGTTTTCCTAGTTGTTCTTGGTGGAAGGGCTGGTCTGTTGTAATTACTTCATCATAGCCAGAAATAGAATCTGAAACCAATTCTTTTAAGCTCTACTATTTCAAATCAGAATGTACTATATTCTGTAAGTTACTTTCGAAAGAGTCTACTACTTGGTTTTGTAGACTGAAGTTCTTTCTTCATAAATTTGTAACTGGTAATTGCTAAGAAATTAGATGAATGGCCAAAACCATGTAGTTCTTTATGTTATAGTATATTCTTTTTTTATGTTCTTTTTTTTAATCACTTATTCTTTTGTTAGCTTCTCCTAAGTATTCTTTTTTTTATAATTTATTTTGGATCATTAATCTACAATTACATGTGCAATATTATGATTATTAAACTACCCCCTTCATCATGTCCCCCCCACCAACCCCATTACAGTCACTGTCCATCAGCATAGTGAGATGCTATAGAGTCACTACTTGTCTTCTCTGAGTTGTACAGCCCTATAGTATATTCTATATTAATCTGGAAGTCTTTTGTGTTTTCACACCATGTTTAAATTTCCCAGAAGTCACAGAGAAAAACCAAGCAAATAAACCTACTGAAATTGTTGGTATACCAAAATCTGTTGTATCACAGGGCCATATGCATAGTCATACCTAGCAAAATTTTATAGCATACACATACACATTCATAACAGCATACACAAACATTGGAAATATAATTCAAACAGTATAAAATTGTGGCATGAATATAATATAGGGATATTCAATCTTAAAATTCATCAATCAAGTGAGAAAAAGGTCTACTTAGTTCTAAACCTCTGCTCATTATTCTACCCTAAAGGAAGCAATATGTGATTTTCTGGAACAAAATGCAGAAGACCTGGATTTCTGCCCTAGTTATTTGGTCCTAAGCAAGTAAAATTTTCCTCAAGTTCATTTTCTTCTTTGCAAAATGAGCCAGAATTATTTATATTACCGCCTGTCACATGGCTATTTAAAGAAGAAAACAAGGTCATAGATGTAAAATGTAATTATGTGCTGTTAATAGTTTTTAGAAGTTTTGAGGGATTGGCAATATATGCTTAGAGAAATTCAGACAGACACACCTTGGCATCTGATTCATACAGAAAAAGCAAGATGGTGTATAAAGCAAAATGAAGTTCCTGAGGTTTAGATCTAACATAGTGTGGTTGACCACAGACCCGTTCTGATTCACGCTAGCCTGGTCATCTCTGCGCTCCACCATGGTCCTCTTCTCTCTCCTGTCAATCCCAACCTACACAAAAGCACACATGTGTACACACATGTATACACACACAGTCACTCTTCACTTGCTCTACTCTAGGAAGTGAGCCTAAAGTCACATCCTTACATTACTAATTCTGTGGGATGAGTGCACTTGGGAAGAACAGCATTTTTCTGTTATTGCAGTCATTTACTTCCCTCATATGAGCAAGACTTATGTTCTTTCCCAAACGCAGCATTTGTGACTTGGGCACCTAAAGGGCCCAAGCTCTCTGGGTTCCTAGGAGGGCAAGGCTGAAGTGTGGGAGCTGGGGAGGAAGAAGGAATGCAGGTTGAACAGGAGAATATGGACACTATATGTGCTTAGCTTAACATCAAGTAGGGGGGCCAACGGCAGGTGTGTGGAGGTGAGAATGGGGCAAAAGACAATGGATAGGATTGCTTTAGCCCTGTGGGGAGCCGTTGGCCAATTTAGGATTATGCACCCAGATATCAGCAGTTTGATCTTTGCGGTTAGGGGTTTTTTTCTGTGTTCCTCTTTCCCAACACAAACTTTTGCCAACGTGGCACTCACCGGATAAGCGTGGGGTGGCGCCTGAGCGTGCTTTCAAAATGAAACAAGGTTGCTACTTGTGTTCCGGGTATCTCCTTATTGGCGGTGTAAGTCTTCCGTGAACGTGATCAGCTCGTGGACACCGTTTCCTTGCATTGTGTGCCTCCCTGCGTGGAGAGCTTGTGACTGCTTGACCTTTGTGCTGATTGGCCCATGAATGTTATATATACTCTGCTGCTTCCGCAAATAAACGAGACTTGATCAGGAATTTGTCTTGTCCCCTTTCTTCGCGTCTCTTGTTTCCTTCCAAATTCCCACTCCCCCTCTCCAGGTCCACGTTGCTGTCCCGTGGTTCGGGACATAGCCCTGTCTGCAGAGGCCTGGAAAAATAAATACCAGCCACTCTTGACTGGACACTTACTGTGTGCCAGATTCTCTGGTGGGTGCTTTTCACACATATCACTTCATTTGATTTTTTTCTGTCCCACAGGCTATGGACTGAGTCATGTCCCTCCATGTTTATATGTTGAAGCCCTAATCCCCAGCACCTTAGAATGAGACTATATTTGGAGATAGGGTCTTTAAGGAAGTAATTAAATTAAAATTTATGTCATGAGGGTGATCCCTAATCCTATGTGATAGGCATCCTTACAAGAAGAGGAGGTTAGGACACAGACACACAGAGGGAAGACCACGTGAGGACAAGGGGGAAGACGGCCGTCCACACACCAGGGAGACAGGAGTCAGAGGAACCAGCCCTGCTGACACCTTGATCCCAGACTTCCAGCCTCCAGACTGTGAGGAAATGGATTTCTGTTCTTTAAACCACTGTCTTGCGGTATCTTCTTATGGCAGCCCTTGTTAACTCTACATGTGGTGTACAGTAGAAAATATTCCTCAGTTCTAGGGGAGGAAAAGAGATAAACGCCATTGTCTTTTCAGCTCTTTTCTGGCACTACATATAAATATTGGAAAAATGCTACTTCATTTTATTGTCAATTTTGAATAGACACTTTTATTTAAGGTGCACAATGAAAAGAAACTAGGTTTTTTCATCCCATTATTTTACGTATGCTTTGTAAACTAGCCTGGTTTTTATTGACAGTCTTTTTTTTTTCTTTAATTTAATCCTCTAACTTTGAAACCAGTAGAGAAAGTTCAATGGGGAAATTTGTTCATCCTCCTTAATAATTACTATAAAAATTGGGCTTAGGTTAAAAACTTATTTTAACAGATGTAGTATTCTCTTAGTTTTCCTCTACTAAAAACTAGACAACAGCAATAGAAAATAGTATTACTGGGTAGAATTTAAAATATACAACTTCATTTTTAAATAAAATACTTTTTTAGAACACTTTCAGATTTATGTAAAAATTGTGAAAACAGTACAGGAAGTTTCCATTTACCTCACTCATTTGCCCCTATTATCAAATTTTACATTGTGATGGATGGTTGTTATAATTAATGGACCAGTATTGATATATCATTAGCTAAAGTGCACACGTTTTTGGATATCGCTAATTTTCCCCTAATATCCTTTTACTGTCTGAGGATACCATCCAGGATTACATTTAACTGTTGAGTCAGGTCCCTTAGTCTCCTCTAGGCCATCACAGCTTCTCAATGCTCATGTCTTTGGTGACTTGGCAGTTTTGAGGAATAGGGTCAGGGTTGCCCCTCCATTGGAATTTGTTTTTCTCATGATTAGACGGGGGTCACATGTCTTTGGGACAAAGACCACGGAGGTCAGTGCTGTTGTCATCACGTCACGTCGGCGGAACATACTGTCGTGACTTACCACTGGGGATGCTGACCTTGGGCACCCGGCTGAGGTACTGTCTGTCAGGTTTCTCCACTGTAGAGTAACTCTTCCCCCACTTTCCATGTTAGCCTTTGGAAGGAAGTCGCTGTGTGCAGCCCACGCTTAAGGAGTGCTTATTTTTTGTTCACTTTATTGTTTTTGAGCATGTCCTTACTTTCTGGCACCACATGCTCCAGGCTTATCTGTGTATTTGCTGGTACAGTCCTAGAATCCACCATTGCTCTAATGAGCCCTGGTTCCTTTTATTGGAAAATGCTACTAGAAACCAAAATTTGGGGGCTCTATCTAGGCTAACATTTCTGGGGGTTCATTGCTTCTAGGCCATCTCAACTGACAGAGCACAGATATAGACTTGTGTTTCCTAACCCTCCATAAACACATACCTACAACGATATCTGAATCTATGTTAAGCTAAACATGAGTTCATACTGATGCCTCCAACCCCAATCCATTATTCTACCATCTTTTCCTTGCTGTCTTTAAATTCAGCCATCTATCCACTTAACTGTTCAACCCAGAATGCATGTATAACAGTATCAGAATTGTATTTGTATCTGAACCTGTATCTGTGGAAAAAAAGTAAAAAACAAAAAAACAACAAAAAAAAAACCTGTGCCACCTCAGGTATAATGCTTATGCACAGTGTCTTTTGCCTTCAGTCGTACAGATTCCCCAAAGCTACTTAGGTCAGCACCTCTTTCCCATGCCCATCAGTGAGGCTGTCATAAATCAGTAATAGAGTTAGACTGTTTTTTCCCTTAGGCTTGAGTCTGCAATGCATCCTGGGATCCTATAATTTAATTTCCATCTTCATAAATCTCCAAAGTAGGAATTTTAATGATCTTCAGGAAGTGAGACTCAGAAAGTCTAATTTGTTCAAGTTTTTACGGCTAGTAATTAGTGGAGGTTACATTTTAGGTCAGATTTGTATTTCCTAATTTGAAGATTAATGTGCTCCTAAAAAAGTTAAGCACATCACTTAAAAAGAAAACCCACCCAAATACATGCTTGTTGATGAAGGAAAGGCTGGAGATAAAGATGCATGGTTGCGGGTGAAAGACCACACCCAGAGTCCACAGCAGTGCCACATGTCACCTGTCTCAGGACTCATTCCCTCACAGCAGAATGCAAGAAGAAATCATATCAGGGAAGTGTACTGCTTCCCAGTATTGCCATGTCAAGTCAGGGTCTGAGATAGTGAGGTTGGAAATATGAGCTTTTAAGGCAAATGAACCATTTGCCTTTCTCTGATGTATTAAAGTTCTCCAGAGAAACAGAACTAATAGGATATATATGTATACACACACACACACACATATATGTCTGGGGGAGGCAGGATTTTTTGTCTTATTCAGGCCTTCAACTGATTGAATGAGGCCCACTCACATTATGGAAAGCAATCTGCTTTACGCAAAATTCACCAATTTAAATGTTAATCTCATCCATAAACATCCTCCACACTGACACATAAAATAACCATCACACTTGAGATGACTGCGCAGATCCTGTACTCTGCCTAAGAATGGAAAAATAAAATAGGAGAAAGGATGCTCCTTATGAACTATGGGAGTAAACAGCTCCCATTTTAGTAGCATGAATGCATCTTTAATCACAGCTCATTGGAGGACCCTACAAAGGTTTGGGCCAGATTCTACCAGAATTAGATGCATATGTGAAGGAAGAAAGTACTTTTTAAAGAAATGAGCAACTTTGCTGTCATGCCTAAGCAGCTGTGGTTTCTATTCTTAGCAGACAAAGGAGTAATTTACTGAGAAAAATATATATAGGCATCTAGGCATCCACACTTCACAAGCTGAAGCACTATGACAACAACAGCTTTTAGTGCTTTTTTGCTCGCCTGAAATGAGTGTCCTAGGGATGAGGAGTGGTGACTCCTGTCCTTCAGCTGCCATGTGCTCTCCCCTGCCAGTGATAATTAAGATCTGCTCCAAAACCACGGATGACCTATCTGAATATGACTTACTTATTTTGGGACTTGGTGAAAAAAGTATTCAAATTTCCCCAAGATTTGGGGTGAGGCTAACAACCAGATTTGCTCAGAGGCACTATGGACCCCAGTGGATTAAGATTATGGTTTCTGAATGATGTTATCAAACACGGCTACAACCAAATATCTTTCCTGGATGAAGCCAGAGCAGGCTGAGATGAAAGTCTGAGTGTTACAATTCTGAATCTTCTGGGCTTTTTCCTGCTTCCAGGAGAGCAGCATGGCTTAGAATGAGCAATTGGTTTTATTGTTATTTTTATTTTATATCAATAAAATTTCCAAACGTTCACATGAGTAGGTAATTTAATGAACACAGCATATCCACTTCAGCAATTCATTTCACTAATGTCATTTCACTTATAACCTCCCTCACGCACTCCACCTCCCCTTCAGTCCCCCTGAAGCATTTTAAAGCAAATCTCAGAAACAACATCACTTTATTTTTAAATATTGCAGCATTTTTCTTTAATGGATGATATTTTAAAACATAACCATAATAACATTTTCACACCCAACCAAACTTAAAATAATTCCTTAAAATTATCATTTGCCCAATCTGGATACAAATCTCCAATTTTCTTAAAAATGTCTTCTTAAATTTGGTTTGGTTGCATTAAGGCCCTAATGGGTTGGCATGTTGTTTTTATCATTGGAGATTTTTTTGTGTGTGTGTATTAGTTCCTTCTCCATTTTTTTCTCTCCCAGGCCACAGTAGCTGAGAGGAAGCAGATGATTTAAGTAGAGTAGAATTGACCGTGGTCTGCATTGGGAAGGGCATCTTCAAGGTGTCATAATCTGTAATTGGTTCTTAGATCTAGAGGCTTGACTGGAATAAAGCACTTTCTTACTTGTTCTGCAGGAAGCTCCCTCCTGCATTGAATCATGTTGCCCTTCCTTCATAGACATGTGTTTGAGTAGTGGGTCCAGAGTTGTCAGCCTGTTCAAGTGTCCTGAAGTCGCCCTTTGACTTTGCTGTTCTCACAGCCAGTGATAACTGGTGCCTACATCCATTGTCTAATTAGGGAGTGCAAAGCGGCAATTTTCAAGTGCTGTCACACTTTCATTAATATTAGAGTTTTTCTAATTACATATTAATTTTTTATCATTATCTCATAGTCTACTGATTTTGTGTTTATACCTCTTTTTTCTTACACTAAAAAACCTTTGTTCTTAACTATATTAACACAATTGCTAATTTATTTAATAATTTTTAAATCATTAAATTTTGTTCACATATGTATGAATTTCCAAATATTATTAACAACTATAATTACTATTGTGTTTGAAATTTCTCAGTGTGTGTTTTGTTCTTAGAATATATTACAATAAAATCACTGTATTTTAGAGTCACTGAAAATATTTCTTTATGGTTAGGTCACTTACTTGACATACATTTAGGGTCATTTGCTTCATTAAATTTTCAATTTTTAATTTTATTTAATTTCTGAGCTAGGCTGGGGATGGGAGGAGACAGTTCACCTCCCAGCACTCTCTCTGTCACCAGGCATGTCTCTGAGGGTAGTCTCCTGGGTTCTTGCTGGGAATAGCACTGTGTGTCATATCCCTGAAAAGCACCCCCGGGGTGCATGGGGCACTGTTAGGGAGAAGCCCTCAGTGTAGATTCACTACTTTCTTATACTGCTCGCGCAGCCTGTCTACAAACATGCTATATCGTGTACTTCAAATTGAATATGAAGCTTGTTCCTGTTTACTTCAAAATCCAGACCAGCTAGAAATCTTAAGGTTTTGCATTGCACTGTAACTCTAATGTACTGATTGCTTCGTGGCCCACTACTACATTATGCTAATGCTCTTTGTTCTTCCAGGACCTGAGTCAGTTGCTCCAGCCTGAATACACCCTAGTAGGCCTGTGTCCCCATTCACAGCCCAAAGTCTCCCCTCCCCACCAATCTTCCCTGGTTTTACCCTCTCTAACTTGCTAAGGCCAAGTTTATGATAGGGTCAACATTGCCCTTTGGCATCCTTTTCCTCACCCTGGGAAGGTTGCTGGCCTGCAGCTAGGAGTACGAAAGGATGAATTCACCTTCCTCCTTCCCACCTGTTTTCCCCTCAACTTTATAAAAAGCTGAGGCTGTTCCATTTTGTTGGTCCAATATAAAGTTATAAATTCAGCCAAGTCCCAGGGATGCGGGTGTTTCTCTGAGTGACTCAGTGGCATCCTTCTTCACCCACATCTGAGGTTCCCTTTCAGATTTTCCTGTGGCTACTGTAGTTCACAGATGCCCAAGCACATCTCTGCCTCAATGCCACTACTGAGTGGGCATTTTCTGGGCATCCAAATTGGCCTTGCAAATACCTTACATAACTTACAAATGGTTCCATACTGCACAGAGGTTGCTATAAAAGCCATTTTATTTCCAAACATTTAGCATCTCTTAGGTATATTTGCCAAACACAGAAATCTTGTGTCATAAATAGTTCTTTAAATGTTCAAACTTTGCATGATTCATATCACAGGAGAATAACATTGCTAGCTGAATGGTCACCAGCTTACACTAAGGATTGCTTCACTTGGCCATAGGTTGGATACATTTATCATTTGTTATTTGTAGACCCTCTCCTTCCTATTCCAGCTCTAGAAATATATTTCAGCAAAGAGCTGTCCAGGCAAATGGATGATGGCTGTGTTAAATTTATGGCTCAATTACAATCAATCTTATGCTATCAGCTTTCAGTGTCTGTATATAATTAATATAAACATAGTAGTGAAACACCATTTCTTATGCTACCTTGTTTCATGCTGAAAAAAAATGAAATCAATGTCTGTTTTATAAGTAATTGGCTCCAGCATATGATCTGAGATTGTCTAGGTAGGTGTAATGGGAAAGAGAATTATTCTAGTTCTGTAGGTTTATAAGTGACATTCACCTTGCTTAAATTAATAGCTCAGATCATTGTTTTTTTCTCAACCTCCACCATTCCTAGCATATTAATTGGGTCATGGGAATCAAACTTATAGAGGCTGGCTTCTATAGCTTCCACCTGCAGTATGGAAAGTATAGTGCCCACATGCCCTGTGTCATTTAATGTCCAGCACAAAGTGACTTTGATTGTGTAGTAACATGTCACTCCTGAACCATTTTGGATTAGCATCTAGTGTCCTGCTATGGTGATGAATCATTAAAGCAAAGCCTTGTAAACAATTTGCCTTTTAAACCAAAAAGAATGCTATGCATTAAATCAGTTGAACACGTTTATCTTATTATAGCAAGACCCTTCAATTAAAACACAATGGCTCACATGGATTGACTTCCTGGGGTTTAGATATTTACCATTTTAGATCCACCTGCACAGTTGTTTACCATTATGGTCTATGGCATTTGAGGGTTTGCTAAAGATATTGAACCCTAATTTCTTCACTGAAAAGTTTATTAAGCATTCTTTTGTTTGGCCAAACAGACAGCTGTGTTTCCAGATTAATGTATAAGGCACTTCTGAATCCTAGAGACACACTGAGCTGCTTTGCAGAAATTTCAATATGTGCCCAAAGGATTATCATAGATATTTAGAAGGTATTATTATGTATATTCATTTGCTTGCCCTGAAAAGGCTGAACCTTACAGCAAATCTTTATAAACATGACAGAGTTTGTGTATTTTGGCAAAGCTGCAGATGGTTTGATAATAGATGTCACTTTGGCACTTCACTCCCAGAGTTCTCAAAATGCATTTCCTCCTGAATTTAAATTGACTGTATGTGCCGTGTTGCTTTAATGAATAACAGAATATTTAATGGCATAAAATTAAACAATTTAGGGTTAACTCAAATATGTAATAATGAAAGTCAAATGAAAACCCAGCATCAAGTTGTGACATATATGTTTAACCTCTCAATGCATAAAGACTATATATGAATTAAGACAATAATGCACACAGTAATTAGAAAAGGTTGGGTCAACACATGAGCAAATAGTTTATAAAATAAGTGTATTTGTGCAGAAAACACACAAACATGTTCACCTTGTTAGAAAGCAGGAAATAGCTGATTAAACAATGAGAATCAATTGTTTCCTTCTAAGATCCCAAAGAACAAAACAAAAGGAAAGCCTGCCATGGGAGGCTCTGGGCATATGTATCTGCTTTGACATTGGCTGAGTAGACAGGAGAGTCCTCCAAGAGCTCAGCTTGTCACCTGTGTTTAGACTCCCAATTAGTGAATGTTACTTTGATCCGTCAGTTAAACAAGACCACAAAGTGTATTATTTTTATGTCATGGTGTTTTTGAGAGGAAGAGAAAATAAAAAAGAAGCAATCTAAACCATTAATGACAGGATATTGGTTAAAAAAATTACAGTGTAGCCATATAACTGCACCACAAGCACCTTTGTTGTAGACATCTTGCCACAAGCATTTTCATCAAATAACTGATTGGCCATAAGGTAATTTAGCTGTGAAAAAATTTTTTTAAATGGTTGACAGTTTGCTGGTTTCTCAACTGGCAGACAATTTGACTTCATTTCTCCATTCACGGAGCACTCACATTTCTATGTTAGATCTTAGCCCTCATTATGTTCTACAGAGCACTGCAGAGTTTTGCATGCACATCTCACACAGAACTTTGGGGTGCTTATCAGTGGACATATAACAATGGACATATGAGAATTCCAGGAGCAAATAAGATTTTTGTACAAGTCTTTCACAACACAATACAAAACTCGGTTTTAAATATGCATCTTAGTATTTGGAAACTAGTAACATTTTTAATGAAGGAAGAAATTTTAGCCAAAAAATAAAAAGTGCAATGCTGAACATGGAGGTTAATCAACAAGCAAAAAAATGTATAATACTATGAATGAAAAACTTTGAAGACAAGTGTTTGGCTACAATCCACAAAATAAAATCAGTTATTTGCACAATATTTTCATGAATCTGCACACATTTTAAATATATTCAATATTTTGTATTTTGTAATAAAGTTTTTTAATTTTGTTATTCACTTTTCATTTTTCTTATTGCCCTTTTTATTGATTGCTCCTCTTTTATTTTTGTGATTTTATCTTTTAAAACAAAATTGCCTTATAGCCAATTAATTAGTGATAGGGCAAAGTGCTCATGGCAAAGATACTTACAGTAAAACTATCCAGAACCATATAATAGAGTAAGAAGTAGCTACTAAAATGAACTCATAGAAATCTACTTATTGACAGGAAGAGATATTGATTGTATATTTTACTGGAAAATTGTTACAAAATAGCTCTGCAGCACAAAACTATTTTTAAATAAATTGTAACATCAAGAATATTAAAATGTCTAGAAGGTATACACCATGTCAAGAGGAGCTCAAGGATGGGGTTTTCCCCATTTAGCTTATCTGTATACTTTCTCTCTTCCTTTCTGTTTAGTAACTTTTGTAATATAAAAATAGAAGTTAAATATTTTAAAAACAGAATGCATGCATCTAAAGGAGCATTATCTCTTATTATCACTTTGGGAAACTATAAAAATCTAATGATTTAGTATAAAACTACTTTTGTGCCTCTCACTAGAATCATGTTCTATACTACAAATGAATCAGTTTCCATCAGTCTTGCTAAGATGGCACCTTAGTATTACTTATTTCTGGCATTTTCTTGAAAGAAGACCTTAATCCCTGGAGTAACCTGTGTACATATTTGTCTTTAAGGCTGAACAGAACTTAAAATATCTTTGTGACCTGATTAAGAATAAATTATAATGATGAAATGATGAATAAGATTCCTTTGATGAGGTCTACATATATCTTCAAGGTCACGTGTTGTTGGTCTCATAAATTTAAGTGTACAACTGTTATGACTTTGTTAAATAAACATTGGTTAAATAAGCCCTAGGGTGCTGGATGGTCGGTTGTGGTCAACAAAGACCATAGGGAGTTGAAATAGAGAAGTTTATTACTCACAAGTCCTGGAGGATGTGCAGAGAATGCCTGAAGGGGCCACAATGGGGGGGTCAAGGCAAAGTGCAGACAGAGGAAGAGGCAGGACCTGGGGCACATGCCCTTATCAGGGTCTGTGAATGGAGTGCATTGGCATTTCTGGGCTAAGGCTGGATTGGTCAATTCAACCCAAAAGAATGGGGTTTTGGTAAGCTCTGTGGGGGTCTTACCTGAAAGGTACACAAGCAGAACGCCTTGTGAGGTGCGGGTGGCTGTTGGGAAGTCATATCAGGACCTTACTTACATTTACTTGTGTCTCTGTGGGCTGCTATCTAGGACATGCACCACATGAGGGGGCTAGTGTCAGTTTCAGGCCCCCACAGGTCACTTGGCCAACAAAATAGATGCCAAGGCAGCAATACCATGGAATAGCTAAGCTAAACTCTTGACCACAACCATTTAAGATTCATTTTGAAGTATGCTGCAACTTGTCTAAGTTTAAAGAATGAGTACCAAGGGATTGTGGAAAAGTGGTGGTGTAGGAAGAACACAGCTTCCCCATCCCCCTGACAAACCTCAATGCTTGGACAGCCATCTATGACCAAAACAGTCTGGGAAGCTTTTGGAGTCCATTTAGGAAGTTTCAGCAGTACATAGAACAGAGACCGAGGATAATTATACAAGAAGAGAAGGAAGACAACTTCATTTTGCCATCATTCCATCTCCCAAGCCAGCCTTGCTCAGAGCCAAGAAAAGCTTCCCATCTTGAAAGATTTCCTGTCACCAAGAAAGGAAGGGTGGAATGACTGACCAGTCCATCCAGCCTCTCGGAGCACTGTATAAATTTCCCATTTCAATTTCATCCCACTCAGACTGACAAAACTAAGACATTCTGAGCTGGCTAGGAATAAAGAAGAAAAACAAAGGCTTCTATTAGTAGACAAACAGTGGGAGCAATTGGTTCACAGAGACATGCTTTGCAGACAAGCTCAGGAGATTTTGTCACTGATGAAACCAACGGCCAGCACAGCGACTACAAATCCTGAAGATCTCACCAGCTCTTGTTCGACAGTTATTCATGTTTGCTGATGCCAGCCACCTGAGTCCTCCCCCATTACTTGCCCTCTTTGACCCCTGCTGGAGCTCAAGACCCTCAATGGCAGCCATCCAACATCTTTGCACCTATGTAAAATAAGTTGCCAGACACTTGAGGCTCTTCCCACAAGAGCCTGGGAGCCACACTTGCAACCAGCTCAGTCTTCTGCAGTTTGTGAGTACAAGACACTAGCCTAGCCCTCACAGCTGATCTCCAGCAATGTGCCCATGCTGGAGACTAGCCCCTCCAGCTGTACACCTGTACAATGGTGGTCTGATGCCCCTCATTGGCCTCCAATGCATCACACATGCATGCAGGGGAAGATGTGCATCCATGAGAGAACATGCCAACACCCAGGGCCCCTGAAATTGCTAGTGAGCCAATGTCAGACCCTGCCTCCTGTCAAGGGCCAACATCACCACAGTCATTATTAGCTATCCCTGCATATTCCCAGCCTGTCCTCTCACTGGCTTCTAGGGCAGTGTGCACACCTGGGTGGGAGGGCTGTGCACCCATGGGAAAGCACACAACATCCAGGTCCTCTGAGCTGCCAGTTAACCCATAGTTAGCCCCAAACCTTGCTACCTGATTGAGAAACCATCATTATGAGTATGTCTGCAACTGGCCTTAGGCACCTACAGTAGGCTCCTGCAGCAAAGTGTGTCCACCGCTGGCTCTGGCCACCACCACTGTCTGCCCTGGTCCCTAGCCACCAACCTGGAGGACAGATTTATGACCCCAACAACACTTACAGCCACTGTAGACTCATCACAGTGCTCACCAAGGATCACACAGTGGCCTGAGTGGGAGAGATATCATGTCCCCACAGACCTAGTGACACCGCATACCCTCACACTTGGCACCCTGTACTAGTAGACTCAGGGTCACAGCACAATCCAGCATGCCTCCACTTCCAGGTGAAAGGGTTTCCCTACTTCAATCGGTCCATAAGTCTGGAAGAAGCAACTACTTCTTCAAATGTATAGAAGTATACATAAGATTACAGTGATCACAAAGAATCAGGGACACGTATCTCCACCAAAGGAATTCAGTAACCTCCAGTCACTGACTCAAAGAAGTGGAGATCCAGGAACGACCTGACAAAGATTTCAAAATCATTTTTCTACAGATGCTTTATCTGAGAACACAGATAAACAATTTAATAATATTAGGAAATGAGACAAGAACAAAATGAGAAGTTCTATGAAGGAGTGGAAAATATGAAAAAGAACCAAACAGAAATTTGGGGGCTGAAGTATACAATGACTGAATAGAAGAATTCAACAGAGAGCTTCAACAGTAAACATGAACAAGCAAAGAGAATCAGTGAGCTAGAAGACAAACAGTTGAAATTATACAATCAGAAGAGCAAAAAGGAAAAATGAATAAAGAAAGCTTATGGGAATTATAGGACACTGTTAAAAGAAATAATATAAGCATCATTGGAGTCCTAGAAAGAGAAAAGAAGGGAGTAAGGAGCAGAAAGCTTATTTAAACAAATAAATGCTAAAATTTTCCCAAACATGGAGATAAATTTGAACATTTGCATTCATGAATCTAATAGGTAATCCAAAAACTTCAATCCAAAATGATCTTCTCTAAGATACATTATAATAAAATTATCTATAACCAAGGACAAGAAAAGAATTTTAAAAGCAGCAAAAAAACAAAACAACTTTCTGTAAGAAAATGCCCAAAAGTCTGTGAGCAGATTTGTCAGCAGAGTCCTCACAGGAGAGAATGGAATGATGTATTCAAAGTGCTAAAGAAACTGTCAACTAAAAATGCTTTACCCAGCAAAGTCATCCTTCAGAACTGAATGATACAGAGACTTACCCTAATAAAAGCTGAGGGTATTCACAACTTGAGCCGCTTTATAAGAAATAATGAAAGTTGTTCAAGCTAAGCAAAATAATGCTAATATATGAAAACATATGAAAAACAAAACATACTGGTAAAGGTAAGCATACAATCATAATCATAAAACCCTAATAGTATAATTTGGTAACTACTTAGCTCTACATAATGGTTAAAAACAAAGTATTAAAAATAGCTATAACTTCAACAGTTTGTTAATGGATACACAATATAAAAAGATGTAAATGGTGACATCAAAAAACATAAAAGGGGAGTAAAAAGATGGTTTTTGTATGATATAGATGTTATATATATATATTTTTTTAGTGTTATATATATATTTTTTTTACACTGATAAATATGTATAAGGTTTTATGTAAGCCTCATGGGAACCACTTATCAAATATCTATAATAAATACACAAAAAATTAAGAGAAGGTAAGCAAAGTATACCATTACAAAAAGTATCAAAATCAAATTTACAAAAGAAGACAGCAGGAAAAGAAGAAAAACAGAACTATAAAAAAGTCAGAAAACAATGAGATGGTATTAGTAAGTCTTTACTTATCAGCAATTATTCTGAATGGTACTGGACTGAATTATCTAATTAAAAGCAGAAAGTGGCTTGCTGGACAAGAAAATGAAACCTAACTGTATGCTGCTTACCAGAGACTCACTTAAGCTTTAAGGACACACATAGGCTCAAAGTGAAGAGAATGGCAAAAGAGAGTAGGGGTAGCTATAATCATATCAGAAAAAAAACTCTAAACCAAAATGGTAATAAGAGACAAAGATGGTCATTATATAATAATAATGGGGCCAATTCATCCAGAAGATATGACAATCATAAATATATATGCATCTAACATCAGATCTCCTAAATATATTAAGCAAAAGATAACAGGTCTAAAAGTACAAATAGATGGATAATGATATGATATGATAATAGTAGGGGATATGGTAATAGTAGGGGACTTCAATATCCAATTTTCAACAATTGATAGGTCATCTAGATAGAAAATCAGCAAGGACACATTGGACTTAAAACATACTTAAGATAAACTGGAACTAATATACAAAGCATTCCATCTAATGGCAGTAGAATGCACATTCTTCTCAAGAGCATATGGAATATTTGCCCAGATTTATAACATGCCAGGTCACAAAGCAAGCCTTAGCAAATTTAAGAATATTGAATTCATATTAGGCATTTTTTTATCACAATGGTATGAGACTAGAAATCAATAATGGGAGGAAATATGAAAATTCACAAATATGTGGACATTAAAAACATGCTTCTAAACAAACAATGGATGAGAGAAGAAATCCAAAGGAAAATTGAGAAATATCCTAAAACAAAGGAAAATAGAAGCACAATATATCAAAACCTATATTATGCTGCAAAAGCAGTTCTGAGAGGGAATTTATAATTGTCTACATTAAGAAATAAGAAATACCTAAAATAAACAATGTAAATTTACACTTCAAGGTTCTAAAAAACAAGAACTACGTAAGACCATGTTAGCAGAAGAAAGGAAATAACAATGATCAGAACAGAAATAAATGAAACAAAAAACAGTAAAACAATAAAATATATCAATGAAACTAAGAGCTGGTGTTATGAGAAAATAAACAAAACTGAAAACCCAGAAAATAAAGAACTCAATAAAATAAGATCAGAAATGAAAGAGAAGACATTACAACTGATACCACAGAAATATAAATGATCATGAGGCACTACTACAAACAATTATATGCCACCAAATTGGATAACTTGGAAGAAATGGATAAATTCCTATTAACATAAAACCTATCAACTTTGAATCGGGAAGAAACAGAAAATCTAAATGGACCTATAAGGAGTAAGGACATTGAAACAGTAATCAAAAATCTCCCAACAGAGAAAGTTCCAGGACCAGATGGCTTCACTGGTGATTCTATCAGACATTTAAGGAAAAATTAATGCCAATTCTTCTCAAACTCTTTGAAAGAATTGCAGAGGATGGGACATTCCCAAACACATTTTATGAGGCCAGCATTACTATGATATCAAAGCCAAATTAGGACACTACAAGTAGAGAAAATTACAGACCAATATGCTTGATAAATATAAATGCAAAAATTCTCCACAAAATATTAGTAACCAGAAATCAACAGCACATTAAAAGGATCATGCACCATGATCAAGTGGGATTTAACCCTGAGATGCAAGTATGATTCAACATACGTACATCAATGAATGTGACACACCATATTAACATAAATAAAAATAAATCATATGCAGGAAAACGTTTGATAAGTACATCTTTTCAGGATAAAAAATGCTCAATGATGTTGTTATAGAAGGAACATACTTCAACATAATAAAGGCTATATATAACAAATACACAGTTAAATACGCAGTGATGAAATGTTGAAACCCTTCCCTATAAGAAAAGGAACAAGACATGTCATGCCCACTCTCATAGTACTACAAGTCCTAGCCTAAGCAATCAGGCAAGACAAGGAAATGAAAGGCATTCAAATAGGAAAGGAAGAAATAAAATCGTCTTTGTTTGCAGATCATCTGATCTTTAAAAATGCTAAAGAATCCACCCCAAAATGTTAGAACTAATCAATAAATTCCATAAAGTTACAGGAGTCAAAATTACCATACACAAAATAGTTGTTTTTCTATACTCTAACCACAAAAATATCTGAAAAAGAAATAAATAAAATAATCCCATTCACAACAGCATTAAAAACAATGAAATACCTAGGAATGGATTTAACCAGAAGGTGAAAGATCTGTAAACTGAAAACTAACCACTTTGATGAAAAAAATTAAAGACACAAATGGAGAGATATCCCATGTTCATGGATCAGAAGAACTGATATTGTTTAAAGTTCCATATTACCCAAAGCAATCTGTAGATTCAGTGCAGTCATCAAAACTCTAATAACATTTTTCACAGAAATAGGAAAAACATCCAAAAATTTTGTGGAGCCACAAAAAACCCTAATAGCCAAAACAATCTCAAGAAAGTAGAAAAAAAACCCCAAGGTATCATACTTCCTAATTTTAAACTATACTAAAAAGCTATAGTAATCAGAGCAATATAGTACTGGCATAAAAATAGAGGCATAGACTAATGGAAGATCACTGAAAGTTGAGAAGTAAGTGTATATGTGGTTAATTAATATTTGACAAGGGAGTCAAGAATACTCAATGTGATAGGATAATCTCTTTAATAAATGGTGTTGGGAATGCTGGATAACCACATACAGCAAAAAAAATTGGACTCCTGTGTCACACTATTCACAAAAATTATATCAAAATGAATTATAGACCTAAACTTTAAGACCCAAAGCCATACAACTCTTAGGAGAAAACATAGTGAAAAATTCCTTTGGGATTGGTCTTGGTAGCGATTTTCTGGCTACAACACAAAAAGCATAAGCAATAAGAGGGAAAATAAATAAGTGGGACTATTTCAAACTAAAAGCGTTCTGCACACCAAAAGAAAGAATCAACAAAATCAAAAGGCAACCTACAGAAAGGGAGTCCATATTGCAAATCATATCCAAAATTTATAAAGAACTCATATAACTCTATGGCAAATAAAACAAACAAACCCACAAGTAATCCAATTACAAAATGGGCAGAGGAACTGAATGGACAGTTCTCTAAAACTTCAAATGGCCAGCAGATATATTAAAAGGTGCTCAACACCACTAATCATTAGGGAAATACAAATCGAAATCACAATAAGATAACATCTCATAGACCTGTTAGAATGGCTATCATCTAAAAGACAAGAGATAAATATTGGTGAGGATGTGGAGAAGTGGGAACTTTTGTGCACTGTTGCTAGGGATGTAAATTGGTGCAGCAACTGTGGAAAACAGTATGGAGGTTCCTCAAAAAATTAAAAATAAGTGATCTAAAAATCCCATTTCTAAGTATGCATCCAAAGGAACTGAATCAGGACCTTGTAGAGATATCTGCACACTCACATTGCTTGTAGCATTATTCACAGTAGCCTAGACATGAAGAAACTTCAGTGTCTATCAATGGGTGAATGGATAAAGATTGCACACACACACACACACACACACACAAACACAATTGAATATTATTCAACCATGAGGAAGAAGGAAATACTGCCAATTTGAAGGCATTATACTAAGTGAAATAAGTCTAACAGAAAAAAACAAATGCTGCGAGATATCATTACTTATATGGAAGTGGAATATTAAAAAGCTCTCTCAGAGAAACTGGATATAATGGTTCTTATCAAGGGCTGGGGAGTGGGGGCAGTGAGAAGATTTCGGTTAAAAGGTACAAACTTCTAGTTATAAGATTAGCAAGTTCTAGGGGTCTAAATGTGCAACATGGCAGTTATTGCTAATAATACTGAATTATACTTGAATGTTGCTAAGACAGTAGATCTTAAATATTCTCATAATAAATGTAATTATATGATAGATATTAGCTAATGCTATGGTGGTAATCATTTTACAATATATAAATGTATCAAATCAACATGTTAACACATTGTACACTATAAATGCACACAATACTATATGTTAATTATATCTCAACAGTATGGGGAAAAAGCAGAAAAAAGTAATTAATACAAAGAATGTAAGTCCATCTTGATTCCAAGAACTGACACACACACACACACCACAAACCATTACACATCTTCAGATTGCACCAAATGAAGCAAAACGATGCTTCCCAAAGGATTTTAAAAATACTATAGTAATTGAGCATCAGACAACTGGAGAACATGCAACCCAATCTGGGGCACATCTGTCTTGGATAAAAGGTGAAGAGACTAGCAGCTATTGTTCATTGACCATATGCTCCATGCCATACCCTTCATTCATAATCTCCTTTAATTCTCATGATGATCCTCAGAGGTAAGCAGTGTTGTCCTCAAATGCTGAGGCTTAGAGAATTTCAGTGACTTGCTAAATTTCGCATTTTATTAAGTGGCAGAAGCCAGGAAGTTATGACTCCAAAGTACTTGATCTTCACACTACGTTAAACTGTTGGTAATGAGGAAAACAACCAGAAAAGCTTGTCATTTCTCTTGTCGACATCTTTCCTTTCTTTTTTTAGGGAAAAATGTCTGATTTCCTTAAAATTAATAGTATCTGTGAACAAAATGACTGTGTAAGCACATTCCACAAATGTATTTAAATCTCAAACATGTATTTTCAAAGGAGAGATTCAGAGTAAGTCAATTTATCTGTTACACAATATTCTACTGGTAGAAGAGTTAATTATTTGTTACATAAAATTATGCTGCTCTTTATAATCAAAGCAGATAACTTTTAGTAAAATGACAAGTGATTACGCTTTTCAATAAGAAAGCCCTCTGGGGTCCTATAGAACACACTTTAATTGTTTCTCTTTAAATGCTTTAAATACTCTATCTCGAATTACAGTGACTTGTGTGAATGTCGTGCCAAAGCTTACTGGCTTTGCAATGGTGGGGCCACAGTTTGCTCCATTTGTATACCCTAGCGGATCCAACCCAGTGTGGACTGGGGTGGCGCCCAAAAGCTAGACATTTATCTAGGAGGTAGACAGATAAAAGATGATTTCTCACAGTAGGGGCTGATGAGAACAAAGATGTTGTCGTGGGGGGTTAAATGCCATCTCAGGGAAGTGTGGGTAAACCTGTCTGGTGGAAGCTGAGAATGTGTCATATGGGATAATTGCAGACCTATGGTCACAATCCACAGTCCATCAATATATGCTGTGCAAGGGAACAGAAACACCGTGATCAAGTAGGTGATCTTTGAGATGTAACCTGGCTAATGGTGAGCAGTTTTGACAGGGGAATCTGCTCAGTCAAGTTGTTCTCATTGACAGGTCCAAAAAATTCAAAGCAGATTTTTAACCAGAGCTTCCTGGTTGATCCCAGAGAAAATTCAGGGGTTTGGAAGGGTAATACTGAGCATCCTGTTTTATTGCGGTGCACAACTTTTTAAGTACATTCTTTTATGATGGGTTATAAGCCAGAAAACTTTGAAATATGAAATAACTCATTTACAAGTGCCATGATAAAGTCATGAATGCACTTAAGTGCCTCTGAACAATTGTTATGTGCTGGACACACATAGTACACTCACTATCTCTAGGCCAAACAGCCAAGTGGCTCTAGAGAGTATGGCGAGACTTGGAGAGGTGAGACCGTCATAGTCACTGAATGTCCCAGCGTGTTTTCTCCACTCCTAGTCACTTTTGCCTTCGTGAGTCCTTATGGCATCCATAAAAAAATATTAATACGTTCTATTTCACAACTGCATTGGTATAAGGATGAATAAAATCCAAGCTGTATTCATTATTATATATTTTTACTATTATATTCACTTTTGTCTTTAGATTTTGAAACCAATTAAAATGAAAATTTCTTTAGCCTTTGAAAGCATGAAGGGTCCTAGACACTGTGCTGTCTCCCTCACAGACAAGTCAGCCCTGCCCACAGTGCTATGTGTGTAGGATCTGGTCTCCTGGCCACTCAGGGGATGATGGCAAACCCTTAACCACAGGTGCATTACTTCTTGTCATACAGGTTTAATTCAGCAACTAGGTCATTGGCAAGCCGAATCCACTACCACTGGGTTTTGGGGGTGATTTCCTCATGCCTGACCAGCTATGCTCCTTTATAGGCAGTGAGTCGTAGAGGTGAAATCAGGGTCAAGTCCAGGCCACTGCCTCCAGCTTTTCTAGTAGTTCTATGTTCAGGGAGATTCAGTGGGTGACCAAGACTGAGAAAGCTCTGTCCATCACCTTATGATGTCCCCTCTGCCCTAAGGCTGATTTCTTCAAGTGGGTAGAAACCAGTGTCAAGGCACAGAGGTCTCCACACAGTTGGGATGCATTTGACTACCCAAGCCTTGCAGAACGCTGATGCATAAACCAGACTATTTCTCTCTCTACCAGTTGCTTTCTTCTGTCTCTCTCATGATACCCATCAGGTTCTGAAATTACCATGATTACTTCTGTATTAGTTCTTGAGTTTCTTCCCACTAGAATGTCGCCTCTGAAGCATCTTAAATTCCTGCCACCTAAAAATACCTCACAAATAGTAGGTGACTGATAATTATTTACTAACTGTTTTACTTAGATATTAGTGCTTGAAAATGTCAAAAGGTTTTTGAAAAAAATTGTAGAGTTCATTCTTGTTAATCAGGGCTTTGTCAAAACACAGCTTTGCTTCGACCCTTTGAAACACCCTCTCTCTACTAGGAATTTCCACAGACTCCAGACCTTCCAGTTTAAGACATGGAATCATGACGCTCCTTGACAAATGATGACTGGTTCTTGAAGTAAAATCATCAGAAATCAGCTGCTCCAAAAGTTGGACCAGGTCAAGATTTACAAAGAGGTGATGTTCTGTAAGAACTGCAAAATGTTGTCTGCAGGCACTGAGGGGTGTGGTGCATGAGCCTTTTTTTTCTTTTTCTTTTCTTTTTAAATTTGCTATTATTAATACAATTACATGAGCAACATTATGGTTACAAAACTCCCCCTATTATCAAGTCCCCACCACATACCCCCATTGCAGTCACTGTCCACCAGTGTAGAAGGATGTTATAGAATCACTACTTGTCTTCTTTGTGTTATACTGCCTTCCCCGTATCCCCCTACCCTACCCCCACCCCGATACTTTATGTGTGCTAGTTGTAATAGCCCTTTTTCCCCAGTATCCCTCCCTTCCTACCCATCCTCCCTAGTCCCTTTCTCTTTGGTAACTGTTAGTCCATTCTTGGATTCTGTGAGTCTGCTGCTGTTTTCTTCCTTCAGTTTTTTCTTTGCTCTTATACTCCACATATGAGTGAAATCATTTGGTACTGGTCTTGCCTGGCTTATTTCACTAAGCATAATACCCTCTAGCTCCATCCATGTTCTTGCAAATGGAAGAATTTGTTTTCTTCTTATGGCTGAATAATATTCCATTGTGTATATTTACCACATCTTCTTTATCCATTCATCTACTGATGGACACTTAGGTTGCTACCATTTCTTGGCTATTGTAAATAGTGCTGCGATAAACATAGGGGTTCATATGTCTTTTTCAAACTGGGCAGCTGCATTCTTAGGGTAAATTCCTAGGAGTGGGATTCCTGGGTCAAATGGTATTTTTATTTTGAGTTTTTTGAGGAACCTCCATAATGCTTTCCACAATGGTTGCACCAATTTACATTCCCACCAGCAGTGTAGGAGGGTTCCCCTTTCTCCATGTCCTCGCCAACATTTGTTGTTGTTTGCCTTTTGGGTGGCGGCCATCCTTACTGGTGTGAAGTGATATCTCATTGTGGTTTTAATTTGCATTTCTCTGATGGCTAGTGATGTGGAGCATCATTTCATGTGCCTGTTGGCCATCTGAATTTCTTCTTTGGAGAAGTGTCTGTTTAGCTCCTCTGCCCATTTTTTAATTGGCTTATTTGCTTTTTGTTTGTTGAGGTGCATGAGCTCCTTATATAATTTGGATATCAACCCCTTATCAGATATGTCATTTATGAATATATTCTCCCATACTGTAGGATGTCTTTTTCTCCTACTGGTGGTATCCCATGCTTTACAGAAGCTGTTTAGTTTGATATAGTCCCATTCGTTCATTTTGCTTTTGTTTCCCTTGACTGGGGAGACATGTTCATGAAGATGTCGCTCATGTTTATGTGCAAGAGATTTTTGCCTATGTTTTTTTCTAAGAGTTTTATGGTTTCATGACTTACATTCAGGTCTTTGATCCATTTTGAGTTTACTTTTGTGTATAGAGTTAGACAGTAATCCAGTTTCATTCTCTTACATATAGCTGTCCAGTTTTGCCAACACCCGCTGTTGAAGAGGCTGTCATTTCTCCATTGTATATCCATGGCTCCTTGATCGTATATTAATTGGCCATATATGCTTGGGTTTATATCTGGGCTCTCTATTCTGTTCGACTGGTCTATGGATCTGTTCTTGTCCTAGTACCAAATTGTCTTGATTACAGCGGCTTTGTAGTAAAGGGTGCGTATTCTTCCTTCTCAGGATTGCTTTGGCTATTCGGGGTCTTTTGTGGTTCCATATGAATTTTAGAATTATTTGTCCCAGTTCATTGAAGAAAGCTGTTGGTATTTTGATAGGGATTGCATTGAATCTGTAGATTGCTTTAGGCAGGATTGCCATTTTGACAATATTAACTCTTCCTAGCCAAGAGCATAGGATGAATTTCCATTTATTAGCGTCCTCTTTAATTTCTCTTAAGAGTGTCTTATAGTTTTCAGTATATAGGTCTTTCACTTCCTTGGTTAGGTTTATTCCCAGGTATTTTATTCTTTTTGATGCAATTGTGAATGGAATTGTTTTTCTGATTTCTCTTTCCGCTAGTTCATCATTAGGGTATAGGAATGCAACAAGTTTCTGTGTATTAATTTTGGATCCTGCAACTTTGCTGAATTCAAATATTAGTTCTAGTAGTTTTGGAGTGGAGTCTTTAGGGTTTTTTATGTACAATATCATATCATCTGCAAACAAGGACAGTTTGAGTTTTCCTTGCTGATCTGCATGTCTTTTATTTCTTTGCGTTGTCTGATTGCCGTGGCTAGGACCTCCAGTAGTATGTTGAATAGAAGTGGGGAGAGTGGGCATCCTTGTCTTATTCCTGATCTTAAAGGAAAAACTTTCAGCTTCTCACTGTTAAGTATAATGTTGGCTGTGGGTTTGTCATATATGGCTTTTATTATGTTGAGGTACTTGTCCTCTATACCCATTTTGTTGAGAGTTTTTATCATGAATGGATGTTGAATTTTGTCAAATGCCTTTTCAGCATCTATGGGGATGATCATGTGGTTTTTGTCCTTCTTTTTATTGATGTAGTGGATGATGTTGATGGATTTTTGAAGGTTGTAGCACCCTTGCATCACTGAGATAAATCCCACTTGATCATGATGGATGATCTTTTTAATGTATATTTGAATTCGGTTCTCAAATATTTTGTCGAGTATTTTTGCATCTATGTTCACCAGGGATACTGGTCTGTAATTTTCTTTTTTGTCGTGTCTTTGCCTGGTTTTGGTATTAGAATGATGTTGGCCTCGTTGAATGAGTTTAAGAGTATTCCCTCTTCTTCTTCTTTTAGGAAAACTTTAAGAAGATGGGTATTAGGTCTTCACTAAATGTTTGAAAAAATTCAGCAATGAAACCATCTGGTCCAGGGGTTTTGTTCTCAGGTAGTTTTTTGATTACCAATTCTATTTCTTTGCTGGTAATTGGTCTATTCAGATTTTCTGTTTCTTGCTTGGTCAGTCTTGGAAGGTTGTATTTTTCTAAGAAGTTGTCCATTTTTTCCAGGTTTTCCAGCTTCTTAGCATATATATTCTCATAGTATTCTCTTATAACTCTTTGTATTTCTGTGGGGTCCATCATGATTTTTCCTTTCTCATTTCTGATTCTGTTTATGTGTGCAGATTCTCTTTTTCTCTTAATAAGTCTGGCTAGGGGTTTATCCATTTTGTTTATTTTTTCAAAGAATCAGCTCTTGGTTTCATTGATTTTTTCTATTGGTTTATTCTTCTCAATTTTATTTATTTCTTCTGTGATCTTTATTATATCCTTCCTTCTGGTGACTTTGGGTCTCATTTGTTCTTCTTTTTCCCATTTCAATAATTGTGTCTTTAGACTATTCATTTGTGAATGTTCTTCCTTCTTTAAATAGGCCTGTATTGCAATATACTTTCCTCTTAGAATTGCCTTTGCTGCGTCCCACTGAAGTTGTGGCTTTGTGTTATTGTTGTCATTAGTCTCCATATATTGTTTGATCTCTGTTTTAAATTAGTCATTTATCCATTGATTATTTAGGAGTATGTTATTAAGCCTGCATGTATTTGTGAGCCTTTTTGTTTTCTTTGTACAGTTTATTTCTAGTTTTACTCCTGGAAGTTGGCTGGTAGAATTTAAATATTTTTGAATTTACTGAGGTTCTTTTTGTGGCCTAGTATGTGGTCTATTCTGGAAAATGTTCCATGTGCACTTGAGAAGAATGTGTATCCTGCTGCTTTTGGGTGTAGAGTTCTGTAGACGTCTGTCCATTTATATGCAGGGTGATTATTGATAGATATGTACTTATTGCCATTGCTGGCTTTACATTTGTGGTTACCAAAGGTTCAAGGGTAGCTTCTTTACTATCTAACAATCTACCTTAACTTTCTTGTTAAGTAATTGTAAACACTGCCTGATGATTCTTTATTTGTCTCCCTTCTTATTCTTCCTCCTCCATTCTTTATATACTAGGTGTTTTATTCTTTGCCTTTAGTTAGTATTTGGGTGGTCTGCTCTCTTTTCCATGTTTTTATTTTCTCTGGTGACATCTTTTTAGCCTTAGGAGTGCTTCCATCTAGAGCAGTCCATTTAAGATATCCTGTAGAGGTGGTTTATGGGAAGCAAACTCTCTCAGCTTTCGCTTGTCTAGAAATTGTTTAATCCCTCCATCATATTTAAATGATAATCGTGCTGGATACAATATTCTTGGTTCAAGGCCCTTCTGTTTCATTACGTTAAATATATCATGCCATTCTCTTCTGGCCTGTAAGGTTTCTGTTGAGAAGTCTGATGATAGTCTGATGGGTTTTCCTTTGTAGGTGATCTTTTTCTCTCTCTAGCTGCCTTTAATACTCTGTCTTTATCTTTGATCTTTGCCATCTTAATTATTATGTGTCTTGGTGTTGTCTTCCTTGGGTCCCTTGTGTTGGGAGATCTGTATGCTTCTGTGGTCTGGAGACTATTTCCTTTCCCAGCTTGGGGAAGTTTTCAGGAATTATTTCTTCAAAGACACTTTCTATCCCTTTTTCTCTCTCTTCTTCTTCTGGTACTCCTATAATGCGAATATTGTTCCGTTTGGATTGGTCACATAGTTCTCTTAATATGCTTTCATTCCTTGAGATCCTTCTTTCTCTCTCTGCCTCAGCTTCTCTGTATTCCTGTTCTCTGATTTCTATTCCATTAACAGTCTATTGCATCTTGTCCAGTATGCTGCTAAGCCTGTCGATTGCTTGTCTCATTTCTGCATTGTCTTTCCTCACTTCCCTCACTTCCTCCCTTAGCTCTTGCATATTTCTCTGTAGATCCATCAGTATTGTTATGACTTTTATTCTGAATTCTTTTTCAGAAAGATTGTGCATGTCCATCCCATCAGGCTCCCTCTCTGGGGTTGTCTGGCTGATCTTAGCCTGGACCATATTCCTCTGTCTTTTCATGGCAATAGAAGTGGTTGCTCGTAGGCGCCAGTTGTGTCAGCTGGGAGAAAAAAGTCCCTTCTTGCTTGTTGTTCTCCTTACCCTTCTCCCGGGGCTGAGCTGTTTTCCTGCACCCTGGGAGGCAGTCTCTGGGATAATCCCCTGAACTGCCTGTGTGTGGGGTTGTCCTCAGCCTAGCCTATAGCACTCCTGGGGGTTGTAGTTATGCTGGGTGGGTTCTGGTCCCCTTGGTGCCTTCTGGACCTGGTTCTGGGCTCTTCCTGCTTAGCTGCACCCCTGCTGGATGTAGATTCTGTGAGGGTGCTGTGTATGGGCCACCTCTCTACTGTTCTGCAGCAGTGGCAGCTCTGCTGGACCCTTTGTTGCCCCAGTCGGGGAGGCAACAAATGGCAGGCTGCTGATCTCTGTGGAAAGCCTCGGCGCAGTTGCTTTTCCTGGCCGCCGGCCAAAGGGTCCCAAATTCCCCAAGACTCCCAGTCTGCTGGGCTGAGCGCTCTGGGATGATTTTGTTCTGCTGTTGGGCCCTTGTCTCTTTAAGACTTTTTAAAAAGCGCCCGCTTTTCTTTCGTCCTGGGGAGCCAGGTGAGGGGACCCACTTGTCTCCGTCTAGGATTCTGCCCTTCTGTTTCTCTAATCTCCGTTATACCATGCGATGTATGTCTGTGCTCCCTGCGCAGATCACCAGGGCTGGTTATTTAGTGGGCCAGTGCTTCCACTCCCTCCCCGCTCTGAATCTTTTCTTCCCGTCGGTGCGCTGGGGTGGGGGAGTGCTCGGGTCCCGCCGGGTCGCGGCTTTGTATCTTACCCGCTTCGTGAGGCACTGAGTTCTTGCACGTGTAGCTGTAGCCTGGTTGTTGTCCTGTATATTCTGGTCTCTCTTTTGGAATAGTTGTATTTCTTGAATTTTCATAAATATATATGGTTTTGGGAGGAGATTTCCGCTGCCCTGCTCATGCTGTCATCTTCGCAGACTCCTCAGATATGGTATTTCTTAATGATTGAATTTCCATCCTAAATTTGTTCCTGAGGTCTTCAATATTTTTCTGTACATAAGCACGTTTATAATTTTATTTTGACCTTTCTTTCAGGAAGATTGTTGAGTTTCGTTTCATTTGGCCCTCTTTCTGGGGTTTTGTGAGATTTTTGTCTGAACCATATTCTTTTGACATTTCATTTTTCTGCATGGTGCCCACCAACGTGTAGAAACTCCCATCTCTGGAGTTGCTCAGCCCCTAGAGTGAAGTTGGGGGTCATAGGGGAGCAGAGCTGGTGCCTGGGGGGAGGAAAGGTCTGTTCCTGCTTCCCGTTTGCGGTGCCTGTCTCCAGTGTCAGAGGCAGTGGGCCAAGCACACATGGGTAAACTTCCATGCTTTGCATCTCAGCTGTTGTAGGTGGGGCCTCCCTCTGGCTGGCCCGGCGCCTGTGCAGTGACTGTGGGTTTCCGAGCAGGTGTCTGCCGGCCAGTAGGAAGGCTCCGCAGGCTGTGTGTCACAGTGGGGGGCCTCAGAACTGAGTAGGCAGCCAGGGGGATGGAGCACCTGAAGCTCCTCAAAGTTCCCAACCAGCTGGGCAGAGTGCATCTACACTACCTCTCCAGCTCTCCCTTCTCCTGCACAGCAAGCTCTGTGCAAACCCCACTCTTTCAGCAGCCCTTTCACTGCTAGGAAGTCTCTCAGACTCCCTGCCTTTCCTCTGACACAGAGCGGCCAGGTGTCGATACTGTCCTCCACAAATGGCCAGAATGTCAGTTTTCTCAAGCACTCCGCCTGTCCGAGCTCCCCAACATTCAGAGCACCACACATTATAGGATTCTGCTCACAAAGCATATGTCCAGGGCTAGGTGTCCAGCAGTCCCAGGCTTTCACCCCCTCCTGCACTCTGTTTCTCTTCCTCCTGCCAGTGAGCTGTGGTGGGGGAAGGGCTTGGGTCCTGCCAGATTAAGGATTTTGTATGTTACCCTGTTTCTTGAGGTCTTCTCTGTTGGTGAGGTCTGTATGCAGTCTGGTTCAGCCTTCTTGTTGCTGTCTGAAGGTTAGTTGTATTTATTAACTATATTTTTGTACTGTGTGTGATTTTGGGAGGAGCTCTCTGTCTCACCTCTCACACCGCCATCTTGGAAAAGCTCTCCATGTATGAGCCTTCTTATGGGGATATTTGTGGTCTTCAGAAAACCTTTCCCTATTCAGTAGAGTTTGTGCTGGGAAACCAGTGCCATCTGGGGACATAAATGGTCTTGTCCAGTCTTACCATCAGAGGGACAGCAGAACAGAAGCCAGGGCAAGTTCACTGGTGTGAGCAGAGTCTGAAAAGACAAGTGCTGGTGGTGGACTGTGGGCCAAAGGCAGGCATAACAGATAGGAGGTAGAGTCCCTTTGAGCAGAAGGGAGACTCAGCACCCTAACCTCTCATTCTAAGAGAAAGGCAAGCTTAGGAGAAATGTGTCAGACCTGAATGGGATAATAGTCATGAAGACTGAAGCATGCCAGCCCTTAGAATTAGCCACAAAATGCAACAAACAAAATCAAGTGAGCAAAACAAAAACCAAAAATTAGACATCCCAAACAGGAAGGCAGGCATTCCCTTGGAAATGGCCACAGTTCTGGTTGAGTGAGGAATTCTTGACACTAGCATGAAGCTGACATATGATACAGTTACCTTTTTTGGCATAGGCCCATTAAGACAAGATGTCTCTGTTGTAGAGGGCAAGTGATCCTACCTTTCTGAGTAGGCCAAGCCAGAGAGCCCACATTTTTTCTTTCCTCTTCCCTGGTCCCATAATGGCCTGTGCTCACCACTAGCATTGTAAAATGCCCTGGAGCATGTTGGCCTATTTACTTTTTACTTTTCATCTTCAGGACCTTGGAGTCAGTAGTGACTCAGGAGCAGGGGACACACCTCTGTGCTGCCAGCATCCAGCACCGGGACAATGCTCTCCAGTAGCACAGGGATGCACCTCTGTGCTGCCAACATCCAGCGCAGGGACAAGGTTCTCCAGGAGTACAGGGGATGCACCTCTGTGCTGCCAGCATCCAGTACAGGGACAATGATTTCCAGGAGCGCAGGGAATGCACCTCTGCTCCCAGCATCCACCGCAGGGACAATGCTCTCAAGGAGTGCAGGGGACACATGTCTATGCTGCCAGAATACAGCACAGGGACAATGCTCTCTAGGAGGACTTGAGCATCTGCACTGGAGATGGCTGCCTTCCATGTGCTCCTCCAGGGGCTCCAAGGCCAGCCAGGTAGTTGCCTGGTGGTCACTCGCCTTCCGTGGCATGCTCCCCTACCTCTGGTAACAGCAGTGTAGATGGTTATCCAGCTGTGCACCACTTGGACCTTATAAGTCCTTCACAGCCACCATGTATTTATTTACTTTAAATATTTCATCAACATTGTAGGGGTACAGGATGGTGTTGTGATCTTGAAATTTGGAGTAAAATAGGCCTGGCTTGAATCTTGATTGGGCCAGTAAGCTGCATAACTGTAAGGAAATTACTTCTCTGAGTGTCAGTGTATTTCCGTGAAGGTGATGACCCTTTACTTGTGGGACCATTGTGAGGAACAGATGAGGCAGTGAAGGTGAAAACCTTGCTTTCTTCATTATTGTTCAGTAAACAGTCCTGTCCATCTCCTTCCCCTTTGCATCTACTTACCCCAAGACAGTAGTTGAAATAAGTTTTCATTATAGACAAATACTTAATATATTTTCAAAATATGGATAGCCATAAAGGAATTGGAGGATACATGCTATAAATCTAAAGACAACTTTCAAATAGGCAAAATCCTAGGTAGCAGAAGCTACATTAGAATGAATGCACATTCTTCTCAAGGTAACCCTTGGAAGGGAGCAGAGTCCCTTTGGTTGTAAAGACTTGAGCCCACTTGTTGAAGGGAAAAAGAGAAACGTCAGTAATGCTACTTTATAGTGCACTACATACATTTTCCACTTCAAATTTCACTTGTACCAATACATGAATGTTTCTCTACAGCTCTCCAAAAGCGCTTTACATTAAATACTTCATGTCTAGCTCAACCCCGTTTTCCACTAGACTAAATAACTTTCTTTAAATAGACAGTGGATGAAAATGGAAAGTATACTGTCTAGTGTGTGACATAAATCCATTTATAAAATTTAGGACAAAATAATACAGTTAAATTTTCCTTTCAAGTCATAAAGTGGGACAAACCATTCAGAATTAGCTTCATGTTTACAATGAAGCTTTTAGCCATGACTTGCACATTCATCTGTAGCCTGATCAGGGGTCTGCATTTCTGCCATCTTTTTTCCTCTGCTCCCCTATCGGTCCTTTAACTGTCTCCCGTAAATAAAAATCTTTAGAAACTGAAGTGCTTTTGGCCTAATTCTTCCCCAGTCTTCCCTGCATTGTTTCACAAACCCTCCCACTAACCTACTATCTTCTTGGTCAGGACTGTTCACCTAGAGGGAAGTCAGAGACTGGGACCGAGACAGCATACCTGGAATTCACCAAGGATATGTTCTGAAACAATACCAATCCCACATATTTATAACTCACTTTGTAGGGGTAATACATCTACATGATTTAGATATAAAAAATTATAAGGAAGACAATAAATCATAAGACATCTCACCCCAATTTTCCCTGTCCAGTTTCCAGCACCCACAGTAGGTAACTACTGTTCATAGTTTCTTAGTCATACTTTTGACAAAAGGATACGTATATGCAAGCCTTTACAGGTATGTGCATATGCATACACATACACACCCTCATATATACATATACATGCATATGATTAGTTTTCCACTGTTACAATATTAATGGCTTAAAATAATCACATTTATTATCTTGCAGTGTCAGTGGGTTGGAAGTCTGAACATAGCTGACTTGGGTCACTTCCTCAGATTCTCACAAGGCTTTTATCAAAGTCTCAGCCAGGCTGGGTTCCTTTAAGGTCTCAGGGGCCTCTTCTGAACACACATGGCAGAAGCCTCAGCTCCGAGACTTGGAAAGTCCCTGTCTGTAGGCTGCTCACTTCATAAAACCTGTCATTGCAAAGCCAGTAAGGAAACCATCCTAACTCTCAGGGAGAGTCTGGTCTCTCTTTTAAGGGCTCTTATTCGATTATTCAGACCCAACCAGTATACCTTCCCTTTGGATAGACTCAGGCTAATTTGAGGCTTCCAGTTTCCACACCAATAGGCAAAAAGTTTGACAATCATTACTTCGACTTTAACAACAACTAAAAAAAATGAACAAACTGAATTAATACTCTTCTTAGATCAGAGAATTGAGGTCAGAGAACACAGTGCCACCCCAAAAAATGTAGCTATGAAATACAGAGAATCATGGCTTGTGGAGATCAGACACCTCTGGAGAGGCACCATAAACAGAAAACAAGCAGAGAAAAGAAATGAAGATGCAAGTGGAGCCTAAGATGGCAGCACAGAAAGATCCTGAACCCACCCCTCCCACGGACACACCAAAGCTAGCGAGACCTATGAACCACTTCCCTCTAAAAATTCCTGATAATTGTGTGAACTTCTCTACACAACAAAGGATAAAAGGAGCAAATTCAAATGGTTAGGAGAGGCAGCGACATGGCCTCACAATAAACAACCATCCCTAGTGCAATAACAGCCTAGGAGGAATCTCACCGGACACGCACTTCTGGAGGAGAGAGGGGTTGGTGTTCCACACCAGGCTTGTGGGACCTGTACCAGAGAGATGAATCTCCAGAATATCTGGCCTAGAATACCAAATGGGCCAATGTCCAGGAGGTCCCAAAGTGCTACAGGATACTGAGATTCACCTCTTAAAGCGTTCGTGTATGGTCTCACTTGCCCTTAGACCCAGCGAAAAAAAAAAGCAGTTTGAAAATCACCTAGTCTACATGTGAGGAAAGTTCATTTGCTGATCTGGAGGGTCAGGGGACAGCTGAGATACTCCCCCGAGATGGAGGTGCTAGTGGACACCCTTGTCACAGTCTCTCCATAATGTTCTAGCACCGGCAGGCAAGTGGGAACTGGAACCATCCTGCCACCTTGCTGGGATGGGGAAGACAAGTGGTTGTGGCACTTGCTGAGGCTGGAGAACATGGGAGGTTATAATGCCCCTCTGCTCCCTGGCTGGGTCTGCTGAGCATAAACAGTCATGGAATTCTGCTCCCAGCCCAAACCAGCACATACACACAGACAAGGTAGTCTCCTGCTGCATTGCTAAAACCCACAGCCATGTGCAATCAGGCATTTTTCTGCTGTCTTCCTGAACCTAATGAGCATTCCCTGCCCCCTACACTCCCCAGCAGACGTACTAAAGCCAGTGGGCTGCTGCAAATCACAAAAGGGACACATTTTGACTGGCTGGCCCTGGTGGCCAAAGGGCTGGTATTCCAGAGCTCCACAGGACGGTAACATTTGGAAAGACAGTTCTTGGCAAGCCAGCAGCCCAAGGGCACTGCACAGACAGAAGACTGAAATATAACCCCATCTTCCTATGAAAAAGGCCTTTTTACTTAGCCTGTAGCTTCAGCCTGAGGGACAGTCTTCAGGTTGTTCACATATCTTGAGGCTAAGGAGGCACTCCCGGTGAACATAAGCAAGGAAAGACCATTTTTGTGTACCCCTTTGGCCTCATTAAGCTTGACAAGACTTACCGGGAAGGACTTTCCGGAGCTCCTGTTTTCACAAATTCCGCCCAAGGGAGGCCTCCAGACCCATCAGCATGGGAATCATCAGAGATTACAAATGTGGCTGGACAAGACTGTATATGTTCTCATCCTCTAAAACTGATAAACTAAGTGCTGAATGAGATTCCTCCTCAACAGTGGAGGTATATCAAGATTAAATCAGGCATTTTAAACGATCACAAAGGTTTGAGAGACAACCAAGAGTTAGGGCCAGGTTGAACAAGAAGGATCATCACACCCACAAGGCCCCTCCTTCAAGACTGAAAGGGGTAGCTGTTGTACTTGATACATAGAAACGAACACAGAGAGTCAAACAAAATGTGGAAACAGAGAAATATGCAAGAACAAGACAAAAACCTCAGAAAAAAGCCTTAATGATACAGAGGTAAGTAATTTACCTATCAAGAGTTCAATGTAATGGTCATAAAGATGTTTTCTAAACTAAGGAGAAATATGAATGAACACAGAGAAAACTTCAACAATGAAAGAAAATATAAAAAAGCATCCAACAGGAGCCCTAGAGCTGAAGAATATGGACACTGAACCGAAAAATACACTGGAGAAGGGGGTTCAACAGCAGACTGGATGAAGTAGGAAAATAGATCAGCAAGCTGGAAGATAAAGCAATGGAAATCACCCCACTAAAGCAGAAAAAAAATAACTTTTAAACTTAAGGAACCTTTGAGACAACATGAAGTGGAATAAAATTCACACTATATGGTTTTCAGAACAAGAAAAGAGAAAGAAAGGGGCAAAAACCTTATTTGAATAAAGAATACCAGAAGTCTTCCCTAGCCTAGAGAAGAAAACAGAGAACAGGCCTAGCGAGCTCAAATAAGAAGAATCCAAAGAAAGACACACCAAGACACATTGTAATTAAAATGTCAAAAGTTATAGATGAAAAAGAGAATATCAAAAGCAGCAAGAGGAAAACAAAATGCTGTATAAAAGACTCTCAGCAGATTTCTCAGCAAACTTTGCAGGCCTGAAGGGAGTGGCAGGCTATTCAAAATGCTGAAAGCAGAAAACTTCCAACCAAGAATGTTCTCTTCAGCAAGGTTATCATTAAGATTTGAAGGGGAGATAAAGATTTTCCAAACAAGCAAAAGCTAAAGGAGTTCATCACCACTAAACCAGCCTTATAAGAAGTATTAAAGAGATTTCCTTAAGCTTTATAGGAAATATTAAGGGATTTCTTTAAATGACACATTAGATTAGATGGACTTAATAGATATATACATAACATTACATGAAAAAGCAGAATACATATCCTTCTCAAAAACACATTGAATATTCTGCAGGATAGATCAGAGGTTAGTCTACAAAACAAGTCTCAATAAGTTCAAAATTATTGAAATCATATCAAGTATCTTGTGTGACCATAATGGTATGAAATTAGAAATCAATTACAAAAAGAAAACTGAAAAAAACTACAAAATGTGGAGATTAAACATATCACTGAACAATTACTGGGTCAAAGGAGAAATAAAAAATACCTAGAGGCAAATGAAAGCAAGAACATGTCATACTCAGATCTATGGCATGCAACAAAAGTGGTTTTAAGAGGGAAAGTTTATAACAATACAAGCCTACCTCAAAGAACAAGAGAAATATCAAATAAGCAATTTAATTTTATGCTAAAGTAACAGAAAAAAAAAGAACTAATGAAGCCGTATGTTAGTAGAAGGAAGGAAATAATAAAAACCAGAGTGGAAATAAATTAAAAAGAGACTAGAAAGACAATAGAATCAATCAATGAAACTAAGAGTTGGTTCTTTGATAAGACACAAAATTGACAAAACTTCAGCTAGACTTACCAAGGCAAAAAAATAGAAGACTCAAATAAATAAAATCAGAAATGAAAGATAAGTTAGAACTGATACCACAATACAAAGTATCATAAGAGACTAATAAGAATAATGATGTGGCAACAAATTGACCAACTTAGAAGTGGATAAATTTCTAGAAATTTACCTTTAAGATTGTATCACAGCAAGAGAGAGGGAGTTACCTATAAGAGAAACTCCATTAGGCTATCAGCAGATTTCTCAGCTGAAACATTACAGCTAGAAAGGACTGGCATGAAATATTCAAAGCATTGAAAGGGAAGACCTTCAAGAAATATTTCTCTATCGAGCAAGGTTATCATTCAGAATTGAAGGTGAGATTAAAAGTTTACCAGATAAATGAAAGCTAAAAGAATTCAGAGTCATTAAGCCAGCCTTACAGAATATGTTAAAAGGACTTCTGTAGATGGAAATGTTCTTAAGTCTAAATATTTTTATTAGTGAAAATAAATCTGCAGTAAAGGTAGTAGATCAATTATGTACTAAGCAAATACAAAGTTCAAAAAATGAAAGTAATAAAGTCAACTATACAGTAAATCAGTCAAAGGCTACACAAAAGAGGTAGATTATAACATCTTATATATAAAGTGTGGAGGAGAAATAAGAATAAAAAAGTAATATTTTTAGAGTGTGTTTGAAGTTGGGTGACCATCAAGTTAATATAGACAGCTATATATTTAGGAAACTACCTAAGAATCTTCTTATGGTAACCACAAACCTAAAGTATATAATAGATAACAAAAAATTAAAAAGGTATCCAAGATAAAACCATCAAATCATGAGAGAAGAGTATAAGTGAGGAAGAAAGGATCAGAAAGGAACTACAAAAACAACCAGAAAACAATTAAATGACAGTAAGTATATACCTATCAATATTTCCCATAAAAGTAAATGGACTATGCATTAATCAAAAGACAGAGGGTGGCAGAATGGATAAAGAAAGAGCATCTATATGTATGCTGCCTACAATGACTTATTTCAGACCTAAGGACATACACAGACTGAAAGTGAAGGTATGGAAAAAGATATTTCATACAAATAAAAGGGAGAAAAAAGCAGGGTTTGCAGTACTTAGACAAAATAGACTTCAAAACAATGAAGCAAATACTAAGATAACTAAAGGGAGAAATAGGTAGCAACACAATCATATCAGAGGATTTTAACACCCCATGTACATCATTGGAAAGATCATCCAGACAGAAAATAAGGAAGCAGTGGCCTTGAACAACACATTTGATCAGATGGACTTACCAGATATACACAGAACATTCCACCCAAAAGAAGCACAATATACATTTCTCTCAATTACACATGGAAACTTTCCAGAATAGATCACATATTAGGACACAAGAAGAGCCTCAATAAATTCAAAAAGATTGAAAATGTATAAAGCATTTTCAGACCATAATGATATGAAACTAGAAAATTACATGGAGAAAACAAACAAACAAAAATAACCCATAAACACATGGAGGCTAAATAACTTGCTTCTAAATAATCAAGGGATTGATGAACAAATCAAAGAGAAAATAGAACAATACATGCAGAAAAATGAAAAAAATAACACAATGGTTCAAAATATGTGGGGTGTAGAAGAACCAGTTCTAAGAGGGAAGTACATTGCAATACAGGCCTATCTCAAGAAACAAGAACAATTTCAAATAAATAGCCTCACAGCTAAAGGAAGTAGAAAAAGAAGAACACATAAAGTCCAAATTTAATACAAGGAGGGACATAATAAAGACTAGAGCAGAAGTAAACAAAATATAGAATAAGACAACAATAGAAAAAAATCAATGAAACCAAGAGCTGGTTATTCAAGATGATAAACAAGATAGACAAACCCCTAGCCAGACTTATCAAGAAAAAAAGAGAGGGGACACAAATAAATCAGATGAAAAGGTAGAAATTATGACTGATAACACATAAATTCAAAGAATTATAAGATAATTCTATGAAAAATTATGTGCCAATCAATTGGACAATCTAGAAGAAAGGACAAATTCCTAGAAACAATCCTGCAAGACTGACACAGGAAGAAACAGAAAATCCAAACAGACCAATTACCAGCAGTGAAACAGAACTGGTAATCAAAAACTCCAAACACACAAAAGTCAAGGACCAGAGGGCTTCACAGATGAATTCTACCAAACACTTAAAGAACTAATACCCATCTTTCTTAAAGTGTTCCAAAAAGTAGAAGAGGAGGGAATACTTTCAAGCTCATTCTATGAGGCCAGAATCATTCTAATACCAAAACCAGAAAAGGAAAATACAAGAAAAGAAACGGCCAATATGCTTGATGACCATAGATGCAAATTTTCTCAACAAAATATTAGCAAACCAAGTTAAAAAAATACAGCAAAAGGATCATCCACCATGACCAAGTGGGATTTATTCCAGGAATACAAAGGTGATACAATATTTATAAATCAATCAATGTGATATACCACACTAACAAAAGGAAGGATAAAAAGCATATGATCATCTCAATAGATGCTGAGCAATCATTTGACAAAATTTGACATCCGTTCACGATAAAAACTCTCAACAAAATGAGAAAAGAGGGAACATACTTCAACATAATAAAGGCTATATATGACAAACCCACAGATAACATCACAACTAATGACAAAAAGCTAAAACCTTTTCCTCTAAGATCAGGAATAAGACAAGGATGTCCATTCTCACCACATTTATTCAACATAGTACTGGAAGTCCTAGCCATGGCAATCAGACATGAAAAAGAAATAAAAAGCATTCAGTTTGGTAAGGAAGAAATAAAACTGTCTCTGTTTGCTGATGACATGATACTATATATAGAAAACGTTAAAGACTCCACCAAAAAGCTATTAGAACTAATAAATGGAGTCAACAAAGTTGCAGGATACAAAATCAATATACAGAAATCTTTTGCATTCCTATATACTAACAATGAACTGGAAGAAAGAGAAATCAATAAAACAATTCCATAAGGCATCAAAAAGCATAAAAAACCTAGGAATAAACCTAACCAAGAAGGTGAAAGACCTATACTCTGAAAACTGTAAGACACTGATGAAAGTAATTAAAGAAGACACAAATAAATGGAAATCTATCCCATGCTCATGGATAGGAAAAATTAATTTCAAAATGGCTATCCTTCCCAAAGCAGTTTACAGACTCAATGCAATCCCCATAGAAATACTACTGGAGTTTTTCAATCAACTAGAGCAAATAATCCTAAAATTGATATGCAACCATTAAAGACCTCAAATAGCCAAAAAAAAAATCTTGAGATAAAACAGTAAAGCTGGGTGTATCATTCTCCCTGACTTCAATTTATATAACAAAGCTACAGTAATTAAATCATTATGGTACTGGCACAAGAACAGACACATAGATAAATGGAAGAGAATAGAGAGCCACAATATAAACCCACACATATATGATGATTTAATATATGATAAAGGAGCCATGAATGTACAATGGTAAAAAGTGTCTTCAATAACTGGTGTTGGGAAAACTGGAAAGCTACATGCAAGAAAATGAAACTAGATTACTGTCAACTCCATACACAAAATAAACTCAAAATGGATTAAAGACCTAAATGTAAGACTTGAAACCATAAAACTCTAAGAATAAAAAAGACAAGAATCTCTTGAAAAAGAACATGCGTAGTTTTTTTCTGGATATGTCTTCCTGGGCAAGGAAAACAAAAGTGAAAATAAGCAAGTGGGAGTACATCAAACAAAAGCTTCTGAACAGGAAAGGAAACCATCAACAAAACAAAAAGGCATCCTACAGTGCGGGAGACTATATTTGTAAATAATTTATCTGATAGGGGTTAACATCCAAATTATATAAAGAACTCATATGACTCAACACCAAAATACAAATAACACAATTAAAGAATGGGTCAGAGGACCTGAACAGACATTTTTGAAAGAAGAAATACAGATGGCTAACAGGCACATGAAAAATGTTCCACATCAGTAATCATCAAGGAAATGCAAATCAAAACCACAATGAGATTTCCCCTCACAGCAGTAAGAATGGCCAGTATCCCAATGACAAGAAGTAACAAAAGTTGGCAAGAATGTGAAGAAGAGTGAGAAAACATACCCCATTGGTGGAAATGTAAATTGGCACAACTATTGTGGAAAACAGTATGGAGTTTACTCAAAAAACTAAAAATAGAAATAAAATATGACAGAGTAATTACACTTCTAGGAATTTACCTGAAGAAAAAATGATCTCTGATTTGAAAAGATATATGCACCCCTATGTTTACTGTCACAGTATTTATAATAGCCAAGATGTGGATGCAACCAAAGTGTCTATTAAAAATGAATGGATAAAGAAGTTGGGGGACATATATACAATGGAATATTATTCAGTCATAAAAAGAAAAAAGTCCTGGCATTGGTGACAATGTGGATGGACCTGGAGGGAATTATGCTGTATGAAATAAATCAGGTGGACAAAGACAAATACCACATGATGTCACTTATATGTGTGTTCTAAAAACAAAACAAAACAAAATGAACAAAACACCAATAGACCCATAGACATTGAGAAGTGACTGGTGGTTACAATCTGGGAGGTGTTCTCGTAGGTGGGTGAAATACTTGAAGGGAGTAAATAGGCACAAAATCTTAATCATAACTTAATTAGTCAATGGTATGGAAGTACAGCATAGGGAATATGTCCAATAGTTTGGTAACATCTATGTTGATAGAGAGTATCTATACTAGTTGGGATGTAGATAACTGTCAAATCACTATGTTGTATACTTAAAACCAATATATTATGTATCACCTACACGTCAATAAAAGTATATAAAATATACTGAATCATGAAAAAATAGAAAATATGAATGATTACTAGTAAGGAGATTGAATCAGTAGTCAAAAACCAAACAAAAAGCCCAACAAACAAAAGTCCACCAGGACTAGATGACTTTGCTGATGAATTCTAGCAAACATTCAAGTAGGATTTAGTACCTACCCTTCTCAGTCTCTTCCAAAATAGAACACTTCCAAGCTTGTTGTATGAGACCGGCATTAGTCTGTTACCAAAACCAGACAAGGACTCCACAAGAAATCAAAATTCCAATATCTTTGATGAACACTGGTGAAAAATCCTCAACAAAATATTAGCAAACAAAATTCAACAATACATTAAAAATATCATGTACCATGATCAAGTGGGATTTATTGAGGGATGTGAGAATAGTTCAACATCTGCAACTCCATTAATGTGATACACAACATTAACAAAATGAAGGAGATAAAGAAAATGATCCTCTCAATAGACAGGAAAAGCATTTGACAAAATTCAACATCCATTTATGATAAAAACTCAACAAAGTGGGTTTAGAGGGACTGTGTCTCAATGAAATAAAGGCAATATATGACAAACCTGCAGCTAAGATCATATTCCATAGTGAAAATCTCAAAACTTCTCCTTTAAGATTAGAACAGGAGAAAGGTGCCTACTACCCACTCTTATTTAACATAGCAGTGGAAGTTCTACCTACAGTAAGTAGGAAAGAAAAAGAAAGAAAAGTCATAAAAGTTGGAAAGCAAGAAGTAAAACTGTCATTATTTGCAATCAACATACTATATATAGAAAACCCTAAATATTCCAAAAAATTGTTAGAACTAATAAATGAATTCAGTAAAGTTTCAAGATGAAAAATACATAAAAATCTGTTGTGTTTCTATACACTAATAATGAACTCCAGAAAGAGAAATTAAGAAAATGATCCCATTTACCTTCATGTCAAAAAGAATAAAATATCTAGAAATTTTAACCAAAGAGATGAAAAACTTGTACACTGAAAACTATACAACCTTGTTGAAATAAACTAAGGAAAGTACAAATAAATTGGAGGATAATTGGTGCTCATGGGTTCAAAGAATTAATATTGTCAAAATATCCTTACTACCCAAAGCAATCTACAGATTCAATATAATCTCTATCATGATTCTGATGACATTTTTCACAGAATTAGTACGAATAATTATAAAATTTGTATAGGACAATAAAAGACCCTGAATAGCCAAAACAGTCTTGAGAAAGAAGAACAAAGCTAGAATTATTACACTCCTCAATTTCACACTTTACTACAAAGTTATAGGAATCAAAACATTATGGAATTGACATGAAAACAGACATATAGATGAATGTAACAGAATAGTCTAGAAATAAACCCGTTTATATGGTCAATAAATTTGTGACCAAGGAACCAATAATATATAATAGGGAGGGCAATTTCTTCATAAATGGTGATGGGAAAATGGAAAAACTACACGTGAATAAAATTGGACCGTTATCTTGCACCATACAAAAAATATAGCTCAAAGTAGATAAAGACTTGATTGTAATATGTGAAACTATAAAACTCCTAGAAGGAAACAGGGAGTATGCTCCCTGACATTGGTCTTAGTGGTTTTTCTTGGCACTGACTTCAAAGGCAAGGGAAACAAAAACAAACAAATGGAACTACATCAAACTATAAAGCTTCTGCACATTGAAGGAAACCATCAATAAAACAAAAAGACAACATATTGAAGAGGGAAAATATTTTCAAATAATATACTTAATGAAAGGTTTATATCTAAAAATATATAAATTACTCATAAACTCATTAACAATAAATATATATAGTTCAATTTAAAAACAGAGGACTTGAATAGACATTTTCCAAAGAAGACATACAAATGGCCAACAGATACATGTAAAGGTGGTCAATATCACTAATTAGCAGGGAAATGCAAATTAAAATCATAATAAGATATCACTTTACATCTTTCACAAAGGCTATTATCAAAAAAAAGGAATAACAAGGGTTGGAAAGGATGTGTAGAAAAAGGAATCCTTACGCATTGCTGGTGGGAATGTAAATTGGTGCAGCAGGTTCCTCAAAAATCTAAAAATTGGGCTACCATATTACCTAGCAATTCAAGGGTATCTATTATACAAAGAAAATTAAAACACTAATCTAAAAGATATATTAACTCCTATGCTTATTTATTTATTTACAATCACCAAGATAGATATAGAAATAACCTGTGTCCACTGATGGATGAATGGATAAAGATGTGGTATATATTACATATATGTGCATATATGTAAACACATACATACACAATGGAATATTACTCGGTCATAAAAAATAATTAAATCTTATCATTTGGACAACATGGATGAACATAGAGAGTTATTATGCTAAGTTAAAGATGTAAGACAGAGAAAGACAAATACCACATTTCACTTATACATAGAATATAAAAAAATAAAGCAACACAAAATCCAGACTCAAATACAGAGACAGATTGGTGGTTGTTAGAAGGGGAGAAGGTTGGGGTGGGGAGTGAAATGGGTGAAGGGGATTAAGAATTACAAACTCCTACTTATCAACTAAATAAGTCGTGGGGATATGAAGTACAACATTGTGAATACAATTAATAATATTGTATTAACTTTGTAAGCTGACAGAGCAGCTTATTGTGGTGACCATTTCACAATGTATACAGATGTTGAATCATTATGTTTTACATCTGAAACTCATATAATAGTGTATTCCAATTATATTTTGATGAATAATAAAAACTACTTAATTCCCCTAAAAAATAATAATATTAAAAATTTTAGTTGAAATCAGTAAAATTGAAAACAGGAAATTAATACAGCAAATAACAGGAGCAGAAACTGTTCCTTTGAAAGCATTAATAAAATTGATGACTTTCTAGCCGGGGTAACCAAGAGAAAACAAAAATTTCCAGTATCAGAAATGAATGAGGAGACATTACTCTTTCCGTCCTTTTATTTCAATTCTGCCCATAATATCCAATGGACATTAAAAGGGTAACAAATATAATATGAACAACTTTATGCTCACGAGTTTGAAAACCTAGATGAAATATTATTACTTATTTCTGTCTGAAAGATTATTCCCTGAAAGGAAAAATTTGCCACAAGGTGAAATAAATAATCTAAATAGGTTTATATCTATTAAAAATTGAATCAATAATTAATAACCCTCCAAAACAGCACCAGGCTCACAGTGTTTTACTGGTTAATTTTATGATATATTTAAAGGAAAAATATATATCAGTTCTCTACAATTTCCCCAGAAAATAGAAGCAGAGGAGACACTTTGTAACTCATTCTATGAGGCCAACGTTTATCTTCAAAACATAACCAGATAAAGACATTGCAAGAAAAGAAAACTACAAAATAATATCTCTCATGAGCACAGATTCAGAAATATTCAACAAGATATCAGCAATTATAATCCAGCAGTATATGGAAACACCATGACAATGTGGGGTTTATCCCAGGTATGCAAGGCTGGCTCAACATTCAAAAATCAGTTAATATAATCCATTACAGAAACAAGCTAAAGAAGAAAAGTTACATGATTGTATCAATAGATGCAGAAAAAGCATTTGACAGTATCTAACATCCATGCACATTTACAGCTCTTAGAAAACTAGGAAGAGATGGGAACTTCCTCAACTTAGTAACATCTACAAAACACACTACAAATAACATTCATGCTCAATGGTAAGAAACAGAATCAATAGATTTGGAACCTTATTACATCTTTACATTACCTTCACTTTTTTCTTTTTAATTTTTTTGGTATCACTAATATACACTTACATGAACAACATTGTAGTTACTAGATTCCCCCCATTATCAAGTCCCCACCACATACCCAGTACAGTCACTGTCCATCAGCATAGTAAGATTCTATAGAATCACTACTTGTCTTCTCTGTGCTATACTGCCTGCCTCATGCTCCCCCACTACATTATGTGTGCTAATCATAATGCCCCTTTTTCCCCTTATCCCGCCCTTCCCACCCATCCTCCCCAGTCCCTTTCCCATTGGTAACTGTTAGCCCATTCTTGGGTTCTTTGAGTCTGCTGCTGTTTTGTTCGTTCAGTTTTTGCTTTGTTCTTATACTCCACATATGAGTGAAATAATTAGTTGTCTTTCTCCACCTGGCTTATTTCACTGAGCATAATACCCTCTAGATCTATCCATGTTGTTGCAAATGGGAGGATTTGTTTTCTGCTTATGGCTAAATAATATTCCATTGTGTATATGTACCACATCTTCTTTATCCATTCATCTACTGATTGACACTTAGGTTGCTTCTATTTCTTGGCTATTGTAAATAATGCTGCGATAAACATATGGGTGCATATGTCTTTTTCAAACTGGGCTCCTGCATTGTTAGGGTAAATTCCTAGGAGTGGGATTCCTGGGTCAAATGGTATTTCTATTTTGAGTTTTTTGAGGAACCTCCATACTGCTTTCCACAAAGGTTGAACTAATTTACATTCTTACCATCAGTGTTTTAGTGTTCCCCTTTCTCCACATCCTTGCCAACATTTGTTGTTGTTTGTCTTTTGAATGTTGGCCATCCTAACTTGTGTGAGGTGATATCACATTGTGGTTTTAATTTGCATTTCTCTGATGATTAGCAATGTGGAGCATCTTTTCATATGCCTGTTGGCCATCTGAATTTCTTCTTTGGATAAGTGTCTGGTCAGATCCTCTGCCCATTTGTTAATTGGGTTATTTGCTTTTTGTTTATTGAGGTGCATGAGGTCTTTGTATATTTTGGATGTCAACCCCTCATTGGATATGTCATTTATGAATATATTCTCCCATACTGCAGAATTATGTTTTACTTATGGTGGCTTTAGTTATACAGAAGCTTTTTAGTTTGATGCAGTCCCATGTGTTTATTTTTGCTTTTGTTTCGCTTGCCTGAACAGATATGTTCATGAAAAAGTTGCTCATGTTTATATTCAAGAGAGTTTTGCCTATATTTTTGTCCAAGAGTTTTATGGTTTCATGACTTACATTCAGGTCTTTGATCCATTTCGAGTTTACTTTTGTGTATGGAGTTAGACAGTAATCCAGTTTCATTCTCTTTCATGTAGCTGTCCAGTTTTGCCAACACCAGCTGTTAAAGAGGCTGTCATTTCCCCATTGTATATCCATGATTCCTTTATTATATATTAATTGACCATACATGCTTGGGTTAATATCTGGACTCTCTCTTCTGTTCCACTGGTCTATGGGTTCTTGTGCCAGTACCAAATTGTCTGGATTACTGTAGCTTTGTAGTAGAGCTTAAGTTGGGAAGAGAGATTCCCCCCTGCTTTATTCTTCCTTCTCAGGAGTGCTTTGGTTATTCGTGGTCTTTTGTGGTTCCAAATGAATTTTAGAACTATTTGTTCCAGTTCGTTGAAGAATGCTGTTGGCATTTTGATAGGGATTGCATTGAATCTGTAGATTGCTTTAGGCAGGATGGCCATTTGACAATATTAATTCTTCCTACACAAGAGCATGGGATGAATTTCCATTTATTAGTATCCTCTTTAATTTCTCTTAGGAGTGTCTTGTAGTTTCAGGGTATAGGTCTTTCACTTCCTTGGTTAAGTTTATTCCTAGGTATTTTATTCTTTTTGATGCAATTGTGAATGGAATTGTTTTCCTGATTTCTCTTTCTGCATGTTCATTGTGAGTGTATAGGAATGAAACAGATTTCTGTGTATTAATTTTGTATCCTGCAACTTTTCAGAATTCAGATATTAGTTCTAGTAATTTTGGATTGGATTCTTTAGGGTTTTTTATGTACAATATCATGTCATCTGCAAACAATGACAGTTTGATTTCTTCCTTACCAATCTGGATGCCTTTTATTTCTTGTGTGGTCTGATTGCCGTGGCTAGGATCTCCAGTACTTTGTTGAATAAAAGAGGGGATAATGGGCATCCTTGTCTTATCTTGGAGGAAAAGCTTTCAGCTTCTCACTGTTAAGTATGATGTTGGCTGTGGATTGGTCACATATGGCCTTTATTAAGTTGAGATACTTGTCCTCTATACCCATTTTGTTGACAGTTTTTATCATGAATGGATTTTGAATTTTGTTGAATGCTTTTTCAGCATCTATGGAGATGATCATGTGGTTTTTGTCCTTTTTGTTGTTGTGGTGGATGACATTGATGGATTTTCGAATGTTGTACCATCCTTGCATCCTTGGGATGAATCCCACTTGATCATGGTGTATAATCCTAAATTCAGTGGTGAATCCAGCTGGTCCAGGGATTTTGTTCTTGGATAGTTTTTGATTAATGATTCAATTTCATTGCTGATAATTGGTCTGTTTAGATTTTATGTTTATTCCTGGGTCAGTCTTGGAAGGTTGTATTTTTCTAGAAAGTTGTCCATTTCTTCTAGGTTATCCAGTTTGTTAGCATATATATTTTCATAGTATTCTCTAATAATTCTTTGTATTTCTGTGGTGTCTGGTGTGATTTTTCCTTTCTCACTTCTGATTCTGTTTATGTGTGTAGATTCTCTTTTTTTCTTAATAAGTCTGGCTAGGGGTTTGTCTATTTTGCTTATTTTCTCAAAGAACCAGCTCTTGGTTTCATTAATTTTTTCCAATTGTTTTATTCTTCTCAATTTTATTTATTTCTTCTGTGATCATTATTATATCCCTCCTTCTGCTGACTTTGGGCCTCATTTGTTCTTTTTTTTCAGTTTTAATAATTGTGAATTTAGACTATTTGGTATTGTTGTTCCTTCTTTAAATAGGCCTGGGTTGCTATATACTTCCCTTTTAGAACTGCCTTTGATGCATCCCACAGAAGTTGGGGCATTGTGCTGTTGTTTTCATTTGTCTCCATATATTGCTTGATCTCTGTTTTAATTTGGTCATTGATCCATTGATTATTTAGTACCATGTTGTTAAGCTTCCATGTGTTTGTGAGCCTTTTTGTTTTCTTTGTACAATTTATTTCTAGTTTTATACCTTTGTGATCTGAGAAGTTGGTTGGTAGAATTTCAATCTTTTCGAATTTACTGAGGCTCTTTTTGTGGCCTAGTATGTGGTCTATTCTGGAAAATGTTCCATGTGCACTTGAGAAGAATGTGTATCCTGTTTCTTTTGGGTGTAGAGTTCTGCAGATGTCTGTTAGGTCCATCCGTTCTAATGTGTTGTTCAATACCTCTGTGTCCTTACTTATTTTCTGTCTGGTTGATCTGTCCTTTAGAGTGAGTGGAGTGTTGGAGTGTCCTAGAATGAATGTATTACATTCTATTGCCTCTTTTAATTCTGTTAGTGTTTGTTTCACATATGTAGGTGCTCCTATGTTGGTTGCATAGATATTTATAGTGGTTATATCCTCTTGTTGGACTGATCCCTTTATCATATTGTAATGTCCTTCTTTGTCTCTTGTCACTTTCTTTGTTGTGAAGTGTATTTTGTCTGATACAAGTACTGCAACTCCTGTTTTTTTCTCCCTATTAGTTGCATGAAATATCTTTTCCATCCCTTCACTTTTGTCTGTGTATGTTTTTTGGTTTAAAATGAGTCTCTTATAGGCAGCATATAGTTGGGTCTTGTTTTTTAATCCATTCAGTGACTTTATGTCTTTTGATTGATGCATGCAGACCATTTACATTTAGGATGATTATCAATAGGTATGTACTTATTTCCATTGCAGGCTTTAGATTCGTGGTTACCAACGTTTCAAGGGTAACTTCCTTACAATGTAAGAGTCTAACTGAACTCACTTAGTATGCTATTACAAACACAATCTAAAGGTTCTTTTTTTTCCCTCCTTTTCTTTCTCCTCCATTCTTTATATATTAGGTATCATATTCTGTACTCTTTGTCTATCCCTTTTTATTACCACTGGTAATAAAAGCTACTTAACCTTAGGAACACTTCCATCTATAGCAGTCCCTCCAAAATACACTGTAGAGATGGTTTGTGGGAGGTAAATTCTCTCAGCTTTTGCTTATCTGGAAATTGTTTAAACCCTCCTTCTAATTTAAAGATAATCTTGCCAGATAAAGTATTCTTGGTTCAAGGCCCTTCTGTTTCATTGCATTAAATATATCATGCCACTCCCTTCTGGCCTGTAAGGTTTCTGCTGAGAAGTCTGCTGATACCCTGATGGGTTTTCCTTTGTATGTGATCTTATTTCTGTCTCTGGCTGCTTTTAATATTCTTTCCTTATCCTTGATCTTTGCCATTTTAATTACTATATATATGTCTTGGTGTTGTCTTCCTTGGGTCCCTTGTGTTGGGAGATCTGTGCACCTCCATGGCCTGAGAGAATATCTCCTTCCCCAGCTTGGGGAAGTTTACAGCAATTACCTCCTCAAAGACACTTTCTATCTCTTTTTCTCCCTCTTCTTCTTCTGGTACCCCTATAATATGAATATTGTTCCATATTGTTCCATTTGGATTGGTCACATAGTTCTCTCAGCATTTTTTCATTCTTAGAGATCCTTTTTTTCTCTCTGTGCCTCAGCTCTGTGGAGATCTGCTCTGGAGGCATGAACCTATATTGCACAGTGCTCTGGTGATTTAGTGTGGTAGGAAAGCTAAGACAGGCGGAATGCCTGGAGAGCCAGAGACTCCAGCTGCTTGTGGAAAACAGGGATTCATATCTGGCTGATCAGGGTAGGCAGCCAGAGAGACTTCCTAAAAGTGAGAGGGTGGACATTTTATATGAGGAAACCTTACACCCTTGAGAGGAAGACATTCTTTGATGAGGTGGGAGATTCTGACAAGGCAGCTTGCAGGAAAGAGGTTCTTGTGGTCAGGGAAGAGGAGGAAGGTATCAAAGAAACTGTTCTCAGTTTTGCCTAGGATCTTGCTGGTATTCATTTGTTGCACTATTAATGCGTTTGTTGACAGTGCCTGAATGGGGTTTTCAGACCAACCTCAGAAGTCTGTAAACTTCAGCCTACATATTTTCCAGTCCATAATAATTCCAGCAGTTTCTTCCCATGATAATGGCATATCCTCTCAGGAAGAGCAGAATGGAGGGAAAGAAAATGCTTCCTAATATGCCTGTATTCCTCTTCCCTAATTTCTATTTCATTTATTGTCTCCTCCACCATATCTAATCTGATTTTAATACCCTCCATTGTGTTCTTCAGTGATTGGATCTCCATCCTAAATTTGTTCCTGTGTTCTTGAATATTTTTCTGTACCTCCATGAGCATGTTAATGATTTTTATTTTGAAATCTCTTTCAGGAAGATTCATGAGGTCGATTTTATTTGAATCTTTCTCAGGTGTATTCATAATTTTGCTTTGGACCAGGCTCCTTTGACTTTTCATAATTCGTCTGTGGTGCCCTCTAGTGCCCAGAAGCTCTACTCTATGGAGCTGCTCAGTCCCTGGAGCAATGCCGGGTGTCACAGGGTACTGGTGTTTGTGCTTGTGGGGAGGAAAGAGCTGTTTCCTGCTTCCCAGCTGCTATGCCTGTCTCCACTGCTATAATCAGTGGGCCAAGCGCACAGGAGTGAGCCTCTATGCTTTGTATCTGTAGCTGCTATAGGCAGGGCTTCCCTCTGGCTGGCCTGACACCAGGGAAGGGGTTGCTGGGTTTCAAGCCTAAGCCAGGTGCAGGCTAGCTCAGAGGAAAGACACAGCAGGCTGCGTATAACACTGGGGAGCCTTGGAGCTGTGTAGCGAGCCAGGAGCATGGAGGGCCTGAAGATCATTTAAGCTCCCAACCTGCTGAACAGAATGCACCTGGACAATTTTGTCTACCTGTCCTTTCTCCTGAGCAGTAAGCTCTGTGCAGTCCTTGCCCCTTTAGCAGCCCTCTCACTTTTAGGAAGTCTCTCTGACTGCCCACCCTGATCAGCCAGATCTGAATCCCTGTTTTCCACAAGCAGCTGGAGTCTCCATCTCTCCAGGTATTCCACCTGTCTTAGCTTTCCTACCACACTAAATCACCAGAGTACTGTACAATATAGGTTCATGCTTCCAGAGCAGATCTCCAGGGCTAGGTGTTCAGCATTCTCAGGCCTCCATTCCCTCCTTGTTCTGTTTCTCTTCCTCCCGCCAGTGAGCTGGGGTAGGGGAAGGGCTTGGGCCCCCCTGGGTCACAGCTTTGGTACGTTATTCTGTTCCCTGAGGTCTGCTCTTTTCTCTGGGCATGTGCAACCTGGTGCAGCCTTCTTTCCTGTTGCTCTTTCAGGATTAGTTGTATTAAATTATATTTTCGTATTATATGTGGTTTTAGGAGGAGGTCTCTTGTCTCACCTCTCATGCCAACATCTTTAATCCAATCTCCCTTCACTTTTGTCATATATTATTGTCTAAATAATAAGTGCTGGTTTCTGTTCACAGTAAAGGGAAAAAAATTATACAGTGTATGAACACCAGAGGGTTGGATCATGAATTTATTTTAGAATTTCTCCTAATACAATATGTGTATTTATACATTTTGCCTGTTATTCTCTGTTTCTCTACTATCTAATATCTCTTTATCCTCTTTTCTATAGATAGATGATGACAATAGATAGATGATGATAGATAGATAGATGATAGATAGATAGATAGATCAATGATAGATAGGTATAGATATAGACATGGTGAGTGTTTCTTTCCGACATCATGGCATACTTCTTGACTTGGTCAAACCTTGTTTTATAGCCTTCACTACATTTTAAAGTTTTCTTTGTTGGGACTTTCCTATTTCTTACTAAGTTTACTCCTAGATATGTTACCTTTTGTTTCTTTTGTAAATGGGATTTTACCCATTTTGTATTTTTAACAGGATTTTTTTAATATCTCTGACAGCTATTGGTTTATATATATTAATTGTATATCCCACCATTTTTCTGAATGATATTGTCTGTCATATTAATTGGCTTATGGATATTCTGGGTCTAAAATCATATCATCTTCATACACATCTTCCTTTCACATGTTTATACTACAATAAGCTTTCTTTTTTAAAAAAAATTGGAATGGCTACTACCTTTAAGTGATTAACAATCCCATTAGAATTGATGCTCCCTTTCTATAACAAATATTTTCTGTTACAGAATCTATAACAAAAAAATCTCTCTAGTATTCTGACACTAAATTTATTGGTAATGTAATCTCCCAATACTCATGACTTTACAAAATATTTTGTCCTAATTTTAATATGAAGGAGAAATATAGATGAAGTAATTAATAAAAAAATACTTTGTGTTGCAATATACAAGTAATAATGATAGTAAATATGAATTAGTCAGATGTTTGGACCTAATTATAATGAATAAAATTTTTTAAGAGCATCAAAAAATATTTAACTCATATATACCACTATTCTTTAACAAAGTATAAAATTAGAATTAGCACCAACTACATAATTTGTGGAGCCAGTACAAAATAAAAATGCTAACCATCTTATTCAAAAACCAGGAAAAAGTATGCCAATGAAGATACAAGTTTACAAGTTGCTGGATTTTCCCTTTTGGCAGCGACCAGATTGAAGTATCTTGCTCTAACTAGAGTGTGGAGGTAGAGGCACACATCTCCTCTTGCTGTAGAACTGCCACCCCAGTTCTTGGCAGATGAGTGAGCCCAAAGTTTTGCAACCTCTGTTGGATTAAGAGAGGGCAAGAGGCTTGCCAGGAAGGTCAGGAAGGGCTTGGGCACCAGGGGTGGGAAATAAGAGCCCCAAAATACCCCTCTGAGGAAGCAGGAAGATGGTGGGAGGTGGGACTACTCCACGGTGGTCACACCTCCAGTTCATGCTTCATTGTCCCATTAGACTTAATTTACAAACACAAATTCAAAAACAAAAGCATTCAGTATTCAAGATGGCTGCCACGGCATGTCAAACCCAAGTGTGGGGCCCAGTTGAGCCTGGGGATGTACGTGGTTCCTGGTCCATGAAGCCAGCCTAGGCTGGAGTACTGGCTTATAGAATGGTCCCCAGGGCTCTTTTGCAATCTATGTCAAGGCCTTTTGGATTATCACAATAATTTGGGGCTCAGTTAGCCTTGGTGTGTGTCAGCTAGGGAAACTAAACATTCTAAAAGTGCAGAAAAAGTCTCACATGAAAACACTTTGTCTGCACACCCAACACCAATGTCCCCAGACAATTGTATAGGTAAAAACCTGTTTACAACAATCTGGGTCGGGTCTAGAACCTAACGCTGTTTAATATATATATATTCCTAACATTTTTGCAGTTTTAATATGCTTTGGGTTTTCAGGAGGAGTAACTGCCAAGTAAATTGAAAGGAGGCTGTACTTTGTGTTATTTGGAATTTCATTGAGTTATTTATCATTTTGAAACACTGACAGTGAACACTGACTGACATGATCATCTCCACAACAGTGATCCTCATGGTGTTTGATTCACCAGCTTTCATGGTTGACACAACTGCATTGGCTAGACTTACATTTGTATAGACACAAGAATGCTTATTTATCCCTTGTATCAAAATATCGTACATAAAATGATTGGCAATATTCACTTCCATATTTTTTGTCTTCTTTTCATTTCCACCTTATTTATTATAATTAGGTACATATCACGAATATTTCATTTTGTCTTCTAATAGAATTGTGCTTTTGCACATTTGCATGTGGAATACAAAGCAGTTTTCAAATGTAAAACATTAGTACACTATGTGCATAATACTGACTGGAATTTTCTTTTGAAATTTTATGAGGAGGCAGTTCAACACCTGTGGATCTCACTCCAAGAAAGGTGAGGCAGTGACACACACAGTGTCCGTCCTTGCTTGCTTCTTGACTTTAGTGGGACAGGTTCTAGTATTTCTTCGTAAACCTTGTGCTGGCTTTGGGGATGACAAAGCTGTATGTTTTTTTACTGAATAAAGTCTTTTAAATCAAGAATGGATATTGAGTTTTGTCAGAAACTTTTTTGCGATCTGTGGAGATGATAATGTGATGTTTTTTCTTCATACCTAACTGATATGCTGAATTATATGACTACATTTCCTAGTATTGAGCAAGATTCCTGGTTTTTCTGGTATAAATTCTATGTAGGAACCCTTATTGGGAGATTTTTCATGGGTGAAAACCATGCACCTGTAGAAGCCAGGGTGCTCACTTCCTCTCCAGCACAACTAGCTTCTATAATGGGTTCACATGTGTGATTTGGTAAATTTACAAACACCACCAAATCCCAGGACTTGGCTGTTAAATCTGCAATTGTTTCGGCGGTTGACCACGTATGCTGGGATGGTGACGGAGCATCTATGACAAAAACAGTCTTGGAGAGAATGCAAATGACTTTCTGTGGCCCTTTACAAGGCCCCTGAGATATCATACCTGGAATCTGGCTTTCTGGGAACATTCTCTTCTTTCCCTCTTAGGAACCCCTCATTGTAACCCTCCTGCAAAATGCAAGCAGGGAGAGTGGAGAGAAAACATCCACTCCAAACAACTCAGCCTCGTTGGAGGCACTTCCTCCTGCTCACTTGTCTGGGGACAGAGACCAACAATGAGCCAACTACCCAGGTCACTGGGGGTGAACAGCCAGTGCGCCTACAGAAAGCTCTTCCAGACAACACTTGATTCACAGTCACAGCAGCCTCCGCCTGGGTGCTGTCCCTGTGCCCATGTTGCCCGCCTCAGCGTCTGAGCCAGGATTGTTCTGAGCTTAAACACACGGCTAACAAAATGCAGAGCGAGGCCCCGGGCCCTGGTCCGAACCCCTCACTCAGGAAGCATCCCTGGAGGACAGGCTGCAGTCCAGTGCCTGAGCAGTTATGGCACAGCTGTGTTTGGTGTGTTTGCTGGGTGAACAGCTGTATGAGGCCCCTAAAATGTGCAGCGGTGACAGGAGCCGTGCGAAGGGAGGAGCGGGCCCCCCAGCTGAGAGAGTGCTGGGAAGAGGGGAGAAGGTGTCCTAAGGGCAAGGGGGTCACTGCCTTTTCAGAGCCAGTGCTCTGGGTCCTGGCAGCTTTCTGCATGGCTCCTTCTCTCCAAGCCCGCAACGAGGCGGCAAGGGAGGAAAGGAGGGAGGAATGAATATAGCACTTGATTTTATGTTTTTAACTTCTATTTAGAAATATTTCAAGTTACAGAGAGAACACTTGTAAAATAATAAAAAAAACATGAACATTTCACTCAGATTCAGCTCTTGTGAATATTTTATTCCATTTTCTCTCTGCATGTATCTGTATATGTGTATGTATGTATGTACACGCACACAGGGGCACCCATGGCATTTAATGGACCACCTGCGTGTAAGTTATATCACGGCCCTTACATCTAAATATTTCAGTGTGTATCAGAAATGTTCTCTTACATAACTGTAGTACAGTTAACAACCTCTGTAACTTCAATAAATTTACTGCTGATACACTAATCTGCTGTTCATACTACAGTTCATTTCCACTGCCCACTGCCCCACTAACCATCTTTAGAGCATTTCCCCTTCCCTTACCTGTGTTGTCATGTCTCTTTAGTCTCTTTCAACCAGATTGCTTCCTCAGCCTTTGTTTTTCCTTTACAACACTGACATTTTTAAAGAAGCTCTGATTTTGTCTTTATTAGAATATTCCTCCTTTTAGGCTTGTCTGACGTTTGCTCCTGCTCTGAGTCAGGTTATGCATTCTAGGCCAGAATGCTGCTGGCAGACTGTCGTGGCCCTGGTACTGCATTTGTGGGCTTATAGTTCAATTGCAATTAAAAATTAAAAAGGAAATGAAATAAAATGACATTTAAAAGGGAGGCAAGAAGGGGCTTGAGGGGCATTATGATTGGCACACATGGTGTATGTGGGGTCACGGGGAAGACAGTGTAGCACAGAGAAGACAAGTAGTGACTCTGTGGCATCTTACTACACTGATGGACAGTGACTTCAATGGGGTATGGGGGGGACTTGATAATATGGGTGAATGTAGTAACCACAATGTTTTTCATGTGAAACTTCATAAGAATGTATCTCAATGATACCTTAATAAAAAAATTTTCTAAAAAAAAAGAGAGGTGAGACATAACTGCAAGTCCCCTCTTGTAGGGGTCCAAGTTATCTTTTGAAAATACCAAGCCCCACTATGTCAGTCTCTCCCAAAATCCTTTCTGAGACGTGCTTGCACAGTTCCTGGGAGTCAAGCCCTACTTTTCCTGGTCTTCCACTCCCTCATCCTTCCCAGTTGGCCAGCCTGTCTTTAGTAGGGCTCCCCATTCCCTGAGATCTTTGCTCAAAACACAACAGGAGAGTGTGCTTCATGCTTCCATGCCCTTGCCTCCATCGCTCCCTTTGCTGAAGGGCGTTTCCCTCCCGCTGCCTGTTGTGCTGCTCCCTGGACAGACTGGTTCTTATCCCATCTTCCTGCAGCCTCTGTCCTCCATAGAACTTTTCCTCTCTACCCTGGGTTGGATGGGACCACTTACTCCTCTATGCTCTTTGTGTACTTTATTGTCCTTAATTTACATATTTATCTTCCTCTACCATAAGTTGAGTATAATCAATGTGCCTCATTCACCTTTGTAATTTTGGAACATAAGAATAAATGCTCAAAATAAGTGCTTTGATTAATGAGTGAATGAATGGAGGTGTGCCAAAGACAAAGCTCTTCACTCGGCCCCGGGCAGGCTTCCTTTATGTCGGACAGTACAGGGCATTGGATCAACTGCTCTGGAGGAGGTATCACTGTGGCCAAAACAGAATCACTGAGAGCAGTCCGCTCAATCCTATATATACAGACTGCTGGAGTTATAATTACTGCTCTCAAATAATTCCAGGAATCAGTAGTTTGTTTGGTTAATAAATGCTTTTTATTTATTTATTTTTTTTCCAAGAAAGCTCATCACATGTTCAGCACTAACCACGTTCTCTGGAACTATCATTGTAACAGCCACATCAGTAAATGCTCATGTTATGCTCTACTTATAGCCCGCTTCCTGTTTTAACACAACTTCCAGGTTGTTTAAAGAAGGAAATGCATTCATTTGTAGATACCTTGGACAACACCTAGCTTTATTGCTTCAAATTAGGCAATTCTTTCCCTTTTTCACTTTGAAGTCGTTCATATCCTCACTTTCTTCTCCAGGGCTGTCTTTTTCAAATTGTTTTCTTGATGCGAGTCCACATAACATAATCCTGTGTGGTATGTGGGATTCATATGTCAGAAACTTCATTATCTCCAATACATAGAATTTGCTGACTGGCATGGCTGACTATCAAAACTAAAATGGCCCAACACAGAAAAATAGACTGCATCCTATTGGGCATTCTGTAACAGTGGTACTTGAAATACAGTAACAGGTCACTCACTCCAAAGGTATTTATTTGGCATCAAATAAGCTCAGTGGACCTGGCACAGGATCATGCCCCAGGGATACAAAAACTGCATCAGTCTGTTTCTTAGAAGAGCCTGTACTCCATGGAAGGAGACATTCCTGTAAACCAACCATGTGCTTATTGATCTCCCAGCAGTAACGCTGCCCTGTGATCATTTAATAACAACTCTTGTAACCCAGGCATCCATAATTTGGCAAACCCACATGGTGCTGACTAGGTCTCTCTGCCCCGTCAAGGTTCCTCTGAATGCAGCTGCCCTGGTCTAGGTGGGTGATCCTTCCTTGTGCTCCCATGGAACCCGTGGGGGCCTGTCTCTCGGCACCTGCCTTACTGTGTTTGCCTGTTTATTGTCACTTTCCCAAACTAAACAAAGAGAAATGTCAGCAGGTAACTGGTCTTTGCAGTTTTGTGTCCCTTGTGCTGAGGAGCTACGAACCTGGAAAAATCAGTATTTGTTAGATGGATGGATGGATGGAAGGAGAGATGAGGTGAGACCTAAGCTGAGTCTCCAGTGATCATGGAGACACCCTGCCAGAAAGGAGTGAAATATAGAAGACAGGTGCAGAGGCTCCAATTTTTTATTAAAACTTGTAATCCTTATTTGTAGGCATAGCTCTAAAACAGATGATAATTGTGCAAAATAGTTGTCTAGAGAGGCCATCTACTTGTTCTAGGGATTCTGTCCTGCTTCCACCCACTTTGGGACCATCTCTGGGAGAACTGGTTTAAGTCCTTACCAAATTTTTTCTGAAAGTTCTTGAGGCTGACAAAACTTTGTTCTTGGAGGCTTGATTTAAATTTTGGGCAAAGGTCAAAGATATTTCAAGCAGAAACTTTTCACTGCAAAATCCCTAGTGCTTAGATCAATGTGTGCCCATGGTAGGTGTTCAAAAATCATTGTTGAATATATGACTGAAAATATTCTTTTATTCCAAAATCAAGCTGGCCTAAAAATAATTATGCTGTTTTTCTCATGTGATTCATAGGCTGGATCTTAAGGCCGTTCCAATGGAAAAATCCCCAAAATGTTTGAGGACAAATAGTAACATTTGAATAAGACTACAGCCACCTAAGTCGCTTCAGAAGACAATCTGGATAAAAGACAAAGAGATATTGATCTTTGCACTATAGTTGCACATTTGAGTATATGTTTAATATCTATTTTCAATGAACAAATGAATTATTCAGCACCAGAGCACTGAATAATAGGGGGGCTGAGGACTTTTGAGGGTGCAGACAGAGGTAGAGTGGCCTGCAATGTATTTTCAGAAAACAATTTTCCTGTACAAGGTTTTTTAAAGTTAATCTCTTGACTGAGAAGAGTCTAGGAAGAGGAAGTAAGGATTCAGAGATTTTGCTGGTAAAGATGCTAAACCAATAGCATGCATAGCCTTTTTCTCCAGCTCTGTCCAGAACAAATTTACAAGCACCTTTCTTGAAGCAAAGGGAGAACAGGACTAAAGAGGGACTACGTTTGTTGATGTAAAGATCATACTTGTTCATACTAAGTTATTACTGATTATAATGAATGTGCACAGTCATCCGCTGTGCCTATCTTTCTCTCAAAACCTATATCCAATGCATTAGCAGATTTGGGTGGTGCAATCTTAAAAGCAAATCAGACCATTTTAAGCCTCTGAAAGTCCAATCTGTCAAACATTGCCATTTGATTTCACAACCAGAAGTTTGAAAACACTGCTCTAGACTCAGCGCTTTTACAGTTTTCTCTTTTTCAACTGACTTTTTCACATGACCTAATGTCATGTTTTTATTATGTCCTTACTCTCTATACCTTCTTGTTATTTCCATCCTCCAACAGTATTTGTGCTCAGCAAGTATGTCATCGATTGTCTTTCTTAAGCGTGCTTCTTGAATTTTCTTCATCGTAAGAATATTCTCAGGTGGTTTTTAAAAGATGTTCTGAGTTTGCCAGTTGACTTAAAGCCACATTCTCTCTCTCCACTTGTCACAGTGAGAAAGAAATTAGAGTATTGTGTTTTATCCAAACACACGGCTACAAAAGACTGAGTAACTTTGAAACCCAGGCCCTCGGACTGGAAAAGCATCGTTTTAAACATCCTCTCAGATCTAATTACAGTTCTGTCATTACGCATCTATTGTTTGAAAAAGGAACTTATTATTTTCTATGGGAAATTACTTGATCATTGTTTCAGCAGAGGAAAATGTTTGTTTCACTATTTGCTGGCGTGAAACTGCTCTCAGACTCAAGGGAGATTTTAAACTTGTATATTGCCTTTTTCCTGCTTCCTATGTGGCCATTTACCTACCTCTTGTGGAAGGTGTAGCACATTAAAGCTAATTTATGATGTACTTATTGATCTAAAGCCAGTGTCGTCTCAGCCCAATGCCCAGTGTGGTAGGTCGGTCTAATGCCCTGACTCACGGTTAACCTGGGTCCACAGGACATTGGAAACTAGTGCGGGTCTTAGGCTACTGGTCCTTTTGGGGACAGGAAGCAGGAGCTGGTCAGGGTTGACTGGTGAGAGGAAACATTGTGCTTTTTCTGTCCTCGCCATCAAGATTGCACATGAGCTACAAAGGATGACTTCTTATGTAAAGGGAATATATATATAAAGGGAACTTTCCTGTGTTGGAGTTATTTGTGTACATGTTTTTTTTGCCCTCTGCCCTGTATGTTCTCCATGAGTGGAGTGCCGCATCCTTATGTTTGCTGGTCCATCTCGGCTTACAACAAAGCCTGACATACAGAGAATGTTCTACAGATGTTGGTGAACTGATTAAAATGTAACATGCATTAATATACTTCTTTGACGAAGGACAGATTGAGAAAGTGCACAACCGATGAAACAAAATGGTGCCTGGGCAAACAGGCAGGAGAGACTAGCAAAGAGCCAGTGCAGAATAAGAGGAGAAAGGAAAGAATAGCGGAGGCTGAGAAAGAAACTGGCTTGTTCAATATGCTTTTTAAAGCCGCACATATTTTACTTGAAGTGGAAGAAAACTCCACTCTTTTATTATGAGACACACAGGGACTGTCATCAGTTTCCACCTGGAATGGCCATCTCATAAAACACAGACGCAGACCCCCTCTCAGGCCATGCCAGGCCTCTCCCTGTGCCCTGCTGTCACCCAGATAGGAGACCGTACCTCTGGCGACAGGAGGACACTTACTGTCAGCCTGGGAACACGTCAGCTCCTCTTTCAGGTAGTTCTACCTTCTCACCTGTGTGCCTGCTAACACTGTACTCTCTTGCCCTGTGTTGCTCTGGTTCTGCATGGCTTAGCTTGGCTGGCCTCAGTCTTTGGTGCAGCTCATGGTGGTTGTTTTTTGTTTGTTTGTTTCTGATCTCGTCTGTCAAACATGTTCTCGCACTTTGGGGCAGTTGGTAACTTTCTCTCCTAAATATCTCTATCCCTGGCAAACCTTAGAATCCCCCCAAGACAGAACTGTTGCAGAGCCGAACAGATGTCAAAGACCAGCAGCGTCTGTCTCCTACAGCCTCACCTGCCTTGCCTTGCAGGGAAATGGCACACAGACCTGCCTGGGGCCTTCGCTGTGGGTGTGCACTGCTAGCAGCAGCAGCTGCAGGGAGGAGAATCTAGAGGAAGCGAGACCCTAGGACTAGAGAAGGGGAAGCCAGGGGCCCAAAAGCTAGCAAGATGAAGCAAGGCTGGGAGTGGCGGTGACTAGTGGCGCTCCCCAACGAGGGCAGCTAACATACACAGATGCTATCACCGGTGATGGCAGCGCTCCATTTCTACAAGTGATGCCTTCCAGGACACCTCAGAAATATTAATTACACTCTGAGACATGCTTTCAATGAATGGATTATTTTGTGGAAATACCTATAAAACTCAGACTCTTGTAAGAAAGTAACTGAGGTTTTGCAAAAGGAGGAAAGGAATTTGCAAAACTAACCAGGAAGATTAAGGTTTTCATAAGGCTTGGAACAGGAGGCTCAGAGTGGGCGGATGCCAAAGTAATAAATCCAGGATTCCAAGGAATGCTGGGGCCTTAGCTGACAGCTGGACTACACAAATATTCTGTTTTAGCAAGTACTCAGGACTCTTGGCTCTCTTAGACCTTCAGGAATTTTCACTGAGACGTAGAGTTTGAAATGTAATTTTCTTTATGTTATAAGTAGACAGTGAGGCTTGGGATCTGAGGAAACATTGGGGCCCTTTGAGCTTATGTCCTTGAGCATCATGGTCTTAACCTATTATTTGCTATAAAATGAGTTTAATGGATCATCTAAACAAGTAGCAGAATAAAACAGGAAATGGTATTCATGCCACATAGGAAGAGTAAATATCATTTAAAGAAAATTTTGTTTCCTTTATATACATGTATCTATTATGGACATGTGTGCATGTACATGTATATATGAGCTGAGCAAAGCACATTTTTTGGCAAAATGCCAAATATTAAGAATTACTATTTGACTGAAGGAAGTAAAATATGTTGGCACCATCAGAGAACGTATTTCTGATACATAGGAATAAATTTTAATTTAAAAGTACATTGTTTTCAACTTCACTACAACCACTTTAGTAATCGTATTTTTTAAGATGGGCATTAAGTACAGCAACAAATGATGAGCACCGTCAGTGGCCGGGCCCCTCCTGAATTTATTACACTGCGTGTTGGCAATACCAGAAGGGACTGGCTTTAATGAGGTCACTGGGGGGCAAGATATTTTTGGGTACCACCATTTTCTCTGGAAAGATCTTCTTTTCTTTGCCTTCTTTATATTATTTATGTTGTCTGTGCACCTCAACTGACTGATAGAAGGACAAGACACATCTAGATCGCTGGGCAGTTCTAGAGCACAGATAATGATACCACACTGTTGGCCCCACATTGAGGTAAGAGGTCTGGACCTGACACTTCAGTGTCAGTCAGTTCTGGGTGGCAGGCTGTCCCTCCGGCTGTGGTGGGGGGACAGGTGAGTAGTAGGAAGTGACTTTTCCAGGAGAGGGGCTCCTGTTTAGAACAGTGCATCTCAGTAGAAGAAGGATCACGGGGCATCTGTGACACCCTGACAGGTGGAGGACTGGCCAGGCACTGAGGGTGTCATTATGCTCCCTCTAGCTCTCGGTTATCTCACCACCCTGATTGTGAACCAGCCTATCTTGGGGTTCACTTGTCTCTGCACCAGCTCTGTCTCTTCTTACGGCTGGGCACCATCCACTCCTTCAAACATTCTGTGAGTGCTGTCTGATCATGCCGGAGACTCACGCTGTCTGTTGATCAGGTGCTGTATTTTAATTAATAAATCCATGAGCTCATTATCTTTTTTTTTTTGGTATCATTAATCTACAATTACATGAGCAACATTATGGTTACTAGACTACCCCCATCATCAAGTCCCCCCCCACCAACCCCATTACAGTCACTGTCCATCAGCGTAGTAAGATGCTATAGAATCACTATTTGTCTTCTCTGTGTTATACTGCCTTCCCCATGTCTGCTAATCGTAATGACCCTTTTTCCCCCTTATCCCTTCCTTCCCAGTAGCACCTCACCAGTGACTTGTGTTATGACACACATTGTGTTCCCATGTGCTCCAGAAAAGCAATATTTGTCCCATATTCCATTTCTAAAATTCATTTTTGGACCCAAGGGCAAGTCATATCATCTTGCCCTATTAAGTTTCAGCTTGTCCGATTTTGCCTGTCATTTTATCCTGGGAGTCCTGAGTCAATGAGCCGATGCATTTACCATCCTGTTGAGCTTTTAGAAACCCAGGAATGTGATGATCATGCCTCTAAATTTTAATACAAGCCCTTCAGTTTTTTTTACAGAAATTTCTTTCCATATCAACATCAGCCCCTTACTTAATCCTTTTTATGGTTGCAAAGCCAGCTGCTGTTCACCCGATACTGTCATTCAGCTTCTGTATCTTAATTTGCCCTTAAAATAGCATAAGAGACCATTTCACATTAAGTGCTGCACTAGAAACAGGTGGTGCCCATTGCATTTCTACATCCTACCAGTTTAGAAATCCTGTCAAAATGAAATAAGGTTAGTAAGACATGACTCATTCTGGATCTTGGTGATATGCTTGCCTTTCCTACATGCTCAAAAAATGCCCTGGATGAAAGCTAACTTAGTTACACTTTATGCCTTTCCCCCTCTCCACCTTCAACTGTTCATCTGTTCATCAGCAGCTACTGTCTTCCCCATCCTTCATCTCACCAAAGTTCGTTGATAGCAACCAGTGACCTCATTCACAATTTCTTCAGTGGCTGGTATGTAATTCATTTTTGGCACAGACATCAATTCCTCCAGTGTCCCAGGTGCCATCGCACCCTCATGTGCACACATTCCACTTAGCTTATATTTCAACTCTCATTGAAAAGCAATTGTTTCATTCTTCTTAGTCTCAAAGTCATTTTCCTCAACACTGAAGATAACAACAAAATGGTAAGATCCCATTTTCCCTTGTCATCAATCAGACTGTTTCTGTGGGACAATCTGTCATTGTCATCTTTATGTCAAATACATTCTTTTAAAGTATTTTTTGAATTATTGGTTTGGTCAGTTCAGTTAGTCTATCACATTTCCCCTTTCTTTCATCATTTCCTCTTTCTCTTTATTCTTTCAAGCAATTTGATAGCCACCTTTCCCTTTCAGTACAAGTCTCTCCTCATAGTTTTGATGGCTTTTCCATCTGCCTTCCTTGGACCAGCCGCTAGGCTCCCTCCTGAGTCACCTGCTTTTCCAGCCCACATGTGTATCTTGCCAAAGTGTATGCATGCACACTCACTTGCCAGATGTGTGCACACTCACCAGGTGTGCAAGCACACTCACTCACAAGGTGTGCACACACACTCCCTCATAACCTGGAGAATGATGGCCTAAGAATTCAGTCACCTCTTTTTTCCAAACTGTTGCCACTCAAATGCATCATCTTACTCTTCAATGTAAAACTGAGTCCCTCCTCTCTGAACTCTTTTGCTGTACTTCATTTTCCCTGTCACTCAGCCTTTTCAAACACCATAGCATAACTCTTCCACAATTCAGGCAACACCATTCTTTATAAATAAACATTGGTAATGAAGTAAAACTCACACAGCTGGGTAACCCCTTTGATTCTACTGCATTTGTTATATTTAGACTATTCTTTTGTGTTAATGTCAGAGCTAAATGAGAGTTGGGGAACAAAACAATAACTATTGGGACATTCCTTAATTAGACTCATTTTTGCATCCTGACTGTCAATTTTACTTGAACTAAATCTTCTTAAGTTTAATATGGTTCTTGTAATTTCTTAATAAGAAATATCATGCCCCAATTTTTTTCGATGCGTGAGTGCCAGCAACTTGCATGCCTAACAGGTTTAATGAATTAACAGTAAAGCACTTAGAACAATTCACAATACATGGTAAGTGTTCAATAAATTCTAGTTCTTATAATAATTTCTTTTTACTTCATCAGCATTTCACATTATGTGAAATAGCCTCGGGGTTTCATTTAATGAAGTATATGGTTATTTCACAACAGTAGAACAAAAATCTACACAATGGATTTTTTAATTAACATTCTCCTGTTATTTTTTATGTTACTTATGATCCTTAACATAATATTTTCATGATCCACACTAGAGTTGAATATATTGTTCTAAAATGTCAATTGGTTAAGTATATCTTGTATATGAAGGCTAATGCACTGAATATTACAAAATAAAATACATAACACCCAAAGAAGAATTCTTTACTAAGAAAATTTCCCTTGGGTTCCTCTAAGTAACCATATCTACCAGAGCAGCAGCTGATCCTTGAACTAAATCTCTAATCTGCTTAACGTGTGGATAGGGATCTTAGGTCAGAACTGCCATCAACACAGTGCTCCTTTGAGCCAAAATTGCTAGCAACACAACAACTTCCTTCATCAAGAAATTCTCACTGCTTAAAAAAGTCAGATAAGTAAAGTGTGTCAGGTAAGTAAAAATAAGTAAACGCTTATTTACTATAAGCAGAATGTGCTCAACAATGCAGTTGATTCACATTCTGGTCTTATCTCAGTATGAACTCAGTTGTCAGTAACAGGCCATTCAGGAATGGGCATTGGTTTGCAGAACACAGTCTTGAAGAGTATTGCACCAGAATATTTGAAATAAGTCAATTAAAATTTTGCTTCCCAGATAATTCAACCTGTGAGTGAAATGTGTGCTGGAAGGCAATAAATATTTTGTACAATAATTAAGCAATAAAAAGACATGACTTCTTTCTTTGGTGAGACACCATTAGATTACTAATTTTATTACTGTAATTCCAGATTTGTTTGTGATTGTTACGTAGGTAGGGTTGCCAAATAGAGCAAATAAAAGTACAGAACACCCAGTTTAATTTGAGTTTTAGATTAATAATAAATACTGCATTAGTATAAGTGTATTCTATACAATAGTAGGGACATACTTTTACTTAAAAAATCGTTGTTTATCTGAAAAACATATTTAACAGGGTGTCTTATATTTTTATCTTGCAAACCTATACATTGAACTATGGGCTAAGATTTTGGAATTACCTTATTGAAATATTATAATGGACAATGGCCACAAAAATACCCATTCCCCATTCCCCACCCCCAAATCTCTGACTTTAATTTCCTGGATTGACAAGAAAGGTTAATTAGTTTGTGTTAAGAGTTAAGAATGATGGGTAAATTCTGAAAACTTTCATGAGAAATAAGTTCAGTTATCCATGAATCTTGAGATGGCAGGTAACTGGAGATGTTCTTTTCCAATACTGTTCAAGCATGAAATGACAAAGCTGGTAGACAATTGAAGCAAATATCATTTTTGATTGCATAATGAGTTTGGGACATGTTATTAATAACCATTTTGCCTACATTAATGACATGATCTTTATTTCTCCTGCCGGGTTTTCAGAATAGATAATATGCTTTAAGATTTTCTTTCAGCTTAAAAATTCAGTTGAATGAAGTATGGAACACAGAAATTTGAGCATGATTTAAACTAATGCATTAGTCTATCATAATTAAGGGTAAATAAGAATGAGATGAGACCACTTAAACTAACTTATTTGTATTCATTTTTTTTAAATTGACTATATGATAGAAAGTTTAACATATATTTATTTTATTTAAATGCATAATAACACATACAATGTTATTCACCAATACTTGGACTTGAAACCAGGTATGCCTGCTTTAGAATCCATACTTTGCACCATGCTGCCTCGCCACATCCTTTCCCAGGCTAGAACAGCAATAGCCAGGGGACATTTCCTACCTCATATGTGCATGTTTTCCACATTTCTCTGTATCTTCAAATCACTTACTGAAAATTAATCATCTTCTTTTGAAAACTAAATCAAAATCCCATAGCAATCTTATAGAAGAATTTGAGGCAGTGGCCAGTCTGAACTTAAACTGTTTATGATAAGAGCTAAAGCCTGGAATACCTAAATCTATTAAAAAAAAAACAATAACAAAACCAAAAGGATATTTACTTTTTATTTTAAATACTTTTTATTATGGAAAAATGTGCTTAGTGAATTGTCAGGAAGTGAACACATTCATGTAACCTCTCCTTCATCAAGAAATAAAATAACCAGGGTGCCAGAAGCCTTCTCATATGCCCTCCTGATGCCCACTCATCCAGCTTCTTCAAAAATGATCACTGTCCTGATGTTTAACTCGATTAGTTGTTCCTGGTTTTGAACATTCTATACATAGAATCATACATTACATATTCTTTGTAAATAACTTCCTTTACTCAACATTATATCTTGTGATGCATCCATATTGTTGCATATAGCACTAGTGTGCTCATTTTAATTGCTGTGCCTTACCCTACTGTAGGAATATACCCCCTTTGGTAAATACGTGATACTGTTTCCAGTTTTTAGGTACCATAAATAATATGGCAATGAACATTCTTCCACTTATCTTTGGGTATAAATATATACATTTCTATTGATTTTATATTTAGGAATATAATTGCAGGATGATAGGGTACATGAGCTAAAGTTGCTACAATAATATGGCCTAAACTTGCATAATTTTTGGCTTTTTCATTTCCATGTGTGTTTTAGGTTTGCTTGTAAAAAAAAATCCTTGGTTGGTATTATGTAGGATGACATGAGTCTATAGAATAATTTGGAGGGAACTGACACTTTTATAATATTTTGTTTTCCAATCCATAAACATGGATTACCTCTCCATTTATTTAGTTTTCTTAAATAGTGTCTAGTTTTCTCTGTAGAGAAATTTTTATTTTCTAATTGATTCTGGTTTATTAAAATATAGTTAGTACTTGTGTATTGACCTTGTATCTGGCACTCTTGCTTAATTCATGTGTTAATTCTAATATTTACCTATGTATTCCTTGGGCATTACTGTATGTGCACAAATATTTGGTCTGTATAAAATGACAGTTCTGTATCTTTCCTTACGTATTGTCTCTTTTTTTTTGTCTTATTGCAGTGGCTGTGGCCACCAGTGCACTCTTGAAGAGATGCTATGTTAGGCAGTCTTATCTCATTCCTTAGCTCAAGGGGAAAGATTCCAATAGATTACCATTAAACATAGTATTCACTGTAGGGTTTTGTATATACTCTTTATTAAATTAAGAAAGTTCTTATTACCAAAATAGTTTTTCTGCATCTACTGTGGTGATTATATATATATATACACACACACACACACACATACTATTAGATAATGATGAATTATATTTATTGATTTCTAACCTTATACTTGAGGAATACATCTGTATTGGTTGTGATGTATTTTTTTTACATTACAATGTATTCCATTTGTTAATATTTACATTAGGATGGTTCCATGCAGTTTTTGGAAGAGATCATCTGGATTTAGACATTTTTGACACTTTTAGGATGCCATTTTCAGAGACTGATACCATTATGCTGAATTCATGAGTTGAAAAAAATACCCTTGTTTCTATTTTCTGAGCGAAATTGGTGAAGCCTGGCATTACATCTCTCTAGAGCATCTGGTATAACTCACCAATGAAACCAACTGGGTCTATAGTTTTATTTGTGGGAATGCTTTAAATTATGGATTCAGTTTTTTAATAGATATGATGCCTTTCAGACTTTGATAAATTATGTTGCTTTAAGAATGTATTTTATTTAAAATTTCACTAAATGAAGAACAAACTCCACATCATTTTATTATATTTTAAGGTCTGTAGAATATCTCCCTTTTAATTCCTGATATTGGTAATTTTCAATTCTTTCATTTATTCTTGATCAATCAGTTGTTTATCAATTTTACTGGGCTTTACAAGTAATGGATTTTTGCCTTTTGTGTTTGTTTTTTGTTTAGTTATACTCTGATTTTATTGTTATAATTTCCTCCTTTCTACTATCTTTGGCTTTAATTTGTGGCTTTTTGTTTGTTTGTTTCCCCTGGATATTTTGCCAGCTTCTTGAGATGTAAGTTACATCCTTGATGGCCGTTTTCTTTCCAGTATGCACTTAAAGTCAAACATTTCTCTTGAAACACAGCTGTAGCTATATCCATCAACTTTTGATGTACTATATTCATTATAGTGCACTTCAAAATATTTTCCAGCATCCATATTACACAATGTGGTGTTGTTTTAACGGCGGATTATGTAAAACTTCTGTGCTTCATTTTGCAAAATACAGCATTTTCTTGTCCGGTTTTTATTAATTTCTTCTTCTTAATTTTTTTTCATTGTGGCCAGAGTTTTACTCCATATGATACTTTGCTTTAAAATCTGATGGAGTTTGCTTTATGGTTCAATATACAGTTAATCTCAGCAAATGTTTCATATGCAGTAGAAAAAGGTGTGTATTGTATAGTAATTGTGTCCAGTGATCTATGTACATCAATTCCAACTGGAAATCATGAGGTCAGGTTGGTTAATGGTACACTCAGATCTTTTATGTACTTACTGATTTTTTTCTCTGTTTCTCCTATTATATGCTAAGTATATATATATATATATATATATATATATACACACACACACACACACACACACACACACTAATTTTAGCACATATATTATGTGCTGAAATTTCCCATTGTAATTGTGCATTTATTTATTTCATTTAATTCTGTGTATATTTGTTGAGTATGTTTTGAGGCTATATAATTAAGTGCCGATGAATCTTGAATATTTTTGGCTTCCTAATAATTTGATCATTTATCATTATGAAATTTCCTTATGCTTTTCTGATAATGGCTGTTGCTTTAGTATTTATTTACTCTTGAATTCATTATTGCCACACCAACTTCTTTCCTTTTTCTATCTTTTCACTTTCAATGTTTCCTAACTTTTTAAAGTAGCATTATCACTGTGTTTTTAAAAATGTTTGTCCTGGTCTAATAGTCTTTGTCACTTTTTATGATAGATAACTTTCAAGAAACCTGCTCATAAGTATATAACTTCAAGAATCTTCATAAACGGAGCACAGCCCTGTTGCCATCACTTGGATAAAGAGACAAAATGCAAGTAGCACTTGCAGTCCTCTGCGCCTCACCAGTCACAGCGCAGCCAAGGGCGTCATAGGGTAACGGAAGCTGCAAGCTGTCACTGCGAGTGACGGAGGAATATCGATTCCTTCCGCGAATTTCTACTCACATTAGGTTTTTTTTCTCACAGACGCTTGCTCATGGAGGATCCTTGTCTCCTCCCACTGAGAAACTTCCATTTTTCCAGAAAATTCCATTCTTCCTCTGTTAAAACAAGTCCAGACACACGGCTTCTCAATCAGTAAATGTAGCCATGAAGGGACATGTGAATCAACTCACCCTGCAGGTTTCTCCTCTCTGGAAGTTGTGTTCCTCTAGTTGCCGTGCAAACAACTTTCAGAGTGATCTGATTTTATAACGGAAGAGTTTTCTCATTGCCATGAACTACCACATTTTCCCTGGAAGACTAAGTAAATGTACATTTTTCATCTTTTTATTTATTCTGTTTAAATTAGACAAAAAGACACATATTTGGTTTTTAATCTTCCATCTTTCTACACATTTTTTTGTCCCATCTGTTCTACATTCTGTATTTCTCACTTTTTACCTTCTTTTGGATTAAGCATGTTTATTCTTCTTCTTTTTTTTCTTCTTTCTAGCTCTATTGCCTTTTTAGTTTTACATACTTTTTACTACTCTTTTAGTGGTTGTCCTAAGGGTTGACACATATGTTTTTACTACATTTTGAACAATACAAGGATCTTAATAAACTCAGCCACATTTACTGTCCTCCATCGACTTATTATGTCTGTGCTTTTAATTAGTTTATAATTTAAACCCCACAATGTTATTACTGTTGCATACATATTTTTATATGTATTTACCCTTTCTGTTGCTTTTTATTGCATCTCTGAGATGCCATCCGGAAACCCTTTCCTTCTATCTGAATTTAATCATTACTATATCCATTAGTGCAGGTCTGCTGGTGATAAATTATCTTTTTGTTTTTCTGAAAATATTCTTATTCCATTTTCAGTTTTAAGAGATATTTCATTAGATGTAGGATTCTAGATTGGCAGCTATTTTTTTTTTAGCAGTTTGAAAATATATTACTGTTTTCTGGTTTCCTGTTGAAAATTTGATACTAGATACTGTTGCTTTTTTGAAAGATAAGTTGTTTTTAATTGGAAGCTTTTACATTTTTCTCTGTCTTTGTTTTTCAGAAGTTTTACTAGGATATGACTAAGGATAGATTTTTTGGGGGGGGTGTTTTTTGTCATGTGAGTACTTATTTTACTGAGAGCTAGTAGAATTTTTTGAATTTATTGCCAGATATCTTGATATCAGTTCTGAAGAATTCTCAGACATTAACTCTGAATATTGCAATGTCGCTCTGGCCCATTCCTTCTGGGATCCCCACTATAGATACTGTATAACTTTTAATCTGCCTTATCCTCCCCAATGAATTCTTAATTTAAGAATTTCAGTTGTTATATTTCTTTAGTTTTGGAATTTCATGATCATTTTTTAAAGTTTCAATTACCTGCCCAAATACTCATATATTTTAATTCCTCGAATATATTCACTATAGTTATTTTATGCTTTTCTCTGATAATCTTACTCTACATTTTTGTAAATCTGTGTCCATTTGGTGTTTCTCCCAATTTCTGTCATTTTTATCTTGTTATTTCTAAGCCTTGTTAGTTTTTAATTGAATGCCAGACTTTGCATATGAAAATTCTAGAGACTACTTGAGCTTCTGAATAATCTTGTTTCCTTCAGAAAGGTCCTATTTTTCCTCCCAGTAGGCATTTAGGATATTAGTCTAGAAATTCGAAATAATCTTAATCTAGTTAGGGCCCGAGCTGAATGAGGTTGGCTCTGGTACCTGGAAGTACTGATTTCTTTCTGGTTCTCTTTTTCTCCTAGAATGTAAGCCTTTCATTTTTCCAATTGTAAACCTGGAAAATTGAAATGACCCTCCCTCTTAGGAACACCCTAAATTCCTTTTTTGTGCCCCTTCAAGCTGGAAACTGCCTAGCTCTTAAGGATTTCTTTTAGAATTGGCAAATGATCCAGAAGAAAAAGAAATACAAATCCTTGTCTTCCCAGTCTTAGTCCTATAAATTCTTTCTGCTCTACAGATTCTTTTCTTTTCTTTATTTTTCTTTTTCTCTTCTTTCTTTATTTTTTGTCTAATTAACCTAGTTTTTCTCTTTATGGCTTGTTGGGTTAAGAACAATATGGTCCATTATGCCTGTAAGTATAACCCCATTTGGTAGAATATTTGTGTACCAAGCATCAGAGGTCCTAATATATGAAGCAAACTTTATAGAATTGAGGGAGAAATAGACAACAGGCATAATAGTAGTAGGAGACTTTAATACCCAACTATCATTAATGGACAGAACAATGACACAGAATGTCAGTGAGGGAAAAGAAAACTGAACAATATTAGAGACCGATTGGACCTAACAGTTACCTATGGAACACTACCCAAGAACAACAGAATAAACATTCTTCTCAACCACACATGGAACATACTTCAGTATATAATACACGTTAGATCACAAAACAATTCTTACTAATTAACAAAGGTTGAAGTCATTTCAAGTGTCTTTTCTGATTACAGTGGAATGAAACTAGAAACCGATAGCAGGCAGCCAACTGGAAAATCCACAATTACATGGAACTTAACATGTTCTTCAACAACAGAAGAATCAAAGAAGAAAATACAAGGGAAATTAAATAACACATGAGAACAAAAGCAGAACATAATAAAACTTATGAGATGCAGTTAGGAGGGAATTTTATAGTGGTAAATGCTTACATTAAAAAAGAAAAAAAATGTCAAATCAACAGCTAAGTTTGTATTTCAAGGAACTAGAAAAAGAAAAAACTAAACCAAAAGCTAGCAGAAGGAAGAGAATAATGATTAGAGCAGATTTAAATAAAATGGAGAATAGAAAAACAACAGGAAAAAATCAATGCGACTAAGTCATTTCTTTGAATAGAACAATATTGACAAATTTTTAAGAAAAAAAAAGACAACTAAAATCAGAAAGGAAAGGAGGATTCACAACTGGTGCCATGAACATTAAAAGTACTATAGGAAAACACTTAGAACAATTGTATGCTGAAAAATTGAAAACCTATGGGAAATGGATAACACAGCCTACAAGACTGGGTGATGAAGGAATAGAAAGTCTGAATAGACTTAAAATTTAAGGAGATTGAATCAGTAATCAAACATAATCCAATAAGTAGAATTCCAGGACCAGGGGGCTTCACAAGTGAATTCTACCTAACATTTAAAGAATTAGCACCAATTCTCTCCAAACTTTTCCAAAAAATTAAAAGATGGGAACACTTCCAAATACAATAATCTAAGCAGTACGGTACTCCCATTAAAACAGGCACATAGGCCCATGGAACAGAACCAAGATCCCACAAATAAACCCGTTCATATACAATCAATTAGTATTTGACTAGGGAGCCAAGAACATTCAGTGGAGAAAAGACAGCCTCTTTAATAAACAGTCTGGGAAAAGTGTGGTTTTTACCACAATTTAAAAAATAAATCTTCAGTATTCAAAAAAAAGACATTTACCACAATTTAAAAAACAAAGATAGTTGTAGCAGTCTCTGAGCTCACAGTATAATTACATGGTACAGAGCTGGATTGATACGTCTTTCAGATGGCAAAAGGAAAGAAGGCTGCAAGAAATTTATCAGGAGGTAATATGACAACAGGAACCCAACCTGAATGCCGTGGTAGACAGTGAAAAATGTTAGAGGCAATGAAACACACAGGCCCAGATGGCATTTAGAAGGGCTTTGAAGATGCCTAATATTTTGATCAGTGAAGCTGAGGTGGGGGGACATCCCTCCATGCCCAGGGAACAGCCTAGGAGAGAAATGGGATGGTAGGTGTATAGCTCGGTAGACTGGAGATGTGTGCTGGAATGGAAGCCTGAGTACAAGATCTGCAGCAGCCAAGGGGAGCTACAAGTATTTTGGGGCTTGTGCTTATTTGAACAGAGATGTGTTTTAGGAGGACACCCTTCCAGGTGTTGGTAGGATGAAAGGTGATAAGAGAAAGAAGGCGAGCCTGTTAGGAGCTGGCACAGCTTGGTGAGAGAGAAGCTGCATTAGGTGGGTATGGCTTCTCAGGTTGTGCCTGTGACAGGGCACGCTGCTGAGGGGCAGAGGGGCTGAAGACCAGCTTGCTTTCTGCCCCTAACCTGTGCTCCTGGGCAAGGGGAGCCTTTGCTTTATTTGAGGGATGGTGTGTTAGGGGATGGCCGTTGGTAACAATGAGGCACTGAAAATGGGACTAACCCCTAGAGACACTGCTTTTAGGATGAATCACAGATGCCTTGGAAAGTGAGTCAATGAGAATGGAGATGATTTTAATGGAAATAAGGGTTCAGGAAGATGGGATGGATATGCTTAAGTGTGTATGCTTATTTAAGAGAATATACAGAGCTTCAAATAATGGTAAACCAACAAAAGCAAGACCTAATAGAACACTTTACAAAGAGGAATGTATATTATTGGATATTAGATATCGATGGATGTCTCCAGGTATTGGTGAGAACAGTGCTTTGCATATCATAATGGGCCATATTTTGTCCATTTCATTTTTTCATTTTTGCTAACAACTGGGTAATCTTAGACAACTATTTACAAAAATTTCCTTCTCTTAATAATTTTTTGCCACTTCAGAAAATTATAAATAAAAGTGCAATTTCATTTTTTTTAATAATTTATTTTGGTATCATTAATCTACAATTACCTGTGCAATATTATGGTTATTAAACTACCCCCTTCATCAGGTCCCCCCCACCAACCCCATTACAGTCACTGTCCATCAGCGTTGTGAGATGCTATAGAATCACTACTTGTCTTCTCTGAGTTGTACAGCCCTCCCCGAGACCCCCAACATTACATCTGCTAAACCAGTCCCTTTTCTTTTGGTAACTATTAGTCCATTCTTGGGTTCTGTGAGTCTACTGCTGTTTTGTTCCTTCAGTTTTTTTCTTTGCTCTTATACTCCACAAATGAGTGAAATCATTTGATGCTTGTCTTTTTCAGCTTCGCTTATTTCACTGAGCATAATACCCTCTAGTTCCATCCATGTTGTTGCAAATGGTAGGATTTGTTTTCTTCTTATGGTTGAATAATATTCCATTGTGTATATGTACCACATCTTCTTTATCCATTCATCTACTGATAGACACTGAGGTTGCTTCCGTTTCTTGGCTATGGTAAATAGTGCTGCCATAAACATAGGGGTGCATCTGTCTTTTTCAAACTGGGCTGCTGCATTCTTAGGGTAAATTCCTAGGAGTGGAATTCCTGGGTCAAATGGTATTATTTCTATTTTGAGTTTTTTGAGGAACCTCCATACTGCTTTCCACAATGGTTGAACTAATTTGCATTACCACCAACATTGTACGAGGGTTCCCTTTTCTCCACATCCTCGCCAACATTTGTTGTTGTCTGTGTTTTGGATGTTGGCCATCCTCACTGGTGTGAGGTGATATCTCATTGTGGTTTTAATCTGCATTTCTCTAATGATTAGCGATGTGGAGCATCTTTTCATGTGCCTGTTGGCCATCTGAATTTCTTCTTTGGAGAAGTGTCTATTCATGTCCTCTGCCCATTTCTTAATTGGATTATTTGCTTTTTGTTTGTTGAGGTGTGTGAGTTCTTTACATATTTTGAATGTCAACCCCTTATCAGATACGTCATTTATGAATATAGTCTCCCATACTGTAGGATGTCTTTTTGTTCTACTGATGGTGTCCTTTGCTCTACAGCAGCTTTTCAGCTTGATATAATCCCACTTGTTCATTTTTGCTTTTGTTTCCCTTGCCCGGGGAGATATGTTCATGAAGAAGTCACTTATGTTTATATCCAAGAGATTTTTGCCTATGTTTTTTTCTAAGAGTTTTATGGTTTCATGACTTACATTCAGGTCTTTGATCCACCTTGAGTTTACCTTTGTGTATGGGGCTAGACAGTAGTCCAGTTTCATTCTCTTACATGTAGCTGTCCAGTTTTTCCAACACCAGCTGCTGAAGAGGCTGTCATCTCCCCATTGTATATCCAAGGCACCTTTATCAAATATTAATTGACTGTATATGTTTGGGTTAATGTTTGGGTTTTCTATTCTGTTCCACTGGTCTGTGGGTCTGTTTTTGTGCCAATACCAAATTGTCTTGATTACTATGGCTTTGTAGTAGAGCTTGAAGTCAGGGAGTGTAATTCCCCCTGTTTTATTCCTCCTTCTCAGGATTGCTTTGGCTATTCGGAGTCGTTTGTGGTTCCATATTAATTTTAGAATTATTTGTTCCAGTTCATTGAAGAAAGCTGTTGGTAGTTTGGTAGGGATTGCATTGAATCTGTAGATTGCTTTAGGCAGTATCGCCATTTTGACAATATTTATTCTTCCTAGCCAAGAGCATGGGATGCATTTCCATTTGTTAGTGTCCTCTTTAATTTCTCTTAGGAGTGTCTTGTAGTTTTCAGAGTACAGGTCTTTCACTTCCTTCGTTAGGTTTATTCCTAGGTATTTTATTCTTTTTGATGCAATTGTGAATGGAATTATTTTTCTGATTTCTCTTTCTGTTAGTTCATTGTTAGTGTATAGGAATGCAACAGACTTCTGTGTGTTAATTTTGCATCCTGCAACTTTGCTGAATTCAGATATTAGTTCTAGTAGTTTTGGAGTGGAGTCTTTAGGGTTTTTTATTTACAATACCATGTCATCTGCAAATAGTGACAATTTGACTTCTTCTTTACCAATCTGGATGCCTTGTATGTCTTTGTTTTGTCTGATTGCCATAGCTAGGACCTCCAATACTACGTTGAATAACAGTGGAGAGAGTGGGCATCCCTATCTTGTTCCTGATCTTAGATGAAAAGCTTTCAGCTTCTCACTGTTAAGTATGATGTTAGCTGTGGGTTTGTCATATACAGCCTTTATGATGTTGAGGTACTTGCCGTCTACACCCATTTTGTTGAGAGTTTTAATCAGGAATGGATGCTGAATTTTGTCAAATGCTTTTTCAGCATCTATGGAGATGATCATGTGGTTTTTGTTCTTCTTTTTGTTGATGTGGTGGATGATGTTGATGGATTTTCGAATGTTGTACCATCCTTGCATCCCTGGGATGAATCCCACTTGATCATGGTGTATGATCCTCTTGATGTATTTTTGAATTCGGTTTGCTAATATTTTGTTGAGTATTTTTGCATCTACGTTCATCAGGGATATTGGTCTGTAATTTTCTTTTTTGGTGAGGTCTTTGCCCGGTTTTGGTATTAGAGTGATGCTGGCTTCATAGAATGAGTTTGGAAGTATTCCCTCCTCTTCTATTTTTTGGAAAACTTTAAGGAGAATCGGTGTTATTTCTTCTCTATATGTCTGGTAGAATTCAGAGGTGAATCCATCAGGCCCAGGGGTTTTGTTCTTGGGTAGTTTTTTGATTACCAATTCGATTTTGTCACTGGTGATTGGTCTGTTTAGTTTTTCTGTTTCTTGCTTGGTCAGTCTTGGAAGGTTGTATTTTTCTAAGAAGTTGTCCATTTCTTCTATGTTTTCCAGCTTGTTAGCATATAGATTCTCGTAATATTCTCTTATAATTCTTTGTATTTCTGTGGGGTCCGTCGTGATTTTTCCTTTCTCATTTCTGATTCTGTTTATGTGTGTAGATTCTCTTTTTCTCTTAATGAGTGTGGCTAGGGGTTTATTTATTTTGTCTATTTTTTCAAAGAACCAGCTCTTGGTTTTATTGATTTTTTTCTATTTTTTTATTCCTCTCAATTTTATTTATTTATTCTCTGATCTTTATTATGTCCCTCCTTCTGGTGACTTTGGGCCTCATTTGTTCTTCTTTTTCCAATTTCAGTAATTGTGTCTTTAGACTATTCATTTGGGAATGTTCTTCCTTCTTTAAATAGGCCTGGATTGCAATATACTTTCCTCTTAGAACTGCCTTTGTGCATTCCACAGAAGTTGTGGCTTTGTGTTGTTGTCATTAGTCTCCGTATATTCTTTGATTTCTGTTTTGATTTGGTCATTAACCCATTGATTAATTAGGAGAATGTTGTTAAGTCTCCATGTATTTGTGAGCCTTTTCGGTTTATTTCTAAAATTTATTTCTAGTTTTATACCTTTGTGATCTGAGAAGTTGGTTGGTAGAATTTCAATATTTTTGAAATTACTGAGGTTCTTTTTGTGGCCTAGTATGTGGTCAATTCTGGAAAATGTTCCATGTGCACTTGAGAAGAGTGTGTATCCTGTTGCTTTTACGTGTAGTGTTCTGTAGATGTCTGTTAGGTCCATCTGTTCTAGTGTATTGTTCAGTGCCTCTGTGTCTACTTATTTTCTGTCCGGTTGATCTGTCCTTTGGCGTGAGTGGTGTGTTGAAGTCTCCTAAAATGAATGCATTGCTTTCTATTTCCTCCTTTAATTCTGTTAGTATTTGTTTCACATATGCTGGTGCTCCTGTGTTGGGTGCATATATATGTATATTGGTTATATCTTCTTGTTGGACTGACCTGTTTATCATTATGTAATGTCCTTCTTTATCTCTTGCTACTTTCTTCGTTTTGAAGTCTATTTTCTCTGATACAAGTACTGCAACACCTGCTTTTTTCTCCTTGTTGTTTTCATGAAATATCTTTTTCCATCCCTTCACTTTTAGTCTGTGTATATCTTTGGGTTTGTGGTGTGTCTCTTGTAAACAGCATATAGATGGGTCTTTCTTTTTATCCATTCAGTGACTCTATGTTTTTTGACTGGTGCATGCAGTCCATTTACATTTAGGGTGATTATGGATAGGTATGTACTTATTGGCATTGCAGGCTTCAGATTCGTGGTTACCAAAGGTTCAATGTTAACTTCCCTACTATCTAAAAGTCTATAAACTCACTTAATATACTATTACAAACACAATTTAAAGGTTCTTTTTTTGTTGTTTGTTTGTTTCCTCCTTTTTCTTCCTACTCCATTCTTTATATATTAGGTATCCTATTCTGTACTGCTTGTCTATCCCTTGATTTACTTTGGGGATAGTTAATTTTATTTTGCATTTGCTCAGTAATTAGCTGTTCTGTTTTCTTTACTGTGGTTTTATTACCTCTGGTGACAGCTATTAAACTGTAGGAACACTTCCATCTATAGCAGTCTCTCTAAAATACACTGTACAGATGGTTTGTGGGAGGCAAATTCTCTCAGCTTTTGCTTATCTGGGAATTGTTTAATCCCTCCTTCAAAGTTAAATGATAATCTTGCTGGATAAAGTAATGTTGGTTCAAGGCCCTTCTGCTTCATTGCATTAAATACATCATGCCACTCTCTTCTGGCCTGTAAGGTTTCTGCTGAGAAGTCTGATGGTAGCCTGATGGGTTTTCCTTTGTATGTGATCCTATTTCTCTCTCTGGCTGCTTTTAATAGTCTGTCCTTATCCTTGATCTTTGCTATTTTAATTACTAAATATCTTGCTGTTGTCTTCCTTGGGTCCCTTGTGATGGGAGATCTGCGCACCTCCATGGCCTGAGAGACTATCTCCTTCCCAAGATTGGGGAAGTTGTCAGCAATCACCTCCTGAAAGACACTTTGTATCCCTTTTTCTCTCTCTTCTTCGTCTGGTACCCCTATAATGTGAATATTGTTCCATTTGGATTGGTCACACAGTTCTCTCAATATTCTTTCATTCTTAGAGATCCTTTTTTCTCTCTGTGCCTCAGCTTTTGTATTCCTCTTCTCTAGTTTCTATTTCATTTATTGTCTCCTCCACTGTATCCAATCTGCTTTTAATACCATCCATTTTGTTCTTCAGTGATTGGATCTCCAACCGGAATTCATTCCTGAGTTCTTGAATATCTCTCTGTACCTCCATGAGCATGTTAATGATTTTTATTTTGAACTCCCTTTCAGGAAGCGTCATAAGGTCCATATCATTTAAATCTTTCTCAGGAGTTGTATTCATAATTATACTCTGGACCAAGTTCCTTTGGCATTTCATATTTGTGTATGGCTCCCTCTAGTGCCCAGAAGCTCTACTCTCTGGAGCTGCTCAGCCCCTGAAGCAATGTGGGGATTGTAGGGGAGTGGTATTGGTGCCTCTGGGAGGAAAGGGGTGTTTGCTGGTTCCTGGCTGCTATGCCTGTCTCCACTGCCTGAACCAGTGGGCTGAGCACACAGGTATAAGCCTCTGTGCTTTGTGTTTTTAGTTGCTGTAGACAGATCTTCCCTCTGGCTGGCCAAACACCAGGGAAGGATTTCCCGGTTTGCAAGCCCGATGGGGCTGGTCAGGAGAAAGGCGCACTAGTCTGCCTGTCACAGAAGGGGTTCTTGGAGCTGTGTAGGCAGCCAGGGCACTGGAGCACCTGAAGATCGTGAAAGCTCCCACCCTGCTGGGCAGAGTACACCTGGACATTTTTGTCTGCTTGTCTTTCTCCTGAACAGTAAGCTCTGTGCAATCCTTGCCCCTTTAGCAGCCCTCTTGCTAAGGGCTTCTTTGTTAGGAAGTCTCTCATACTGCCCGCCTTTCTTTTGTCCCCGGGCAGCTGGGTATGGATCCCTGCTTTCACAAACAGCTGGAATCTTATTCTCTCCAGGAATTCTGCCTGTCTTAGCTTTCCAAACCCCTAATTACAAGAGTATCATGCAAGCACCATGAAATGTAGGTTTGTGCTCCCAGAGCAGATCTCCAGAGTTAGGTATTCAGCAGTCCTAGGTCTCCACTCCCTCTCTGTTCAGTTCCTGTTCCTCCTGCCAGTGAGCTGGGGTGGGGGAAGGGGCTGGATCCTGCAGGACCACAGCTTTTGTATGTTACCCTTTTTCGTGAGGGCTGCTCTTGTCTCCAGGTGTATGCAGTTTGTTGCCGTCCTCTTTCCCGTTGCTCTTTCAAGAGTAGTTGTAGTAGCTTTATTTTCATATTATATGCGGTTTAAGAGTAAGCCTCTGTCTCACCTCTCACACCACCATCTTTAATCCTGGATCAGAAAAAGTGTAATTTCTTTACAATTTGTTTGAGTTGTAAAAAATATATTTTTTGAATTCTATCAGTACATACAAGGGAGAAGTACGTGATCAGGATGGAAGGGTCAGGAAGCAATCCATCAAAGGCCCTTATTTTTTTGAGTAATATCACCCCAACATTTTATTTTAAAAGTCGTGCAGCTAGTTTTAAAATTTGTATGAATCTGCTTATTTTGAAAAAATACAATTTTCACGGCAGTTTCAAGAATATTACAGTGAACTTCCATATACTGTTAGCACTTTCCTTTCTGTCTCTTCTTTTATATGTATGTGCTCATTTTAATTTTTACTTTTAGCTGAACCATTTTAGCGTAAGTTAATAGATCATGACCCTTCATTCCCAAATATTATCTTTCTAAAAAATAAAGATATTCTTTCACATGCAAATGCTTATGAAAAGGAAGGAAGGAGAGAAGGAAGGGAGGCAATGGGGAGGGGGATGAGAAAAACATTTAAATAACATAGGACGTTCATCCTTTCATATAGTAAGTTCAATCAAAGTGAGCATTAGATGGAGATGTGGGTCCAGCATTCCTTTATTTGTCCTTTTACAGGGTCCCTGGGTCTCAGCATCTTACAGGATGAGCATCTAGGCAATTGAATCTAAAGAGATATTTTTAAGGAGTAATTTTGGCTAAAAGCAACTTTTCCTTGTGCACTGTCTTTAAGAACTGAAGTCCTGTGAAGCACATGAATGTCCTGTATCCACTGATTAAAGGACAGTAGCAGATTGTATTTCTATAAACTGTATTTATATAAATAATGTTTTTTTGTTGCTGTCTCTCTTTTTTAAAACTCTGGTATTCAATTAGATTGCTCTATAAAATTAGCTGAAAGGTCAGAAATCAGAGATCAAAAAAAGAGTTTATTATAAAGTGAGAAAAATAATTTTACTGACTTAAATGATAATCCATTTTATGATCACATGCAAAGACTCAACAATATATGAAACAGAGAACATACAATGTGCCTTTCTTTTTTGGAATCAACACCACTGGTTTTATTTTAATAGAAAAATACCACCTCAGATTTTTTTAAATGGAGATATTAATTGTATTGTTTGTCTCTTTTTATTTATTCAGAATTCATAAATGTTTTGCATTTATTGCTGTATAAGAGATAGATACACTAGATTTGCTATACCTCGTTTTTGCTTACATATTTAAATAACATCAGAAAAATTGACATTGGTGTATGGCAAGAATTTTTCCCTGAAAGGGAGAATACTTGCGCAGGTTCCAGATGCACGGCTATCAGAGCTCAGGACAGAAAATGGGCTCTGCTGTGAGTATTCAAACTTGCATCAGTCTTTGAGTTTCTAGGAGTCTCAACTTGCTCATCTGTAAAATAGAGAAAATACATGATAAGAATATTTGGAGCATTGCGTAATAATGAGAGCGTATAGCCTAGGACCTGGCACGCAGCAGCCACTCCCTCCCCAGCTTCCCTCCACTTTCAGCTGATGTACACGGAGGGCACCTCTTCCGCCCACTGCTCCCAGGACATGGCCAGGGGCCTCAGGGCAGGGACCACTGGGCCTGGTCAGCAGTCGTACCTGTTGCTCCTGGATTCTCTTGTGTGGCTCTCTGTGTCCCTTCTGTAGGGATCTTCTGCTGTGTGGACGAAGTCTCCCTGCTTCAGCCCACATTAGTTGTTGGGACAGTTTACTTTCTCTCTTCGCATCTGCCTCTCCTCTGTGCCTTTCTGTTTCTCCATCCTTCTCACCTGCCCTGCATGTTCATTCATCAATTTATCATTAACTCACTCATTTATTTAAGGCTCTGCAGTGGGCAGGGTTTTAATATGCTTCCCATGATCCCCACCCGAGGCATGCACGCCCAGTGCAATCCTCTTCCTTGTCAGTGGGTGGGCCTAACCTAACCAGGGGAGTGTTTTTAAAAGAGGGTAACAGGTCAGAGAGATGCAAAGCTGTACAAGATGATGTCCCATTGGCCACGAAGGACCAAAAGGTGCTGTGCACAGGTTACAGGGCAGGAAACCATGGGCAGCCTCCAGGACCCAAACATGGGCCCCTACAGAAGCCCGAAGAAAAGCAGGATCTACAAATACAAGGAACTGAATTCTGCCAGCAGCCATGTGATCTTCAAAGAAAACTCAGAGCTCCAGAAGGGAAGGCAGCCTATTCAGTCTGCCTGAGCCCTGTGAGACCCTGGACAGAGGCTCCAGCCAAACTGAGCCTGCATTTCTGATCTATAGTAAGTGCAAGGTAATTAATGGGTGTGATCTTAAGCCTCTGCATCTTTGGCAATTTTGTACATAACAATAAAAAATAGACCCAGGCTGTCCATGATTCCTCTTAGTTCATCTCTGGGCCTGAGTTCTAGAGCTTCCCAATTTCCAGTACCTCTTATCCAATTCCTTTGTCCCTGAATCTCCAAAAGCATGGCCAGCATTCTTGATTCCCTGGGCCGATACAAATTCTCTGCTGGGAAACTCCCTTCCGCCGTGCTAATCTTGTCTAAACAAGGGTCTATGTCTTTTTTTCTTTTTTTACTTAAATTTATGACTCATTAACCAATCTCTCTACTAGCTGACCTCTTGGCTGTTTTTGTTTTTTTTTTTTTGCTCACAATTTTCACACTCATCTTGTTACTTACCAGTCCAACTAGTCTCTTGGTTTACAGAAACTCTGAGATCTGCTATCAAAGAAGGAAGGAGTTTTGATCAATAAGAAAAAAAGTCATCTTAGAAAAATAGGTGTCATTTTTCTCTGGTCAAGGTAACCATCTAGTTTAATGAAGCACAGCATATAAACAGTGTCTCATCAACCATGAATGATCAACTAGTCCATTAGCAAGAGGTAATTTTAACCCTTTCAAAAATGGTTAAGACAATCTTGCAAATGTCAATAATTTGGGGCAAATTCAGGGTAGTAGAGGAGCTTTGCTGTGATAAGACCTCACTTGCTGCAAATCACTCCATCCTACTAGGAAGATGTGTTGTCTACATTATCACAAATTCTGCAAGGGCCTTTGTTCACCACCCAGCACTGCAGCTGCTGTTTAGATGAAGGAAGAGAGAGGGTCCTGAGTCAGAACTTGCAGAAGTTCCAGGTAGAGGCAGGAGGCAGGTATAGAGACAGTATTTCCCCTCTGCAGCAATTCAAATGCTAGATTTCCTTTTGTTCCTAAGATACTGTGAAATAATAGAAAAATAAACATTGTTCTCTGCCCGCAGTTCTTGGCAAAGAGTTCCTAAAACCCTGTAATTTCCTAATTGATAAGAGCACTAAAAGCATCTTTTTGTTCTAGTATTGAGTCTCTGACCCCAGTTGCTGACACAAAGTTCCTAAATTCCTTTGAATTTCCTGAATGATAGGCGTGCCTTTTGTTTTAAGGAGGTGACTCTGGGTGGGGTCCTGGATACCGTCAGAATGGGCGCTGGTCGCCAGAAATGCCAAGCTGTGATGAAAAGCTCCCGAAAGTGCATCCCTGCCCCCCGTCCTAGTACCCTCCTTCCTATCCTACAGGAAGAGGAGAGGGCTAACTACTGAGTTAATGATGGATCAGGCCTATTTTGCAAAGCTTCAATAAAAATCCCAATAGCGTGGGATTCAGAGAGCTTCCAAGTTGGTGAACACATCAGATACTGGGAAGGTTACACATCCCAACTCCACAGGGACAGAAGCTCCTGTGCTCAGGACCCTAGATCTTCCTTGCCCTGTGTATCTCTTCATCTGGCTGTTCATCTGTCCCCTTTATCATCTTTTACTATATAATAAACTGGTAAACATAAGTAAGCATTTCCTTAAGTTCTGAGCTGCTTCTAGCAAATAATCAAATCCTGTGTTGTGGCAGAGGCTCACAGGAACCTCCAATATGCAGCCAGTTCTCACAGGTTGCGGGTAACCTGGGGACCTACCATCGGGAGGCAGTCTTGTGGGACTGAGCCCTGGACCTGCAGGGTCTGTGCCAACTACAGGTAGTCAGTGTCAGAATTGACTTGAGTTGTAGGACAGCAGCTGGTGTCACAGAATTGCTTGGGGTGTGGAAAACCCCACACACCTGATGTGAGAGTGTTGTGAGTATGGTAGTGGTGTGAAAGACCCAGGAGGAAGAGTGAGTTTTTCCTTCATTTGGTATCAGGAATGGGCTTTGCAAAAATAGCCCTGGCTTATGGTAACACATGGTTTGGTAAGAGAAGAATGTTGGAATTTAGACATGGATCTAGCTCCTGGGGAGATGGAGGTGATTTACTGTATGCATAAGGAAATGCAAACTACTAAGAGGTAGGCAAAATAGTCAATCCCTTCACTACTGTTGTCTGCAATAGCAAATGAAATTAAGAGAGTACTGAGTGGAACCTTGACCCTAGACCAGACTCAGACTTCATGAGTCTGAGCTTCAGTGACCAGCCTCAAAGTGGCCCACAAAGGCAAAACTTAGGCCTGGACATCAAAAAGCACTTCTAAAGTCTTTGGTCATCAAGAGGGTAATCAGTGTGGGGGAGGGCAAAGCCAATAGCCTACTGAAACTGGAGGGTCTAATATGAAGGCACTGTTTTATTTTGAAGATTGGTTTTATCAGGTTCTTGATGAATCTTTACTAATATGTATTGTGCAAGTCACCAGTTTGGGAGCTGTGTCTTTGATTTCAAATGCTGCAGAGTGGGACAGCATACCAGGGTTGATACAGGACTCATAGTTCACTTTGAAACCATCACAGATGGCTATATGTGATCCAGACACACCAGAGGCTGTTCCCGAGGGGCTAGCCTGACAGCTGGATGGATTGTTGTGCCCAAGTCGGAGACCCTGAAAGACCACCAAGGAGCCGATTCCCATGCAGACACACAAGGGTCGTTTATTTCAAGCTCGGGCTGGGGCTCACACTTGTCAGCGATGCAGCGGTTCCAAAGTGAGAGCGCAGAGCCCAGGGTAGGCACGGTTTTTATGCATTACAAGGTGCAGGAAGAGGGGAACTCTAACTTGGCATATGCTGGTTGGATGATTTAGGAGCAACCATGTCTTATGCATTTTTCATTGGTTGAGTCTGGCTGGCCTGACTGCAAGCTGATGTAACATGCGAGGTATTTTATCTTTAAGGAGTGCCTGGACCTTGAAATCCTCCCTGTGGTCATTGCTAGGGAACTATCTGGGGTGGGGGTTACTGGGACATTGTGTGGTTTTTCCAGTAACTCGGGTTTGGGCTCAGGCCACGTAGTTACAACATGGGGTAGATTTTCCAAATGGCTTCTCATGTGCTAACTCTAGGGTATCACAGGATAAAGGCCACTGCAAAGCCTGTTAACCTGGAGAGGGCAGGCTGGCTGTCTCCCCCTATAAACGCCAAGTGGAACAGCATAGAGGAAGCAGCTGACAAGCTTCATATGTAAGCCATGCAGGACTAGCTCTCTGATGACTAGTTCTTCCACGCTGAATATGCCCATTCCTCAGGTCATGGTAAATGCAGTGTTGGGGCCCCTTTTACATGGCCCCTTACTGCTGCAAAACAGAGACACAGTCCTGAAGTCTTACTAAATTTGCTGTATAACTTCCCTTCCTGGGTCTTACAGGTGCTCATAAAAATACAAGGTTAATTAACAGGAGAATAAGGAAAGGCAGTGGATGCAGCCAAGAGGCTGGTTTAGGGAGGTACATAATCATTAACAGGTTACTAAGGAAAAAGGTGAATGAAGCAGATATTGATATAAGGGAAATAAAGAAGGAACAGAAAAGGGAAAGTGGCTGAATTCATCCCAGATAGGTAAAAATCTTTAGATGGTAATAAAGAAATGAGAGGAATAAAATGGACTTGATTGGATTAAAACAAACTGTTTTTAATACATTACTATCAAATGTGGGTGGGCCAAAGGAACCCTCTGCTGATCCCCCAACATTAAGGGGCCCCAACAAGTCTGTCCTATTCATCCCAGTTTGGAGAAATTTTAAAAGCTGGAAGGCAGAGATTACAATGAGAAACCTGAGCAACTATCACTCAGGACTGTGGTTGAGTGGTTGACAAACAGTCCAGGGTCCCTTGGCTCTACCACCTGCTGGGGACCCACAGCCTTCTGCAAATAAGTGGGTAAAATGGTCAGGGTGTGGGAAGAGAAGTCCCCAGGGTTCTTGGCACAGGAGCCCTGTGCACTGTGGTACCAAATCCACTGGTGAAGCCCTGATGCAGGTTGCGACTAGACTCAGAGAATACAAAAATACAAGGGCTGGGAAGGTTATGAAAGGCGGAGTGTTTGAAAAGGATTTATGTAAAGAAGCTGTTATCTCCTTTACTGGGATATTTTATTGGAATGGACTTTATGTCTGCTTGGGAAAACTTTGCTATCTAGTATTGTAAAACAGAAGGCATGTAATGCACTCCTAAAGCGATGTTAACTGGACATGGTGAACGGGAACCAGTAAGAAGCCTGAGCCCATACAGTGTAAACTAGAAGCTGGAGCGCTGGTCAGGCGAATGCTGTGTGCCACAGCCTCTGTGAAGGCAGGCAGGAGCCTATGGAAAGCCTGTGAGCACCTCCCTGTGATGGTCACAGGGGCTCTGGATGAGAGGATTTCTATTTGAGGGATGTATACTACCTTTTCCAACAGACATTAATTGAAGCTACCTTTATAACTGAAGGTCATAAACTGATCCTCAAACTTTAAATACCCATATTGTCTGGGATGCTGTCAGAAAAACACACTAATGGGGATGGCAGTCCCTGAAAGAGTTCCATAAGAGTGTGGCATGGTTTATATAGGATCTTGTTATTGGGGTAATGCTTGGGGGAGATTCTCATAGAAAGGAGCCTCCTTTCCCTGGGACTGACTCTGGGACTCTGTGAGGAGCTGCGGGGTTCTGTCGTTACTCCAGGTGTGCCCTATGAGAAGCCCTCAGCTGACTGACAGAGAGCAGCTTGGTTTGTGGACAGCAGTCCCAAGGTGAACAGGCAGCGTCCTGTTTGGAAGACCACCACACTGATGGAAGAAGGTAAAAACAGATCAGCCTGGAGGGCTGAACAGTGGTAAAAGCCGTTATGTTGGGATTTTACTGATTCATAGATAATGGCCAATGGCCTGGTCACAGGTCAGCTGGAAGGACAATGGAAACATGTCCTAAGAAAGGGATCTCTGTACGGAGCACAGCCCTGTGGAAATCACTGTGGGATTTTGTCAATCAGAAGAACTCCCTTCCAGGTTTGGCAGGTGATGGGAATCGACCACCAGATACCCTCAGGTGCTCCCCTGAGATGGCCACCTGGGTCCACAGAATGAGGCAATATGGGGGCCACCAGACAGATGCTGGTGGCCTAGGTGGCTACAAATAGGCTCTGATGGGAAGAGTCACTGACCTTGGACTGGGCTTGGCTCACCTGGTAGTAGATGCAGACACTCAGAGTGCATATTGTATAAAAGAACTAGAACAGAAGCTATTGAACCCATTTGGGTGGCTGACCATCATTTCTTCAGACCAAGGAACACACTTTATGTCTGTTACATCCAACAATGGGCTTAGATGCACCCCAGCTTCACTGGGACAGAAGCTCCCACCTTTGGGACTTGTCTGGGTCTTGCCCTATGTATCTGCTCATCTGGCTGCTCATTCATGCTATTTATTATATTCTTTATAATAAACCACTAAATATAAATGTTTCCCTGTGAGCCATTCTAACAAATTATCAAACCCAAGGAGGGAGTCATGAGAACTCAGTTTATAGACAGTCAGGTGCGCAAGTGGAACCTGGGACTTGCAGTTGGCATCTGAAGTGTGCTGTGGGGTTGGGGAGGGGGACTGTTTAATGGGACTGAGGCCCTAACCCATGGGCTCTGAGGTTGTCCCTGGGTGGATAGTGGCAGAACTGAGTGAAAGTGTAGGACTCCCAGCTGCTGTTGAAGAATCATTAGATGATCAGAAAACCCACATTATGTCAGAAGTCAAGTGGGGTAGGAGTAAAAAGAAGCTTCCAGAAGGAGGGGGGCTTTTTTCCTTTGCAGGCATTAAGCCCAATTTGCAGTTCTGTTTAGTGCTTGCTCTCTCTCCCTTATTTCCACCACCCTCATTTCCCTCTGCCTGTGCTCTTTTCAGTTGCTTGTTTACCTCCACAGGAGGAGAATACCATGACTCAGGAGATTAGTCATCTTTCATTAACACCCGTGTCTTTGGGAAATTGTGACACTTCATATGGCAAACGCTGCATAAAGTAAATTGCATGACATGACTAGATAAGCAGCAGCAGTTTTTCAAAATTAGCATCAACTTTAGAATAAAATTTACTTACAAATCTCAATATAACTTTTTCAGATTTTTTTTTGAGGGGTGGAAAAATTTCTAAAATAACTGAAGTTAATGATAAAGAGTATAAAACATATTTTCTAAAAGTCATTCAGTACAGAAGTCTTTCTAGCAAAATGAAGCAAGGGACTATTGGTAATTTTTTTATGAGTTGATTTATATTGAGATGGTGGCTGCCCTCATCAGAGTATAAGAAGTGGGTAATGTGAAGGTAGGAAATATTCAATATATTTTCCAACTGCTTGCTTGTAATTTAGAGAAGTCTAAATCCTAAGGGTTATAGCAAAATCTCCAGCATTGGAAAGGAAGTATGTCCTCATGCCCATTGCATTTCTATGCCCTATGTCCTTTGTTCACAGTCAGAATTTAAGGTAAGCTTCATAGTGCCTTAGAGTGTGGGCTCTTCCACCCAAACTTAGCAGCGAAATGTTGAAAGCAGTTGTCAAAAACAGCAGATTTTCTTTTTATGACAAAACAGGAAATTTGATTTAAGATGAACTAAAAATTATTACCTTAAGTACAAACTTCTCAGATTGTCAATACAATTTAAGACTCTAATCACAATAAATACAATTCATGAGTTTAGCAAAGTGAATGGTTAGGAAATCAACAGGTGGCTCAGGTTGATCATGATTACAAAAAATAAATGTAATATGTTGATTAATTGCTGGATCAATTAATGTAGAAAAGGTCCACTACAGCCACTCTGGATAAATTATGTTTACAGTGAACTAGCCGAATTGTCTTTACCGATAAGGATTGGATATTGGTCTTTTCCCACACTGTAAAGAACGACCTTTGTGTTTCAGGTTTATAATATTCTCGCAAAGCAAAGAAACAATGGGAAAGAATCTAGAAGCAAGAAATAGGGAAGAGCTTGCTCTGTTTTGGACCAGGATGGTGCTTCTATAAAGTAGTCAGTTGACCCTTGAATAACACATGTTCGAACAGTGTGCGTCTACTTATACAAGGGCTTTTTTCAATACTGGACAGTATTATAAATGTATTTTCTCTTTGTGGTTTTCTTAATATTTTCTCCTCTTTAGCTTACTTTATGGTAAGAATATAGTATATAATACATATACAAAACATGCATTAATTGACTATGTTATCAGTAAGGCCAACAGTATGGTAAGTTTTAAGCTTTTTTTGGAATCAAGTTATACATAAATTCCCAACAGCATGGAGGATCAGCGCTCATAACCCCTGAGTTGTTCATCTGTATTTCCTTAGACTGCTTGCAAGCACTTGTTTAAAAATAAAAAGGTTGTCTGTACCTTTCAGAAGCAACAAAACAGAGACAGCAAACACCTCATAATTTGAATCTATATATCGTGAAACCTGCAATTGCCAACCTCTTACATTTCATTAACTTTGAAATGAGTTTACAGTTTATTCTAAAATGTACCACATGTGATTTACTTGGAGATGCAGAGCAGCTCAAGGTAGATTTCTTAGTGCAGGCTCTGAACCACTAAATAAGAAGATTTGTAATGGGATTGCAGACATATTCTTAACTCCACAGCAGAGTGCCCTAACCTGTGGTAATTACTCTTCGGTCATTTCAGCATTTAGGTATCCCTTTGATGGTATAACAAAGCTGGTTCTTTTTTTCCTTTGATCATAGAAATTTGAATTTTTAGTGATTACAGTTTTGTTTTTTATTTTCCTTTGGTGAAAGAATAAGGAAGTGAGAGCCTTAATTCTGTCCATTAAAGTTGGACGGAAGCCTTGACTCAAAGGCAGAGAGCAGTCATTGGGAAATGGGGCTCAGGTTATTGGCTTCCAGTGAACACTATTTTCTGCAGAATAGTTGAGATCTGTATGACCTCAATCTTACCCTTTCATACTGGCATTCTTGGCCACTTCCATTTCTTTTTCCAGATTTACAATCATCATAGGCACCATTTTAGACATTCCTACCATCCATTTTCTCATCATCTTGTTGTATCCTTAAATTTTCCACATTTCATCTCCATTACTGTTCTCTCCCATCCGTGGCCTTCTTTATTTTGTCAACATCTTGTTCCTCCTCAGGATCATTTCCATTCTATTAACCACAGTTTACTGGGTTTCGTAGCTCCCCACACCTGTACATATTACATCATGGTACGAAATGGCCCTTTCTCACAAGGCAATCAATTTAACAAACTTAAGAGTGCCCAGTACTTGCTAACAATTCCCAGCATCATCCAAGGCTGTTCTTTTCAGACGCTAATTCCCTTGAAAAGAACTTTGTGCTTTCAAATTCTGATTGGTGGATACTTGATGGGGTAAACTAAGTAGCAACTTTACATTATTCTGTAATGTGGGCACTTTGCATGCATGCTCTCGGGAAGCATTATATTTTTTTAAACTCCCAGCTGGCTCAAAACTGATAGCCCAGTTACTGTTCATCAAGATGGTTGTGCTCCCTGCTATTTAGAGCAAGGAGCTAACGGACAACCCTGGCATTCTGCCGCTGCATTTATTGTGATGTCATGTTGTATATCTGTCAGATGCACTTAGAATCTGGAGAAGAGACAATGGGGAAAACATGCATAATTTAAAAATTTAATGCTATCAAGAAGCATGATTCTAACTACAAGTCTTAATCATAAGTTTAAGTCAAATTCTCAGTTTTGTGGAAACTTTTCCTAGCTAAGGTCTTTATATATGTGTGTGTGTGTGTGTGTGTGTGTGTGTGTGTGTTTCATCTTATTGCTTGAAAGTGTTGTTTTCTTCTTGCTATCCTCGTTGAAGTCTAAAATCTTTCTAACATGCTGGAACTACTATCTGCCGAAGGTAAAAAAAAAACGTACAAGTATCTGTAATTGGTCTATCTTATTGTGAAATACAACCAGTGTACATAGAGAATATTTAGGCTGTGGGAAATTTTAAATTTTTATAAGCTACAAAGAAGGAGTTCAGGATAAAATGTCTTGACATTCTATTTCCAGATTGTTTACTCCAAAAAGACAGTCCTACTAGAGATGGGAAATGTAATACTGAGTACAGTATGAAAGTATGTGGATTCCTAGGAGGGTTAAATTCTGTATTTAGTTTCATCAGAGTCCCTCTTATTTTCATATTGTATATGTGGTATCTCAAACATACTCATGAATAATCATCTCCATAATCAGAAAATAATACTAGCCATATCATCAGAACCTCTTTTTAAATTCAACAGCTGTGGTGCTTTAGAAAAAAAGTCCCTTTAATGTGGTATGATAATTAATTCATTGGCTATATGTTATTTGATGGCCTGTGGGAGACTGTGTACCAACCCCGTGGTCTGGGAGCTCAGGGCACATGTGGTCTGTTACAGAGAAGCCCATTCATAATCCACAAGGGCTCCAGACTATGGACAACTGGAGGGGTTAGAATCTGAAGGGATACTCTGATGTAGCATCTGAGCCACCATGTTTGAGCCCTGATAATGATGTAGAGAACATCAGAATCTCACTGAGGCCACCACGGACAAGAACATGCTGAGCACCATGGGAACGCCTACTGAGGCTGTTGGCTGCATCCTGGCATTCTACCTACTCTCATGTTTTCCCCAGATTAGTTCATTTCTAACCCAAATATTAGTACTTATGGTTGCTCTGGAATAATCCAGACTAGGGTTGAAAGACCTTTATTTAGCCCTTCCAGATTCTGTCACGGGCTTGTGTAATAGCTGTAAGATGGTGTGCAAGAAGCAGAAGGCTCTCTTAATGAGATGTAATACAAAAGATGACTGGTAATAATTAGCCTTTCTTTTCCTGGCCCCTCCTGATTTCATAATAATTACCACCCCCTTTCACTGCCAGTGTGCAGGTGCTCCCTGATAAAACTAGACCCCCTGAAACATGGAGTGGCCAGGAAAGGATGGTTCTTTCTGGTCATGGGTGCTGTGGAAGCATCCAGTCCTGACTCTGTGCTAGCCAGTGGCCCCACAGAATGGTTGGTGAGAACCTGGGAAAATTACTCATTAGGGTCCATGAAATGCATGAGGGAGAATAGGACTGAGCAGTCCTCTTGTGAGAGGTGTACAGAGTAGTCTGGCTCTTTCTACAAGGCTTTTGTCATTCATATTTCTTGTATTGTTTGAACAGAACTTGCAACTATATTTCTTGTATTGTTTGATTTTTATTTTGCAATCCAGCCTTCTGACAATAATGAGTTTAAAAAGTGAAAATGCAAGATTAATGAAAAACAAAGTGCTGATATTTTAATGTCTCAAGAGAGTTGATGATAGGCATGTACAGAATGGTTTTTAATATTTGCCATCCACCATTGGGGTGTAGTAGTATCCTAGACCCTTGAAAGCCAAAAGACACACACCTGGTAAGGAAACATAAACTCCTATTTCCTTCCTTACTAGTTATTCTAAGAAATCTGTTAAAGGTGATGTGTAAACATGTATAATTGCAGAAGGCATGCTACATCTTAGCAAAACAGACTTTTCACTTAGATCAAATGACTGTTGCTCTGAATTAATTGTCCACAGTTTTTGCTACAAGTCTTTGCACTGCATGAAAAGTAAGCTGATAGCTACTGGTATGTTAGTAGGCAAGAACTGGACAAAGAATTAAAAGATTCCACTTTAAATCAGTAATAGCAGGTGCTTTAAATATAAAGTAACAAAGTCAGAGGTTTCAATGTTTTCTAACTCAAGTAAACCTTTTAGACATTTTTTTTTCCTATGAAAGATGAAACCTGGCATAATTGGTAAATGCTAAAATTTAGTTAAATTCAACATCAAAGATAAAATTACTTGTTCTGTAATTGTATTATAAATATACATTTTACTGGGGTACAGCATCATGGGAAAACAACAGAACAATGTCCTTAACTAAATTAAGAAACCCAGAGTAGAAATGTACTTGAACTTAACTGTAGCACATAGTCCTTAATGCATCCAAGAAGGATACATTATTCTACCAACTGAAACTGATTAAAATGTACAGAGTTCTATACATCAAAATTTACAAACCCTTATATACTTGTATCTGTACTGCAACTTATTCTCTGATAAAGCTAATGTTGAGTACAAAGAAATAAAGAAAACTTCAGTTTTATTAACAGTTTGAATTTTCTCTCTTTGCTGCTCATCATGAATTTTAGAAATGTTTGAGCCTTTACAAAAGATTACCTTTAAATCAACCTAAGGGTCCAATGTGACACTGAGCATTTTTTGTAAACAAGCCCGCTGAATTTTGGTTGTACTTTGTTCAAAACTGACTGGAAAACTAAGCATTTCAACAAATGAGCACCAAAAAACTTCAGCTTTCAAAGTTTTTAGTACATTGCCATTATGAAGAACAAAATTTGCAAATAGGAATTTAATGCAGTTTATTTCTACAGAAGTACAAAGAAGAAATTAAATGATGAGAGTATACAAGAAATGATTATGACATTTGATACTTTTGGAATATGTTGACTTATAGAAAGAATATTATGATGGTCCTATTTTTAATAAGAAATTTTATATTCTGATCTACTATATAATAAAGTGAGATACACAATTTTGTATCTTCAAAATGAGGCATAATATTCCAACACATAATAGAGATAATTTCATATAGGGTTTGTCATTTAAAAATACTTACTTAAATATTAAATATTTAAAGTTGTTTGTTGACTGGAGTATCCTTTTTCACATAAAAATAATTTAATTAACAATATCCTCCATCTGATAGAATTGAACTATATTAATCAAGTACCTCAGCATTTGTAAAAGACTATTTTCTCCTTTAAAAATACTGTTGTCTCAACCCACAGCTAACATCATACTTAACGGCGAGACGCTGAAAGCTTTTCATCTAAGATCAGGAACAAGACAGGGATGCCCACTCTCTCCACTGTTATTCAACATAGTACTGGAGGTCCTAGCCACAGCAATCAGACAAAACAAAGACATACAAGGCATCCAGATTGGTAAAGAAGAAGTCAAATTGTCACTATTTGCAGATGACATGATACTGTACATAAAAAACCCTAAAGATTCCATTCCAAAACTACTAGAACTAATATCTGAATTCAGCAAAGTTGCAGGATACAAAATTAACACACAGAAATCTGTTGCTTTCCTATACACTAATGATGAACTAACAGAAAGAGAAATCAGAAAAACAATTCCATTCACAATTGCATCAAAAAGAATAAAATACCTAGGAATAAACCTAACGAAGGAAGTGAAAGACCTGTACTCTGAAAACTACAAGATACTCCTAAGAGAAATTAAAGAGGACACTAACAAATGGAAATGCATCCCATGCTCTTGGCTAGGAAGAATAAATATTGTCAAAATGGCTATACTACCTAAAGCAATCTACAGATTCAATGCAATCCCTATCAAACTACCAACAGCTTTCTTCAATGAACTGGAACAAATAATTCTAAAATTCATATGGAACCACAAAAGACCCCAAATAGCCAAATCAATCCTGAGAAGGAGGAATAAAACAGGGGGAATTACACTCCCTGACTTCAAGCTCTACTACAAAGCCACAGTAATCAAGACAATTTGGTATTGGCACAAAAACAGACCCACAGACCACTGGAACAGAATAGAAAATCCAAACATTAACACAAACATGTACAGTCAATTAATATTTGATAAAAGTGCGCCTTGGATATACAATGGGGAGATGACAGCCTCTTCAGCAGCTGGTTTTGGAAAAACTGGACAGCTACATGTAAGAGAATGAAACTGGACTACTGTCTAGCCCCATACACAAAGGTAAACTCAAGGTGGATCAAAGAACTGAATGTAAGTCATGAAACCATAAAACTCTTAGAAAAAAACATAGGCAAAAATCTCTTGGACATAAACATGAGCAACTTCTTCATGAACATATCTCCCCGGGCAAGGGAAACAAAAGCAAAAATGAACAAGTGGGACTATATCAAGCTGAAAAGCTTCTGTACAGAAAAGGACACCATCAGTAGAACAAAAAGACATCCTACAGTATGGGAGAATATATTCATAAAAAAAGTATCTGATAAAGGGTTGACATCCAAAATATATGAAGAACTCATGCACCTTAACAAACAGAAAGCAAATAATCCAATTAAGAAATGGGCAGAGGACATGAATAGACACTTCTCCAAAGAAGAAATTCAGATGGCCAACAGGCACATGAAAAGATGCTCCACATCGCTAATCATCAGAGAAATGCAGATTAAAACCACAATGAGATATCACCTCACACCAGTGAGGATGGCCAACATCCAAAACACAAACAACAACAAATGTTGGCGAGGATGTGGAGAAAAGGGAACCCTCCTACACTGCTGGTGGGACTGCAAATTAGTTCAACCATTGTGGAAAGCAGTATGGAGGTTCCTCAAAAAACTCAAAATAGAAATACCATTTGACCCAGGAATTCCACTCCTAGGAATTTACCCTAAGAATGCAGCAGCCCAATTTGAAAAGGACAGATGCACCCCTATGTTTATTGCAGCACTATTTACAATAGCCAAGAAATGGAAGCAACCTAAGTGTCCATCAGTAGATGAATGGATAAAGAAGATGTGGTACATATACACAATGGAATATTATTCAGCCATAAGAAGAAAACAAATCCTACCATTTGCAACAACATGGATGGAGCTAGAGGGTATTATGCTCAGTGAAATAAGCCAAGCCGAAAAAGACAAGTATCAAATGATTTCACTCATATGTGGAGTATAAGAACAAAGAAAAAAACTGAAGGAACAAAACAGCAGCAGACTCACAGAACCCAAGAACGGACTAATAGTTACCAAAGGGAAAGGGACTGGGGAAAATGGGCGGGAAGGGAGGGATAAGAGGGAAAAAGGGGCATTACGATTAGCAGATATAATGTTGGGGGGGCACGGGGAGGGCAGTACAACTCAGAGAAGACAAGTAGTGATTCTATAGCATCTCACTACGCTGATGGACAGTGACTGTAATGGGGTTGGTGGGGGGGACCTGATGAAGGGGTAGTTTAATAACCGCAATATTGCACATGTAATTGTAGATTAATGATAATAAAATAAATTATATTTAAAAAAAAAGCAAAATAAATAAATAAATAAAAATACTGTTGTCTCTAAAAAAGACTGAACTAAACTAATCAACAATTTCAAGTATATTAACCAAAAATCTGTGTAAAAGAAAAATGCACATCATTTTGTAAAAAACACTTAAAAAACAGTAAGATTATACTGAAACTACCAATTCCAGAAAAATACCAATGATATACAAAAGATTCAGGGTTTATAGACCAATTAAAGTATGTGATTATGTTTCAAACTTTGCTCCTATATATAGTTTTACATTTAATTCAGACAATCACTACTACATTTTTTTAACTTTACTTACTGGGGATATATACGTTAAAACACATAGATTATTTCAAAGAAGATTTAGAACACAGCTATTCTGTAGGTCAATATAATAATACAACAAGACCAAGGAATCAGGCAGTGAATGAACACCAGGAGTATTTATGTGAATGAGCCCACGCGTCTCACAGTCTGGACAATAAGGTGTCCAATTACCCAGCACTGAGGCTAGCAGCCCCCTTGCATGTACCGCAACTTAGCAAGTGACACACTTGCTCACGTCTGCAGCTTCTAGGCGTCTCTGCCGATTGGCTGCCAGCACCTAGGCCCTGTCCCGGTCTGGGAGGGGCCCATCCCTGGCAGAGCTGGGGGACGCAGAGCTCACCTCTCACCAAGGCAGGTGAATCCTCAGATGCTGCTGCCTTTCCAGCCTCTTGGGCACTTGGGGCCAAAGCATGTGCCTCACGCTTGGCCTAAGAGCCACACCTTTGGAGTTTATATTGGAGGCAAGTGACTCAGAGAAGTGGGGCAGCAGAGACGCTCTCATGGTGGTGATGACAGGGTTCTTGTTTGCAGAGTCAAAAAAATAACTTCGCAAACATTCAAGGTAGGAGAGCAAGTGAAAGGCTTTTATTTAGAGATAAAGCAAGAGGACAGAGCTCCTGGCTCAGGCCAGGAGGAGACAAGAGAGCCCGGGGTGGTGCGTTGTCTGGGGTTTTGCAGGCGGTTGAGAGACAAAGGGCTAGGGATGCACACCTGCTAAGTGGTCCCAAAATGTTTATCTTTGAAGAGACATTACATTTCTTATTAGTCCTCCTGGTTATTTACAAGAAATTTACTGCTCTGATTTCCTTCCAGGATAGCAGCTTCCTGGTCTGGGAGCATATCACTCAAGACTGCCTGCTTTGCTCCCAAGGTGGGCTGAGCTATTGTCTGTTTGTTAAAGAGTATGTTAAGAAACTTTTTAACTAATTGGGTTTTAAAATGCAATATTATTTTTCAAGATGGAATCCTTCCTGTTTTTACTACGTTGTTTTGGGCCTGTTTGCTAAATTGCCCAGGATACAAATCACTTGATTAGGGCTGGAGAAAGGAAAGCAGCACCTGAGTAAAGTCAGAAAAATAAACTGGGCCCCCCAGCAGGCCAAAGCAAATCTCACATTATCTTGCTTTGTTTTTTCCGGAGGTCCTCACCCTACTCTGTCTAAACCCATGGTCGCTGTCTCAGTGGTGGCAAGGGATGCAGTGGGAAGAGCACCCATTTTCAAGAACACGAGTGTTGGCGCCCAGAGCGGCGGGTGGAGCCCTGGCCGAGCCGCAGAGAGCGCAGCGCAGGCACAGGGTACCGAGCGGTGGGCGCTGTCGGGAAAGACGGCGGAGCCCCAAGGGCTGCAGTCCTCCCAGCGCCTGGCTGCGGACAGGCTGGGCCACATTTCCCGCCCAGCTTTCTCATTGCCACACCCTTTCCAAGGCTGCTTCTCCTGGCTGCTCCGTGATTCTGTAATCAGCCTAACACTTGAAAAATATTGATTTCTTTTTGTGCTTTTATCAGCCAGCATCAGTTTCTGCAGCTCACGACAAAGAACATGACTGATATTAATTCCATGATCATCCATGGGGATCAAGTGAAAGGATCAACAAAATCCTACTTTCCTAAAATGTCCCTTGGTCATTCGTGGTGGCCAAACCCCCTAGTGGGACCTTTGCTTCCAATTTCCTGCTGAATTTTTCCAGTTTTTCTCCCTCCTCCTCAGAAGCCCCAATTTATTATTTCTCTTATTCTGATCAAATTGTTCTTATTTCTCTTTCTGAGCTATGTCCCAAGGTTCATATTTTCCTAAGTAAGTAACTTATCCATGCAAAACCAAAAGCCATCTACTCTAATGGTTAATGGTGCTTCTCCCTAGAAGACAGAGTTATGTTTATAAATAAAGGGCATTTTTTTCTCTCCTATGCTAGCTTACAATAATAAACAAGCAAAACTAAACTGAACTAAAATGTAAAAATAGAACCAAGAAAAAGCCAGAGTGTATACCCAGCCTGTGACACCCTTACAGAAGGTCAGGCTGGGAAATGGAGGGAGCAGGAAAGATGGAGCCCTGCAGGGGGCAGGAGGCCAGAGGGCAGAGTGCCTGCCTTTCCCAGGTGTGGGGATCAGGGCACGATGTGCTGAAGCAGCCGCACACCTGAGCCCACCTGAACAGCACAAGGACAAGGCATGAAGACAGGCAGGAACACTCAAAGAGAGGCCCAGGGAGCTGGATCTTGCTGGACTGAGAGTCCACCAGGCCCTGTAGCAAAGCCATTTGGTGCTGTTCTGAGCAGGTCCCTGTTACACTGGCCAGCAGCGAAGCCACAGTGTGGAACACCCAGGCCTGTGAGCCATGCATGTGGCTTACCAGACCAAACCATGGCTCTACTTGAGTTGTCTCTGGATAAATATGAGGGCAGCAGATGTATTTACCATGTGGTTCTTTTTATCCCTTGTTTGCTTAATAATGTTACTTTGGATAAATTCTAAGTGATACCAGCAAAATCATGTTGCAGGAGCACTTTCCACATCTGAATGAGGGTACAAGGACAACAGTGTCCCACAGGCAGGGGCTGTGGTGATGGGAGTAGGCAAGGGTAGGCTGGAGACGGGGGCGGGGAGCAACAGGGGTCAGGCAGGAAACAAAGGAGGAGGCCAGATGAGATGGAGAGAGTGGAGAAGGGGGCCCCACAGATGGAGGGAGACATACCCAGGAGTGAGCCCGGGGTGCAGATATAGTGTCAGCCTTCAGCTCCTTGCCGAGGCAGCTTAGCTCGTGCTCAGACTAGCCACCAGAGAAGAGAGCACATTCTGACGTAGACACAACCGCATAACTGGGCTGTGAGGCACAAACCAGTGCCCGGGATCAGGACCGGGCAGCTGCCTGAGTTTAAGGAAAGACTGGATGGGAAGACAGAAGCTCTGCCTCTCCACCTGGCCATGGTGCTGGCTTTCCAGAGGGTGAGGGGATATGTGGGGTAATCTGTGTCCACTGTCTGGTGAGGCCAGTAGCAACTAATGGGTAGGGTCATGATTGTTAAATGTCCTGCAATCCACAGGTCATCCAGCCTCCTTCAAAATGTTAACTGTAACCCCAGTGAGACACCTGAAAGAAGCACAACGCCCAGGTGTGGGTGAGCAGAGAAGGATGTGATGGCAGATGGTGTAGTGGGAGGAGCAGGGCCGGCTGGCTGGCTGGGAATGTTCTTCAACTTTGATGGATGCTCTGGGATGTGTTGCTAGACAACCACAGTGCCAACAGGAAGACTGTTGTAGAAATGAGGATGTTAAACTAGTACAGGAGAGGACAGAGGGAAAGGAAGGGAAGAGAGTGCAGAAGCAGGCAAGGCAGCCCAGAGGAAGCCTATCCACACTACCGCTGCCCCGGGGCTCGGGGAAGCGGTACCATCAAGCCGGTTCCCAGCCAGCTCCACCTTCCTCTGCCCAAGCTCTTTGGAGGACAGGTATTGAGGTGGTTTTAAAATGTTCCTGTGATTTTTTTTTAATGTTGCTGAGTGTTTTTATTCATGCATGGCGAAGCCAACAGAAAAGGAGGTGACTGCCACTGAAAAGATAGTTACAGACCCCAAGGTGGGGGACAGGCCACGCCATGCAGAGCCACACAGGGAAGCACCAGGGTCAGTTAGGAGCCAGAAAGAGGGGAAAACTGTGGACAGGTGCCTTTATGGTCGTCTCTGTGGGATGGAATGGGCAAGGCCAGGTATGCAAGTTTGGATAGTTTGAATAACTTTGGTAGGCCCTGGGGTATATGGTTGCTAAAGGTCTGACACCTGGTCCTAGGGAGATTTAGGACAGGAGGATATTGTCCCAGACTTCAGAAGCCTGATAAATGGAAGCACATAAGAACTTGGACCCAGGATTGATTGGTTTGTGTATCAAAGATGTGGACACTCTCTCTAGGAAGTAGTGAATGCTGGGTGGGGCAGTAAGTCATCTTTTGACTTTTGTAGTCCTTACAGCCCCAAGGTATCAAAGCATCAAAAAATGACAGAAATTTAAAACATGATTAATACAGAGACTAGGGTGGTTACAGAAGGATGCTCAGGGACCCACCCACTGTGGAAAAATCTCATTCTCACCCTTTGGCATGGGTGTGGGCACAGTCTATGTGCATCTGCTGTGTGGCTCCACCTTGGCTAACCAACTTCTGTGCAACCGACTTGCCAGACTCAGATGCTATATTAATATCACTGGCGACATTTAAACCTTAGGATACTTATTTTAGATTTCCTCACCCTTAATTCATTTAGTAGACATTTCTTGAGCAGCCAGGCATTGAGTAGGTACTGCAGGATAAATCATAGATTAATTGAAATTGATGGCTCCACTTAATGGCCTCCCTAGATCTAGGACCTTTTTTAAGGGGCTTTCTAGCTCCTCTCATCAAGGGGTATAATCTATGGCCCTGAGCTGGTTTTGTGCCTTGCTGAAGCCAAAAGAATGCAGCAGGAGTCATGTTCTGGTTCTGAGACTGGGCTTCAAGAGGCCTCAGGTGCTTCTGCTTTGCCTCCTGGAACTTAACTTCCACCACAAGAACAAACCTGGGCTGGCCTGCTGAGAGATTCTACAGAGTAGAGGTGTTGTCCTAGCTGAGGCCATGCTAACCAGCCAGCCCCTGCCTGACCTGTCCACTGACTGTAGATGTGTGAACAAGCCTGACATCAGCCATCCCTGGATCCACAAACAAAATGAATGGCTAATGTCATATGCCACTGAGTTTTAAGGTGGTTTTCTATGTAGCATTGTTTGGGAAGGACAGATAACTGATACAACATGTGTAGGTGAAGGCAGGGTGCTGAACCTGAAATAATTCCCAAATGGTGGAGACAGATATATTTCAGGCTGTAGTGGGAAGTGAGGGCTCTATGGCATTGTGTAGAAGAGGTTTCTGACCCAGACTAAAAGGTAGGAGAGTTTCTGGAGGAGTTGAGGTCTGAGACTGCAGGAGGTGACAGAGGGTAACTGGTGAAAGAAATAGGTTAAATGCCAGTGCGGGTAGGTTCAGTGGGAGGGAGGGACTGTTGACAAGCTGCAAGAACTTCAGCATGTCTGGAATGGTGTGTGTGTGTGTGTGTGTTGTGCACGCACACATAGGGGTGGGGACAGCTTTTGAAGCAAGGACCTATCAGGTCATCTTAAGACTGGTGTCATGCTAAGGAGTTAAACCTTTATTCAGAAGTCAGTGAGAAACCACTGAGGACTTTAAGCAAGGGAATGACAGTATTCAGTTTACGTTTTTAACCACCTTTTCTGCAAAGATGGAGGCTTTGACTGGAGGTGGGGTTACTGGTACCTGGAAGACTAATGAGGTTATTGCTTCAATTAGACAGTCAATGCTGGAAGCCTGATCTAATGGATTTCTTTGGAGATTGATAACATTAAGACATAAAATTACTTATGAAGTATGTGCAACTTGCAAAACTTGTAAAATAATTTGCAAAAAAATTTTTAAAGAGAAAATAAGAAGTTCCATTATGGTCAAAACAAACATTACAAACCACTCTGACTCTTTTCTCTGTAGAAGATTTGATTTCCAGGACAGACATAATTCAGTTAGTGGCAGAGCTAACACTTAGCTGAAGGAGTGAAATCCTTCTGGCTGGCCTCTCCTGGATGTTATCTGCGTCACTAAGTAGCATCTGTCACATTACTTTGGCAGCTCTATGGCTTTATGTTCCAAGGAGCTGCTGAGACAAATGTCTCCTTCAAGTGCTCAGATGCCAGTGAAACTTGCAAGTATGATTAGAATGGAGCCTCTGTTACCAGGCAGTGGCAGAATGGCTTTCAAGGTGAAGGTTTGCAAGATCCAGCCTTTGATGGCTCTAGAGAGTTGCCATTGAAGCCTAAATGGGAGCTGCCTTCAGTCCACAAGACAGGAATCTAAATTGCACTTGCCCTGCACAAATTATTAGTGTGGGCATATCCCAGGAGGGGGCCCACAATGCTCGAGGAACTGCCAAGGGGTGGGCTGAGGTGGGGCTTGGAGCCAAGTACATTTGAGGGGACAGACATGCTGCAGATTTCTGCAGAGGAAGGGAAGGGCTCCATGCCATCACAAGATGCAGAGCTGAGGTAACCAAGTGGTGGACTAGACCATTGCTAGGTGGTGCGGGAGAGTCAGGAGGGAGGTATCATTGCAATGTATAGGTGTTGGGCTCATTACTCACCGTCTCATTCTATCAGGTCCACTTATATATGCTAATAACAATAGTAACTGGCATTTATTGCAGCTCATATAGGATAGGTACTATTAATATCCCACTTCAACAAAATAAAACATTGTCATACTTAGAAGTCAAATAACTTGCTCAAACTCAGCAAGTGGTGGACATAGGACTGGATCCCAGGTATATCCTGGCCTAAAGCTGAAATTGTTTCTATTTCACTTGGTTCTATGTTTCCTAATAGCTGGACAGAGCACAGAGGTAGGGCATCAAGCTTGGGGACACTTGGCAGCCCAGGAAGGCAGTGAGGGGATCCCAGCATTTCAGGAAGTCCAGGAAGTGGATCCTGGCAGTTATAGGTTTGGTCTTGGGTCAGGTTGGGTCAAGGTCCAAGTTCGAGTTCCTACATATGGTGGGGGAGGGGTGAGCAGGAGGAAGGGAGCAAGGACGACTCAGGGAAAGAAGACCTTGGATCAGGAGAGACGTGGAAAGTAAATGTAGCAAAGATGGTGACCCCCACACCGGGAAGAGTGTGGAGATTCCCTAGGGTAAACATGGGGCAAAGTTGCAGGGTCCAGTCTTCAGAATCAGAATCTCAAAATATTTTGATGGACTTGCCCCAATCCCTGTGACTCTTGCCAGAGTTGGATCTGAGTAGTGTGTCCCATGAGAGTAGCACCAACATAAAAATCATTGCTGAGAATACCTGCCTGAATATCTATTTTCTCTTCTTCTTTCATATTAGGGCCCTAGATTTTAGCACAGCCCCTGGTGAGCCTGAATACACATACACTGCCAAGCCTCCTTTGCACTGGGTGTGGCCATGTACTTTAGTTCTGTTCAATAAAATGTCGCTGAGTGTGAAGTGGGCATTCCCTCAGAAGTGTTCTTTAAGGAGAATGAGCATGTCCTTCTTAATCTCTCCCCCTTCCTCCAGGCTCGAATGTGGACCTGATGGCTGGAGCATGAGCAGCCATCCTAGACTATGAAGAGTCATCTCAGGAAGGTGGGGCAGCAGAGTAGGAGCTGATGGCTCTAACTGCCTCTCTTCAGATCTTCTGTTTGAGTGAGAAAAATGAATATGTATCTTACACGTGCCACTAGAATGTCCACACTAGATTGCAGCAAACCTAACACTAACTGAATTGCTGGGTTTATAATTCTTTTTCTACTTTCAGATCAGGGAAGTATTTGCCTTTCAATGATCCATTCAAATCAGTGAAGCATTTATATGGGGTTGGGGAAACAGCAGTAGGAGATGTTACATAGACGCATTCTTTACTACCTTGTCCTGTTTCAGCACTTTTGCTGAAGAGAAAGCTTTCAGAGCTGGAGGAACTGATTTTTTTAAGCCCTGCTTTCCATATTCAGTTCTCCAGTTGCAATTAATGTATAACATCAAGGCTGTTTGGGGGAAACTGGGCCAGTGCATTTGACATACATTCCCAGGATGCACACTCTCCTTAACGACATCAAAGAGGCATGCTTACCCCTGACTGCAATGTCCAACAGTTTCAGAGTCTAATAAAAAATAAGATTGTTTTTTCAGCCCAACAAAGACCAAAAATTCATATTAACCCATCAGCAGATGTAAATCTGAAATAGAATAGAAATCTCCTCCATATGCCCAGGCACACCAGTATTCTGAGCTAAATGCAAAACAGTCTTGTCATATTTTCTCTATCTTCATGCAAGGGTCGGGGAGGAGGGGGAGACTGTGTTTAAGGTGATGGATGCTTTTATGGTTGTTTTCCTCTAGGTCCTGACTCACGGGGACTTCTGGTATGGTCGGCACACCTGTGACCCACAGGCCCACCTATCCGAGCCTCCAAAGCAGCTGGCTTCAGTCCTAGCTCCACATAGGATATTGGTGTGAACTGCAGGGCTGGTGAATGCTTTTGAGTCTTCATTTCCTCCTATGTAGAACTGGATAGCGAACTGCCTCATGGAACTGTTCTGAGGGTGACAGGAGATGAAGCAAAAACCACGTATCAGCTGCTTCTCCATGCCCTTTCCTATGGGATACATGTGTTGTAGGCTGAGGTCCATCTAGGGGGGGACACTTGTTTTCTTAAGCATCTTAATACTTATCCAAATGTGAGGCCATCTAAGGGACAATGCAAAAGCTGAGTGAATCTTCTTAATTTTAGGCTGAGTTGGATCCTACAAACAGTGTGAATCTCGAACTGGGAGCCGGATGCTGCTCTTCCCCTCCACAGACTGACAGACCCCCGCACTCCCAGGAAGTCTGTTCCCTGTGCACAGAAGGCTGGCCTGGCTCAGAGTTCCTATTGGCCTGTGGCTTTCTGTTACTCCCGAGGTGTTTTTCTTGGTGTCATTGTGTGAGCAAGCGAACATTCAGCAGATTGGATCCCCTTCACTTCATCCAGAAATAGTCTGAGCAGAATCTATGTATGGCACACTCTCTGGAGCAGCTCCACTTCTCGATTTTCAGCTTTACTCTCCAATTCTGCCATGTGAGAGCTCTGGTGACATTTTTAGTGATCTTCTTGAACTTATTTCTGTGCACACGTCAGGGAAAATGGAAATGTTTAGTCACATGGATTATACCAGAAAGTGGTCTTCCCGATGGCTACTGAGCTAACACACATTAGCATGTCAGTTACACTAAATCTTAATGGTTCGTATTGATATTGGACCAAGTAATGCTTCAGAAAGCTATGATTTCCTGTTTTTTGCTCTTTGGGCCTTTCCATCAGCCTATTTTTCTGCTATTTGGCCGGAAGGATCACACACACACACATGCACACACAAGTATTTGAGATCTCAGCACACTTCTGTGCTGGTGATGAAGCCAATTGATTGGAAAAATATTCCCTTTTCTTCCTTTTCAGAGAAGTTGGCAGTTGAATATAGATGAGTCCTGCTGAAATGGAAAATCTCCATACCTAATTGGAGTAAATGAAACATGAGCCTATTCTCAGTGTGTTTCTTTTATTTGGGGATACTTTAATTTCTAAAAAACAAAAACAGCAAAAAAAGGAAGCTAGAAATATGGAGAAAGTAAACAGTAGATTTATAGAGCAATGTTAAATACTTGTATTTTTAAGATGCAAGGACTCATTTTGGTTTGCACACCCACGTTTGAGTTTCTGTATGGAGAGACCTTAGTAACTTCATCATGCATAGGGCTACTGTTTTATAAGGATCCTGTGCAAACTGAAAAATACTGAGTTCTTTTCCCTATATTCTACCTTCACTTTTATGAAAAATTTTCCTTCTTTTAGCTGAAAGATTCCTAGAAAAAAAAATAATAGTTCCATACCTCAAGTATTACCAAATTGATGGCTATTGTGGCATTTCTGGGGAGTTACCAATGATGATATTAAGACTACGGAAGGCATTTTTCTATGACCTGAAAGATTTTTAAATCAAACTAAGACATCAATAAAGACTTTGGTAAAAAAAAAACATGGCATGGATAGTTGAATGCATCTCTCATAAATGTACCCGTTTCCCCAATTATTTGTTTTTATATTTTCTAAACCATCTCATTTTTCACACATATATACATATATTATGTAAATACGGATACGTGACCTTGATATGATTTCTAGTACCCTCTTTGAGGAAGAGAAACAATTTGTTCTAGGAGAAATGTAATACATTCACAGTTAATGAATATTGCCAGCTCAGAACCTTCTTTTAGAGAGTGCAGGCTGACCAAAAAATATTTTTGTGAATCATTTATACTCAAGATTAAATGAAGTATTAGTATATCCCTGTAACATCCCACACAAATGAGTGAACACATTGAATAAATTTGAAAATACTCACTATGTATTGGAATTTGGGGTTCTCGGCTTGGGCACTGCCGACATTTGGGGCTGGATGGCTCTTGGTTGTGGGGTGGGGGCTGCCTCATGCACTTTGGGTGCATTCCTGGCCTCTCCCCTCTCTAAGCCAGTAGCCACCACCACCACCAGTGTGACAGCTAAAATACCCCACCTGTGGCCAAATGTCCCCTGGGATACAAATTGCACCTAATAACCGCTGTGGATAATTAACCTTCAAAGTGAAAACGCTGCTTATTTTCTTTGAATTATGTAAATTATTAGTGACTTGTTGATCCCTGTTTGTTCACTTGCAGAACATGGTCTTTCCCACTGTGATGGCTGCTGGCATGCCTGCTACCAGGTGGCAGGCTGACTTCACCACTCTGGGGCCCAGGCTTTAGGAAGTGTAGGCATCTAACTTGTTTACATAACAGAAGAACAGTAGTAATTATTTATCCACTTAGTTGTTCATTCCCTCAACAAGGACACAGGAGACTCATCTCAGGCTGTGCATTTGTGGGGTAAATGGAAGTTTTCACCCAGAATTTCCTTCTGGCCTTGACCTATTTGCACATCAATGGATGTTTGTAGTGGCAGAGCCTCAATCAGAGCAAGGGGTGGAGAGAAAACGGCCATTCTCGCCTCCCCTCCGTTCCTGGTAGGGAATTGGTCTGGTGCCCGCCAATCACCAGGGGTCTGCCCACGGAGTTCCTCCTGGAAGTGGTAGGTGGGGAAAGCAAGCATGCACCCCAGCAACAGGAATGGCCCAGGGATGGCTAGTGGAGCCAAGTGAGAGACTGAGCTGTGAGCAATAAAACCCTTCCTCCCAACATGCCCTTTCCCTTGTCTTCCTTCAGTTTCACTGGATTCATAAGGAACTTGCCCCAAGCAGGGAACTCCCAAGCCCCCAGAGCCACAGCATTGCTGAGGGCTCTGGAGAGACCTCAGCAAACACACAGAAGTCTTTCATGGGGGTTACATTCTGGAGGCTAAGGGGCAGGAGGAGAGACGGGGTAGAAAACACAAAGCCATAGTGAATTCTATAATAAACTGGAAGGGGATAAGTAACATGGAAAACATAAAGGAGATGAGGGGAGGGATTTAGAAACCCAGGAAGGGGGACTGTAAATTAAATGGTGATGTCTGGGTGGGCTTCATGGAATGGGTGGATATCTAAGCAATGACATTAAGGAGGTGAGGGCATGGTGAGGTTGCTGTTGGAGGGATTTCATGGCAGAGAACCAGGTTGTGTGCAAGGGAGCTGGGCATTCAGGAGCAGGGAGCAGGCCAGAGGGGTTGGAAGCAGCAGACACAAAGGCAAAAGTTAAGTCAGAGGGGCAGCCAGAGGTGAGAACTTTGGCTTTTCTTCTAAGAGGAACAGGGACCATGGGATGGTTAGGGCAGAGGAACTACTTATGTTTTCATAGGCTAACTTCCACTGTTAAGTACAATGTAGGCTGCGGGAGGGCTGACAGTCCAGTTGGGACACCATGACCAGTGGAGACAAGAGGCTGGATGAGTAGAATCAGAAGAGGTAGCTGGGTAGGTGAGACAGAATGGAGCCAAGTATGACAGCCTGGCTTTTGAAGCTTTGTTCTTTCCCAGGGCACAGGGAAAGAGGCCAGAATGCAGGTTAGTAGACAAATGTGTGTCTGTGCAGGGCTAGAAGTCAGCATTTCTCATTTAAATGTCCTACCTACAATGCAAGGTGGAGGTGTCAGATGCCTGCCGGGAAGCAGGAAGGTGAGGAGCAGGCTCTGAAGTAAATGGCTCTTCTTTAGCAACGCGCCTGATCTATCATCTCCACTTCCACGTCTTACTCATTCATTCATTCATTCAAAAAACAAGTCCCGACCCCCCTGCCTGTACACCTCAGGATTGTGGCAGGTGCATCAGGTGAGTGGGCCATTAGAGGGGTTGAAAAGAATAAATGTGTCTAAGGTCTTGGGTAAAGTCTCTGAATCTTCTCCTCCACAACTTGCTCTACTTCCTACTGGTGGTGGGACATTCACTGAGAGCTTCCATATCATAACTTAAAATTGATTTCAGCTCCCAGATTCTGGGTGTCTTCAGGACACATGCAGTGGGAACACAGCATAAAATAAGTACTCATCTTTTCTGTTCATGTACCTGTGGCCAGCACTCTGACCCTTCACAGTCTCTCAATTCCACTCCTTTGCACGATAAGTAGAAACCCTAGGGCTTACAGGAATCAGGGCTCAGCATTGGCTTTTTTCCTAATTGACGGAAGTCTTTTATCTCCATGCGAAAAAATGGTACTCTTGCTTTGTTATAACTCAGAGAAAATAAAAGACACCGTTTGATGGGATCCTTTAGCAACTGCAGTGGGAAATGCTTGTTTTTAATGATGTGAGTTTTCTCCAGGCTCAGTCTCACGCATATCCACACCCACGCTCTCACACAAAAGCGATTCAGCACTGCTTAAGAGGTACTTTTTGTACCTTTTGAGTATTAACCATTTCTAATAAATACTGAACAAAAGGAAATCCAACTTGGTTTACTAATGCTTTGTCTAATGGAAAAGCAAAAAATACTTGGAAAATAAGACTTCCTCAATCAGCCAGGCAAAAGGCATGCGGGCCCTGGAATCAGCCTGGCTGAGAACCTCAGCAGCCTCTCCCGCTGTAAAGTGGAGGCATTGCATTTGCTGTCCTGGCTGCTCTCCACCTGCTCCTTCTCACCCATTTCCCACCTTTCTCTGCCTTATGCCTGAGGCTGCCCTCTGGGACGGGCCTATGTCACCCAGAAACTCTGTCCTCATCCAACAGGAAGTAGAGGCAATGAGTGGTTATTCCCCTTCTTCCCTGCCTCTGGACCATGGCTGTGGTCTTCCACAGAGGGGCAGAGCTCTCCCCATGGCCACTGCATCCAAGGTCTAGTGACACCATCCCCTCTACCTGAACTTTTAGACCTAGTCCTAAGTGTTTCATCCATCCACTCCTCTTGTTCCCTTGATCTGATGGCACCTGTGTAAGTGGCACCTATTACGTCTCTTCAACCACTTGTGAGTGTGGCACTGTTTACTGTCAGCTCTGTGACCTGATGCACCTGGCTTGTAGGGCTTCAGTCAGGACTGAGTAAATGAAGGCATGTAAATTGTTTGGCACTTTGCCCGGTTTGCAGAAATTTCCACACTTAATAGGAACTTAATACAAGTCAGTTCCTTCCCCATAACATAAAATAGCAAATAAAACAAGACAGAACCACTTTTGAAACACCTATATTTTAGGTTACAATCCTTGAATCTTTTGATATTGCATAAAATATCATTCCACGGTTGAGGTTTGAAAGTGCTCCTCCATGATGCTACTCAAAGATGTTTCAAAAACAACCGAAGAGTCTAAACAACAGCAAACACTTGTGGTCTTTTCTCAACTACCAGCATTGGCTTCGGCTTGTCTAAGGGCAACCTTAGGTATTGCAGAGAAAAGGACCTTGAACATAAAGTTTGGAGACATGATTTCCAGTTCTTTCCTGAGACTTACTAGGACCATGACGTGATCTCAAAGTCCCCCTTACAGCTCTAAAATGAGTTAGGCACAATGTTATGAAATCACTGTAAATTCAAAGTGGTCTAAAGTAGTTGGGGTTCGTAGGCTTCTCAAGCTGGTATGATTTGACCTAGACATTGAAACACGGGTGTGATTGGGAAAAGTGGAGGATGGAACAAAGCAGTACTCTCAAGCTGTGTATTTGAGGGTGGCAAGAGGTGAAGGACCTTACCAGGCTTGGATACCAAGATTATGTTGACCTCATAAACTATTCCTTCTTTTTTGGATTTCCGAAAGACCTGATGTATGATTTGTGTTATATTTTCATTAAATATTTAATCTAACTTACCACTGATGTAAGCCATCAATGCCTAGATTATTTTGTGGGAAACTTTAAAAATATGGATTCACTGTCTTTAGCAGGTGTAAAATAATTGATTTACATTTCTTTTTATGTCACTTTTGATATATTTTATTTTTCTAGGAATTCGATGATTTCATCTAACATTTTAAAAATGTATTGGCATAAAATAGTTTATTGTATCTTCTTATGTCTTTTTTACTATCTGTGAAATGGGAAGTCTCCTCCTTCAGCACTGGTGGTTTTTTGGAACTTTACTTTTTTTTTTGACTCTTTTCATCAGGGACCTATCAGTCTTACCAGTTTTCTCAAAGAATTAATGTTAAGCTTTGTTAATTCTCTTCATTTATATTTGTTTAGTATTTTATTCATTTTTCCTCATATCTAAATTTTTCTTCCTTCTACTTTGGTACAGTATTTTAATTGTTACTTTTTCTAACTTTTTGAGATGGATACTTAAGTCATTTGTTTTCAGTATTTCTTTTCTAATACTTGATTGAAAATTATAATTTCCATTTAAGCATGGAAATTGGCTGCAGTGTTCCTTATTGTCAGTGAGGCCAAACCTGTCAAACATGAAGCTCAAATTGTGGATATGAATGTGCAAAATCTCCTAGTGACTGCTTGTCTGCTTGTGTTATAAATTACTGAGAGATTACTGAGTGCTCATATATTTGTCCATTTTCTACACTTTTAAATTTTCATTTCATATTTTACGGCTATTTTATTAGGTGCATACAAATTTAGAATTATCTTTTTTTTAATAAAACTTATCACTGTAAAATATATGGCTTTATCTCTTACACATTTGCCTAAGCACCTGATATTCCCATATCTACCTACTCTCTTAATGCCTGCATAGTGGATTCTTTCCATCCTCTTATGCCATTTGTGAAACTTTACAGTTCGGATAAATCAATTCCAGTCTCTATCTATTGACCTTTTAAAATAATGATTCTGACAATCTGTTCTTTAAATAGTGGTATTTAATCTATTTTTAATTAATGTAATTACCAATAAATTACATGTAAGTTTACCATTTTGTATTTGTTTTTTATTTGTCCTGCTATTTCTACATTTCTCTTTTTCTCCTTTCTTGCTTATTTATGGATTGAGTATTTTTTTAATAAATTTATTTTCTTTTTATTATTCCTTTAGTTATTAGTACAGGTAATAGCGTGCATCTTTGAATTATCAAATCTAATGCAACTTTGTCCTCTTACCTTTCCTGAAAAAGTGAGTAACCTAAGAGTCTTTAGCTTCATATATCCTGCTACTAGGTTGTTCACTATACTTGGAGTGTATTTTAATTCTATATCTATTTTAAATCCTCCATATATTATTATAATAGAGAGTAGTCAAAGATATTTACTCACAAGTTTCTCTTTTTTGAAGATTTTACTTATGTCTTTATTAATAAATAAAGCATAGCAGTTACTATAGCTTAAAAAGGGCAGAATTTTCTAGAATATCTAATGTTATCCATTTTTTTTTTGTTTTTCTCTTTTACTATCTTAGCTTTTTATTTTAGACCTAAAGAATATTGCAAGAAGAGTACAGATAATTCCCATATATTCTTTATATAGACTCCTCAAATATTTATATTTTACCACATTTACTTTATTTTGGTCTGTCTCTCCTTCCCATTTTACACACAAACCTCATTTTTATTTGTCTGAACGTAGTTCATTTTTGACTTGTCAATTTATCTCTAAGTATCTCAGTGTTTCCTTAAAACAAAGACATTTTACATAACAGCAGTACAATTACTAAAAATCGGAGTGTAACATTGATGCAACCCTATTGTCTACTCATCTAACTTCCTCGGATCACACCAAGTGTCCTCTCATGTTCCCCACAGCAAGAGAAAGTTTTGGACAATGTGTCCACTTGGTCACTGCATGTCCTCAGTCCTCTGAATGCCTGTCAATCTGGATGAGTTCTTCAGTTTTTCTGTATACTTCATGATATTTGGTCTCTTGAAGAAAAGAGGTCAGTTATTTTGAAGAATACGTTCAAGTTACATTTCTTGGCCATTTCCTCATGTAAGTTCAGGGTGTGTGCTTTAGCGGGAATGCCGCAGAGGGGATGCTCATCATCTGCACCACATCAGGAGGCACAAGTCCCAGGATGTCTCCTTCCTAGGGACAGTGGCTTTCATCACTTTATGATGATACTGTCTGTGAAATTTCTCCACTGCAAAGTTGCTATTTCCTCTTGGTAATTAATACCCATCTTGGATGAGATACTTAGGACCAAGTAAATATCTGGTTAGTCCTCAAAATCTGACAGAGAAGTACCTTCTCCACAGAAATAAGAGAAGCCAGAAGACAGTGGACTAACCCCAACCCCTAGTGATGAAAGAGTAACTGCCAAGCTAGAATTAACTAAAGTGAAAATACCCATGAAGAATGAAAATCAAATAGTCATTTCAAGGAAAAGCAAAAACTGAAAGGTAGTTTAAGGGAAAAAATAATCATTTACCTGAAGATGCTCATGAAAAGAAAACAATCCACCCTTCACTCCAGCTCCACGTACAGAACAGCTTTTGCTTTCTTATGCTGACACGCTTGGCAGTCTGATTCTAAATGCTTTGCTTCACTCTGACATTTGGTGCTTGGTGTTGCCTAACTCCAGGCAGGACATACAACTGAAATATGAAATGTAATCAAGCAGAGACTTTCAGAGTACCTTTTATCTCCAGCTCCTATATCTCCTTATCTATATACAGAACTCCAGTCTTCAGACCACATTTCCAAAGAGCTGTCCCAATCTTTCTCTAAAAGATGTGTTACTGCTGAAGGATCCAGATGGTGGCTGATTTAATTCAATTGCTAAGCAAGGGGAAAATAAAAGTCTAATCTACTCATATCCGAAACAAGGAAATCTCAATTTATGAAGCAGTTTACCCTGCTTAAAATATTGCAAACATTCTGATGGGTCGGATGAGATCAGTGCACCTTGAAGCCACCTAAGAGGAGCAGTTTTGCAGGCATATGGCTAATGGGGAGCATCAGAGTACTCTCACTTCCCTTTGGCAGTAGTTTCATACCTACTAAAGTCATAAAGGGGAAAACTTCCATGCATTAGCCTGGGTATGGACTGAGGAGGCCTGAGTGGAGGTGTGTCTACTGTGTGTGAATGTAGCTCTCTGGCTCACATAGGGAATGGGGGAGATGATTACTGCAACCCTTCCCATCCTAAAGTGCCATGGCTTCAATATTCTTACACTCAATGAGTAATGCACCTGTATCTCATTTACATTCATATACTTTTTGTAACTGTAGCAATTTCCTTTCTGAAGTGAGGAAAAGGAGTGAAGTGACTTTGCAATGGCCTTGATTATTAAAACCACTTGCTTTCTATTGCACACACACATTAACGTTTACAAGCCAGAGAGTATGCACTGGGAAGAAAGAAACATCTTTTAGCCAAAATGTAATATCACTTCAGTTCATTATTTGTCGTGAAAACTCATTCCTCAGAATTCAGAGTCATGAGAGAATTTTAAAATGTCAAGTGAGAAATGACAGCATAAAATGCAGATTGATTTAGGTTTTCAAAATTGATTAGCAATTTGGGGTCATGAGAGCAATTTGTGTGGTGTTTTCGCTCTACTAGTTGCTAAAATTGATTAGCGCTCTTTGAGGAAGGTATAGCAAATTGCTATGTTAATCAAGGTAAATTAAATCATGGAACGACTTGATTACCAGACCCTTTGCACCCTCAGCTGTGCTTCAGCAAAATTGGTTTGGAAAAACAATCTTCATCAGAGCAGCTGATATTTTACTTTTTTCCATTCTTTCCTTTTGATTTTGAGATTTGGGGTAGTGGAGAAAAATCATTCATGCTTTTCACCTTTATGATATATTAGTCTTTCAGAAAACATAAGCTGTCATTTGAGAACGTACAAATCTCTCTACAAAAAAAATTGTACTTGCATTTTACCATTTTGGTATTCAATTGTTTTCATTTGGTAAGTGGTGTTAACTGCGGCCCTGCCTGCCTAAAGCAGCAATACAGTTTATGGGTTACAGTCTGGAATGTTGAGGGTATAGCTTCCCCATGAGATTCGAGTCTTGGCATGTCAAAAAAGCTCACAGTCTCTGTGGTTGGCCTGAACAAGATTTTGTGTTAGAAAGAGTGTGTTCTGTCCCAAGCATGTACCTTGTCTTAAGCTTTATTTCCATATCCTTAGGACATTCTGAACAGTTAATGGGTTATTAAAAGTAAATATCCAACTTGAATAATTTTGTATAACTAAGTATGTTGTGCCCAAGTTGCGAGTCCCCAAAAGACCACCATGGAGCTGATTCCGATGCAAATACACAAGGGTCGTTTATTTCAAGCTCGAGCTCGGGCTCACACCTGTCACTGCTGCAGCGGTTCCTAAGTGAGGGCCCCGAGCCCAGGGTAGACAAGGTTTTTATGTATCACAAGATGCAGGAAGAGGGGAACTCTAACTGGGCACATGCTGATTGGATGATTTAAAGTAAGCGTGTCTTGTACAGTCTTTATTGGTTGAGTCTGGCTGGTGCCAAGCTGCCGGATGATGTAACATGTAAGGTATGTTATCTTTAAGGGACAGGAGCGTCTGGACCTTGAGTGTATGGACCTTGAGGTTGTTGCTAGGGAACTATCTGGGGTGAGGGTCACTGGAACAATAGGTGGTTTTTCCAGTAACTGGAACAAAGTTTACTTAGAACTAGATTGGGGATGAGGCCTCCTTCTTAAGATGACCTTTTCTTTTAAATGGAGTTTCTCTTGTTCTCACATTCCCCCCTTCTCTTGTATATTGGGTCCAATCATGGGCCCAAAATTTCAAGGTTCATTTGTTGGTACTGTGCTCATATCACCATAAGCTGTACTGTGTTTACTCACTCCTTGATGAAGGTAACTAACTTATTAAGAATGCAGGGTCCGAATGTAAGCAAGAGTAATAAAATTATTAGGGGACCAAGCAAGGTAGAGATTAGGGCAGTTAGTGAAGGGGACCTATTGAACCAAGATTCAAACCATCCTTGAGATTGTTCTCTCTCACGTTTTCTTTTGGCCAGCCCTTCTCTAACTTTAGCCATGGATTCTTTGATTACTCCAGAATGATCTATATAAAAACAACATTCTTCACCTAAAGCTGCGCAAAGGCCTCCCTGTTGTAGAAAAATTAAGTCTAAACCTCTCTTATTCTGGAGGACAACTTCAGCTAATGAGGTCAGTGATTCCTGTAGGTGAGAGATGGAGGTTTCTAATCTCTCTATGTCTATGTCGATGGCTGCTCTTAGGTCACTGTAATGTTTGTTCTGGAGGATAAGGGAGGAGACACTGGTCCCTGCTCCTGCAAGCCCTAAACCGAGGAGCATTGTTAGAGTAATGGCCGTTATGGGCTCTCTCTTGACTCTAGAAGCTCCTGCTAGTCGGCTGAAAAGCTCTTCATCAGAATGAAATAACAGTTTAGGCACTAGTTGAACTAGAACACAGAAGCCTTGGGTCTGACTGAGGACTGTCCCATGTAGGCAGGGAGTAAGTCCTGTGGAGCATGCCCACCAGCTGTCTATAAGAGGTATAATATATCTGGTGGTGTTAACTGGAATGGTTCGATTGCAGAGGTGATGATGGGTGTTTGGTACTTGACCAATGCAAAGACCCTGTCCTGTCACATATTGCAAGGTCAATCTGGCACTTTTCTGCTGCCATCTACAGGAGCCAAGATTTTCTGATTCAATAGAATTAGCATCAAAAGCAATTCCTTCATAATAGGGAGGTTTAGTATCATAACACAACCAGCAGGATTGAGTAAGGTCTGGTCTGGAAGTATTCAGGACTTTAAAAGTGTGAATCATAAGCTCCCAGAGGGGATCTCCAATGGGAGATATTTCTGGTACTCTGGAAGTTGTTACTAGGGGCAGCACGGCAGCGGTAGTCAAATTGGGGTTCTTGGTGGGAGCAGTTTTCTTATTGACTTTGGGGACCAGTACTGGATTGGGCCCAACTGGGATAGCCTGGCCAAGAGGTCTCACTAAGAGTTTGAGGGTCATAAGCAAGCCCTGATCATAACCTGTTTGATATAGCCGCAACCCCGTTTCGTCCCATTGCCCACTGCTTGTAGTTCTTTCCCAGATCTGTAAAGCTAACTTTTACAGGATTGCAAAGGAAGCTGGAACACCGACCATACACTGGGTTACTGGCTACTTTGGACTGTGGGACTCGTGATACGTGAATCAGGTCCTCTCGAACTGGTGGCATCCACCACACGGAGCCTGTGGATTCACACCCCCAACTTTGGCAATAGAAATGCTCTCCTCCCCCACACCTGGTTACTTGGTATCGGGAGCGATTTCCACCTGGGCACACATAAAACCAGGTCCCTCACAGGGTGGCTCTCTTAATCAGATGGCTGCATCTGGGCCCGTTGGATTTCAGTGGGGGAAGGGCGCACCCCCTCCCTCTGTCCCCACATTCAGGCCTCCCGTCCGTTTCTAGGTCCCAGTCTCCTATGTCCCAACTTCCAGCAGCTAATTGACAGAGGTCAAACTGAAGCTCAGGCAACCAAGTATTAGGGGTGCCACTTTGGAGGTGGCATTGACTATGCCCCCCATGCTGGAGCTGATCACAGCCCAGGTCAGGTTAAAAGGGATGTGTGGACTGGCTCCAGCATTACCTGCAATAGATAAGATCACTAGCATTAAGTAGACCGAACACACTGCAGCTTGAGCTTGAGCGGGTTCCTGGCATCTGAAGTCTGGACTTTCCATTGTGGCAAGAAGTCTTCTGTGAGTGCAAAGGGATCTGCTGGTCTCACCTGAGAGTAATGGATCCAAGTTGCGATTCCATCAACTTTGAGAGCAGTGGGCGTTGTCAGGACCACGATGTATGGACCCTTCCAGCAAGGTTGAAGGTTGTCTTGTCGGTGTCTTTTTACATAGACCCAGTCTCCTGGTCAGTAACGGTGGGGGGCAGGTGAAAGTCCAGACTCATAGAGGGTTTTCAGCTTAGGCCAGATGCTCCAGTGCACTGCTTGTAACACCTTCAAGGAATTTAGCAAATAAGTATCTTCAAATTCAGTTAGCATTTCAGACTGAAGGTTAGGTATGATAGGAGGAGGGATTCCAAACATGATTTCAAAGGGAGAAAGACCTAATTTATAGGGTGAGTTGCATACTCTAAAAAGGGCAAATGGAAGGAAAGCCACCCAGTCCCCGCCAGTATCCTGGGTTAATTTGGTCAAGGTCTCTTTTAGAGTTCTATTCATCCTTTCTACTTGACCTGAGCTTTGGGGCTTATATGCACAGTGTAATTTCCAGTTGGCCCCTAAAATGGCAGCTAAACCCTGGCTTACCTTGGAGATGAAGGGTGGTCCGTTATCAGATCCTAATAAGACTGGGAAGCCATACCTGGGCAGAATGTCTTTGAATATTTTCTTCGCCTCCACCTGTGCAGTTTCATGTTTGGTGGGGAAGGCTTCTGTCCATCCTGAAAAGGTATCTACAAACACTAGCGAGTATTTGTATCCATATTTACCAGGTTTCACCTCAGTGAAATCGACTTCCCAGTAGGCTCTGGGTTGATCCCCTCTCAGTCGGTTTCCAGGGTTTCTGTCAGTCTTGGTTGCATTAGTTAACTAACACGCCTTGCAGTTAGCTACTATCTGTCCAACTTTGACATGGGCATTTTTGAACATTATTCCTGAATGTCTTATTATGTCTTGCATCTTCCTGGTTCCCATGTGAGTAGCTCGGTGTATCTTGAAAAGAACCTGATCTCCCAGTTTTTCCGGGAGTATAACTTTACCATCAGCTGTCAACCACCATCCTTTGGGGCAGTGGGACATCGGTATCTGGCTGGCCCATTTGATATCTTCTTCAGTATATTCTGGTGATGCTGGTAGGCTGGGATCCCCAGGGTCAGGTAGGTGCGCTGGCAGAGTAATCACTGCTTCTATGGCCACTTTTCGGGCAGTGGCGTCTGCCAAATTGTTGCCCCTTGCCACCGGGGTATCGGCTTTCTGATGCCCTGGGCAGTGTATGATGACTAGCTTTTTAGGTAGCCAGAGGGCTTGCAGGAGAGCTAGTATCTCTTCTTTATTTTTAATTGTTTTTCCTTGTGCTGTTAATAGACTTCTCTCCTGATATATAGCCCCATGAATATGGGCAGTTCAAAAGCATAGCGACTGTCCGTGTACAAATTTAGTTTGGTGTCTTTTCCCAGAGTCAGGGCTTTAACTAGGGCTATTAGTTCTGCCTTCTGGGCTGAAGTTCCAGCTGGCAAGGGCTCCGCCCAAATAACCTCAGTTTCTGATACCACCGCGGCCCCTGCATACCTCTGCCCATTCTGGATGAAACTGCTTCCATCGGTGAACCAAGTGACTTCCGCGTCTGGAAGGGACCAGTCTGTCAAATCCTCTCGCACCCCATGCACATGTGCTAATATCCCTGCACAATCATGTAGAGGTGCTTCCAGGGCTGGATCAGGCAGCAGTGTAGCTGGGTTGAGGGCAGCAGGAGCCTGGAAGGTACGTCTGTCAGGATTAAGTAAAAGACTCTGGTAGTGTGTCACGCGGGCGTTACTGAGCCATCAGGCAGGAGGTTGTTTCAAGACCCCTTCAATAACATGAGGGGTGATTACATACAATTCTTGTCCCAAAGTTAATTTGTTGGCATCTTTAACTATCAGGGCAACAGCGGCAATTATGCAAAGGCATGGAGGCCATCCTGAGGCCACAGGGACAGATACGCCACTGGGCGGTGCCAGGGTCCCAGATATATTGGGTTAGGACTCCTTTGGCAATGCCTTTATTTTCATGATTGAAAAGGTAAAAAGGCTTGGTCACATCTGGCAATCCCAGGGCTGGGGCAGACAGGAGGGCCTTTTTTAGGTTGTCAAAGGCCAGCTGTCTTTCCTCAGTCCAATCAAAAGGGGACTGTTCTTTTGTGGCCTCATAGAGGGGCTTGGCCATTTCTGCAAACCCAGGAATCCATAGACAACAAAACCCAGCTGACCCCAGGGATTCTCTTACCTTCTGTGGCAAGTCAGGTGGGGGTATCTTCAACACAGTTTCTTTGCAGGCTTCTGAAAGCCAGCACTTACCACCTTCAAGAATGTATCCCAAGTAAGTGACTTGAGGTTTGCAAATCTGTGCTTTCTTTGCAGAGGCCCGATATCCTAAGTCACCCAGTGTCTGTAACAAAGTTTGGGTTCCCTTTAAGCAGATCTGATAGTCCTCTGCTGCTATAAGCAGATCATCTACATACTGTAAGAGAGTTAACTGGGGGTGGTTAGTTCTGAACTCACCCAAGTCCTCATGTAGGGCTTCATCAAAGATGGTCGGGGAATTCTTAAATCACTGTGGTAGGCGGGTCCAGGTCAGTTGACCATGGATGCCTTCTCAGGATCAGACCACTCGAAGGCAAAGATTTCTTGGCTCTTAGGGGCTAAAGGTAAACTGAAGAATGCATCTTTCAAATCCAGCAATGAATACCACACATGGTGAGGAGGCAGAGAGCTTAATAGGGTGTAAGGGTTGGGTACGGTCAGGTGGATATCTGTGACCCTCTTGTTACTTCTTGGAGGTCCTGTACCGGATGGTAGTCCTCAGACCCTGACTTTTTAACAGGTAGGAGTGGGGTGTTCCAGGCTGATTGGCATGGCCTCAGGATCCCTTGCTCCAGCAGCCGGTGGATGTGGGGAGTCATTCCCCTTTTTGCTGCTAAAGGCATGGGGTATCGTTGTACCTTGATGGGGTCTGCTCCTGCCTTGAGCTAAATGAAAACTGGGGCTGGTGTTCAGCTAGCCCCATTCCTCCCATTTCTGCCCATGCTCTCGGGAGCTGTTGGAGCCATGAACCTATATTTGCTGGGGCGTCCGGGGGCTTTTGATGGAGGCAGTATTCATCTTCTAGACTAATGGTTAGCACTTGAATTGGGTGTCCTCTGGGGTCTAAGACCCTGGTGCCCCTTGGTGGAAGTGGATGTGAGCTCCCATCTTGGTCAGTAAATCGTGCCCCAGGGGGGGATAGGGACACTCTGGAATAACCATGAACGAGTGGGATACCCGCCCACGCCAAGGTCCATGGTTCTTCGGGTAGCCATGACTATTTTTTCATACCGGTGGCCCCCTGGACCCAAGATGTCTTGGCTGAAAGTGGTCCTTGGGGAGCAAGGAGTACTGAGTGTTGGGCTCCAGTGTCTACCAGCATGTCAATGGGGGTCCCCTCCACTTTTAGGGTTACCCTGGGTTCGGGGAGGGGATCTGAACCCCATTACCCCTAGTCACTGAGTTCATCAATGGTCAGGATGGGGGTCCTGGATTGTTTTCCTCTTATAGGGCATTCTTTAGCCCAATGTCCTTCCCCTTTACAGTATGCACACTGGTTCCTGCCCCATTGGTATTTGGAGCGGGTCTCCTTACCTTTGAAGTCTTCTTCAGCTATTTTCCGGAGTCGTCTTTCTCTTTCTTTGGGTTCAGCTACAGTGGCTGCCAGGAGGATGTGGGCCATATTTCTAGTTTGGAGGTCCGCTTCTTTAGCTTGTTTGTCCTCAGGGCTTTCTCTGGTGTTATATACTCTCTCTGCCACCGCCACTAAGTCCTGAATGGTTTTCTCCCCTAACCTATCTATTTTCTGTAACTTCTGAATATCTGGGGTGGCTTGGTTAGTGAAAGCCATTATAATGGCTGCTTTCATTTCTGTCGCTTCAGGGTCCATAGGTGTATATTGGCGGAAGGCCTCTACGATCTGCTCTAAAAAGGAGGCTGGACTCTCATCTTTGCCCTGTCTTACATTTCCTACCTTGGCCAAATTAGTGGGCTTTCTGGCAGCTGCTTTGGGACCCCCCCAACAGAGTCTGGTGGTAGACCCTGAGCCTCTCCTTACCTGCAGCCATGTTGAAATCCTAGTCAGGGCGGGACAAGGGAAAGGAGGCATTAATAGTGTCCAAATTGGTGGTTGGTTCTCCCGTATCTCCAGGAACTAATTTCCTGGCCTCAGTCTGAGTCCTCTCTCTCTCTCTGTTGTGAAGAGGATTTGGAGGAGCTGTTGGCAATCATCCCATGTGGGCTGGTGGGTAAACAAAACGGTTTCTAACAAATTAATTAATTCTCTAGGATTTTCAGAAAAGTTAGCATGTTGCATTCTCCAGTTATATAGATCACTTGTGGCAAAAGGCCAGTAGTGATGGGGCTGATTCCCGGCCTCATCAGGGGGTCCTGTCGCCCGCAACAGGAGAATAGTGGAATCAGCTGGGCCAGCTGGGGAGGCAGCTCTTCGACCCAAGCTGGTGTTCTGGAAGCCCTGCTGGGCTTTCTACATCTTGCTGGGCACTGATAAAGCAAGAGACTGAACCATAAACAGGACAGGTTTGGGGTGTGTTCTGCCATCTGGCAATAAGAGGTAGGTGGGAACATGGGAAGACCTTATCAAGGACAGGGCCGGGCCTACTCATGTCTGCTTAGCTACCTGACACATAGAAAACTTGAGTCTTAGGGTCCCTTGGTTTTCAGCTTTTGTTTTCTAATCTATCAAAATATGTTTTCTCAAATTTTTCTCAGTGATTAAATGTTTCACCCCTTGTTGATCTTTAGTGGATGGTACCTTCTAAGACCTGGTCCAGCCACACTGGCCTTAACACTGTATGGACCTGTGTCAGTGCCTAGTGCTGGCTCCCTAATCTGGAAGCGGGATGAGGGGGTTTGCTGGCTCTTGCCAGTTCTTTGCAGGCCTACTGCAACCTGACTCCATTCTTTTCTCTGCTCAGAGGTCACAACCTCAGAGACACCCTCCCACACAAACTATTACAGCTCCCCATAAACTGTAACTTTGTAATCCTTTACCCTGTTTACTTTTCCTCCAAGCACTTACCAGGACTTGAAAACACAATAATATGTCTTTGAACCTGTGATTTTCACCATTAGAATATAAACTCCAAGAGAACACAGATTGTCAGTGTTTCACCACTGTATTCCCATAGCCTAGAAAAGTACCTAGGACATGGTAAACACTCAATGTTTAAAAGACCTAAAGAATGCTCACAGGAGCTCCTTTATTAAGCAAAGAATGATTTCATTTGTAAATAATCAACCTCTAATTTGTCTTCTCATTAGAACTGAGTCAGATGAAGTTGAGGTGTCTTTTTTCAGGAAAACCAGTAATTGGTAAATCCATGAGAATAAAGACAGAGAGCTGATAGTGAAGATGTAACCTCCTTGTAGTAGAGATGGCGGTTTATAAAAGAATTCCCAAGGGGATAAGCAGAGATGCCCTGTGACTGAGGCTCAGGTCTGACCTGGAATATGGCCTGATTAGCCATGAAGTAAGACTAACACTGGGTAGAGGTGTGGAAGAGAACCTTACCTGTCGCACTCCATTTTGGCCAACTTGATTACTGCTATGTGACAGTATTTTCCTTCTGGAAGAATGAAGTGACCAAAATAACCTAATTCTGATTATACAATGTCATTTTACAGTAGCCATAAAGGCAAGGAAAACAAAAAGATGAGCTCAGTGCAAGTCAATGAAGTGTGCTTAATTCACATAATGCACTTCCAGGTCTCATGGGACTAAAACTGAAGGACAATTTGCATGGTTGGACAGCTAGTATGTGCTCCCTTAGAGGAGGGTGTTCAGCTGTAGTTTATTCTCTACTCAATTCTCCAGGGAATGAAAGGAGAAAAAGGGAAGTTAACTCTGAAAATTCACATACTAACAAATGCCCGATTCTTATGCAGCCAGTCCTACAACAGTCAGAAAAAACATGTGGAACCTAAGATAAACTCAAACCTGAACATGCTAGCTTTTTATTAACTTGATTTAAGATTAAATTAGATCCAACACTTAAAATTGCTGAGTTGCTTATTACACTTACTACGCATAAGTGTAATAAACTTACCTTATTACAATTGGCCCCCATGAGGGGTGGGTGTCTGTGCACCAAGAAGGTTATATAACCTGGAATTGTCAATCAACATGTCGATTAAATGAGGTAAGAGGCAGGCAGGGGCTTTCCACCATTTTAAAAATCAACCCTAACCCTAATAGCAGAGCTGCTTCTGGTTTTCAGGCAGCCCATTCTCCTCCCTTCTCCAGAGTGTCTTTATGCTTTGCTTAATAAACTCCTGCTGTTTAAAACTGTCCTAAAGCTGTCCTTTGATTGAATTCTTCCTTTTGAGAAGACAAGAATCAGAAAACACAACCCATTCTACCCATAACATATGGATTTTCTAAATGGAAAGGACAAGATTAATGGGGTGAAGTAATTTGTCAGTAAATATTTACTGAATATTCAATATCAAAGATTTTTACTTGGGAACAAAAGGTGTAGTTCAAAGTGATACTGCCTCAGGGACCATTGTCATCCATTGTCATCTGTTGGCAGTAGACAAAGTTCTTATATTTTTTGCCTTCAGCTATTAAATATATATCAAATGGAATGCCTCTCTATACATAGTGCTTTTATTCATTCATTTATTTATTCATTCATTCATTTGGTGAAAGTTTATAGCTTATAGCTAAGAAGCTCCTGAACAGAAAGCTAGAATTTAAGTGACTTCCTTGAGGTAACTGCCATTACAAAAACAAATAAAATCCAAACCACAAACTAACACAGTAAGTCCATGTCGTACTGCCCTGTGGAGCAACTATGAACTGGCAGCAGAGCCTGTCTACGGTTTTATTTTTGAAGGAAGATGTGGTCTGTCCACTAAGAGAGTCAGTGGGAAGCTCTCCTGCTAGAGAATGTAGCCCCCGGTGCTGAGCTCATGAACTAATGCACCTAAATGATAGAATTTACTGTTGCTGTTTTCATTATTCTGGTTGCTCTTTTGTGTGTAATTTCCAAGGAACAGAACACGACCAGTGGTCTCCATGACCTCCAGGAAAAATATGAATTTCATCCTGAGACAGGGACCGTGGGTGTAGTCAGAGTAGGGTGAGGGCCTCTGGAAAAAGCAAGGCAGGATATTTGCAGTCAGAGAAATGTAACTACATACAAGGAAACCCCCCTACTAAAACTCTGTGTTAAACGTTCAGCTCTAGAGTCATTCTTCAGTGAGATCAGTTAATATACCCCAGATAAAGAAGAGTAGCACATGTTTATTTTATGCTAATCATTTATAATCATATGTAAGATTCACTTTAGCATGCTAAAAGGCCCAGGCCTATGTGCTGTCTTTCCTCCTTCAGATCTGATGAAATGATTTTGCAAACTGGACAAACTAATTTAGCATGCAAGCCCAGCCATAACACAGTAAAAGGCAAGAAAGATTTCACCTTAAAGATAAGATTGCACTTAACTTACTCTTTAGCAAACAATACCTCAGCCCACCCTGGGGGCTGAGCAGGTGGTCTTGTTTCATGTGCCCCCAGACCCAGATGCTGGTATCTCAGGGAGAAATCAACAGAGCAGGAAGTTGTTTGTATCAAGTTACTTGTAAATATTCTAGAACCACTTAATAAGTCCACTCCCCTAAGCTTTTCTTCATGTTCTTAATCCTCATCTGCCTATAAAACCCTAGACAACGCACACCCAGACTCTCTTGTTCCCTCCTGGCATGAGCCAGTACCTCTGCCCTTTCACTTTCTCTCTAAATAAAAGCCTGTACCTTGCCCCCCTACCTTGAGTGTTTGTGAAGCTCATACTTTGGCTTTGTGAACAAGAACCCCGGCATCATCTTTGGGGGCTCATTCAGGATAGCTTTGGAGGTGAGTATCGGCATCCAAACCTGCCTTTTCCTTCACTGTCCTCATAGAAGGAAGCCGTCTATGGCACACAAAATCAGGCACTTGTCAGCCACTTAAATGGGACTAGCTCGGCTGCTGATCTCAAAGTCTCAAGCAACAGGTTCCCCTGCATCTCCCTCAGTGGATCCCCCATCTCCCTTGGGAGCCGGGAATGTCACCTGAGTGGAGGCCAGGATTCCCCTTCAGAGGCATCTCCTTGGATGTGAAGGACTGAGGAAAGCCATGGGCAGCTGGGAGAGTCTATGCTGAGGCTACACTTCAGCGGCTTCTCAAAGGTCCGTGTGTCTGAAATCAGACCCCGACTGCCCAACTGGGTATCCATGAGGAGTGCCTCTATTTTTCTGTCTCTGACTTCCAGCCTGCTTCTTCAGGCTGCCCTGGCCTCAGTGAAGCAGGGGACATTCCTAACTCTCTTCTAACTTCATCAATTTCATGGAACCCGATGCTCACTACCACAAGGTAGGAAACCTAGGTTTAACTCTTATTCTTGACTTAATGTTGTACTTTTTGTCTCATAAAAATGTGTCTGGGTACCCATTAGCCACTTAAAAGACATGTAGTGTCAGCTACCAGTCTTAAGTCTTGGGTGAAAGGTTTCCTGGTGCCTGCTGCTCCTTGATCCCCCACCTCCGGACGGACGGGAATGTTGGGGAGTGGCCGAGCTGATTTCCTACTTCCTATCCTAATCTGTGGACTGCAAGGGCACACCGCACTAGTAGACAGTGGTCCTTGGATCTCAGCTCTGGCGGATTGATCTGATGGCACTGAGTGAACCTCCGGCTAGGCTGCTGCCTATGCGAGTTGCAGATGACCCCCGACCTCTTGTCTCACAGATCAGATTTGTTATAGTGCGTGACTGGCTAAATAATTTCCAGGCAATGGCAGAAACTGGTGTCTGAGTATAGACACACCCCCTTCGATAACTGTACATGAAAATGGTCCTTTTAAACTCTAGCCATGGCTCTATTCCATTGATCTCCCTTCCGTAAAAGGCAGTCATCCTGGGGCTAGGCATTTCCTTTTCTGTGGCCCCAGGGAAGCAAAATGGGCTTGTGACTCTGACCAAGGCTCAGGCAGTGAGAGGTCACACAGTCTCTGCACTTATTAGACAGGCAGGGAGCTCTCAAGGAATGACTAAAGCTTGTGCAGAGAAAACTATGATCCAGATTAAAACTCCCCAAAGGCATAAAGTAGGAGCACACTGGTAAGGTCCCACTAAATCCAGAGCTCTGAGGCACTCTTGCTGAGTGGAGAGGCAAGAGGGAAATCAAGGCAAGGTGCAGGCCACACTGGTAAGGAGGGGTTAATTCCAGTAGGCCTGCAGAGGGCATGACTGACCACTGTCCCCTAGGCTCCAAGGTGAGGGGACACTCTCACAGAGAGGCTGATCAGGTGAGGGGACACTCTCACAGAGAGGCTGATCAGGTGCTGGACACCCGTCTCTCTCTCTCTCTCTCTCTCTCTCTCTCTCTCTCTCTCTCTCTCTCTCTCTCTCTCTCTCTCTCTCTCTC
>JAVSCE010006738.1:0-350062 GCA_032199065.1 Smutsia gigantea
GTAAATATTTGCTTGTGTGTTGGCTCCAGATAATTGTGGAAATTAGGAAACACTAAAATTACAAAAACATATGCCATGTAATAAAGTTTTTTACTTAAAAAAATTAAAACAGATCTATTTTAATATAATGACCTTGATAATAAACCCTAGGTCCTTTTGCTGTACCAGCCTTTAATAGATCAACTTTAAAACAAATGCCCCACTCAGGAAAATGAAATAAGCCAACAGTTTGTCTTTTTGAACTTACTTGAATCAGGAAAGAGAAGTTTTTTAATAAGTGATACAAAATGCCCCTTTTTTTTTCCCCTCAATTGGAAATAATCAGGTTTGTTATGCAGTTTTGGTCTGCAAAGTAACCCATCAACTCAGAAGTAAAAAGCCATGTTTCTTTGCCCCCTGTGAGGTTCCAGACCTCGTTACCTTGGAGATTACTGTCTGTCTTACTCTACACCTCAGGAGTTTCAGAATCATCCAGAGAGCTAAAAATAGTGACCTTCACTCTGAGCCTTCTAAAGGAAAGAAAAAAAATCAAGAGTAGAGGCAGTTTGGAATACATTCTTTCTCAATTCTTTTAGGTCTGACTCTTTGGTGTGCTCAGTCGCTTAGGCAGTTCAGCCTTATGCAAGTGATTTTCAGATGTCTCTTACGATGGCTTAAAAAAAATCTCAAAGTTCTTTTTCTCTGTCACATGGGTAGGAGTCCAGAAAGATCAAATCAGAAATACTGCTCTCAAATTGCATATCTATTCCATGTAGAGGGAAACAGCAGTCCATTCCCATTAGGGCGTGCCGTAGGGTAGATATTATTAAGAGTTTTAAACTAGGTTGTGCAAAAAAATGGGAACACTTTAGTGACATTCTGAAGATTAACATTTCTCAGATTTGGTTTGTTAAAAATACAAATTGCCGGTGCTCCCTGTTAGCGGGTCTGACTCAGGTTTAGGTTGATGACCAAGAATCTATCTGAATGTTTAAGTGTCTCCAGCTTCCAACCATCACATGCTGAGACATCCCACAATATGTTTCATATTACCAAAATATATAAATAATTCAGCCAATTACTAACTAATCTCAAACTACAATAGTGTATAAGAATAGATTTTATCCAAGCCATTCTCTGATGGGAAAAACTCTTGTAAAAATTCACAGAATCAACAATGTGTCTCCACTAAATGTCTTTAGTGCTTGTCTCCTCTGCTTGACTTTCTGCTTTTAATATCTTATGTGGGGTTATTTTGTACATTGCTTCAAAGTGTGTTTCAAAGTCTATTTATATGTTTGTCAGGAATTGTTATACAGATTCCCAATCTTTATGTGTTGTCACTAAAAGAGTAAAATTCTATTTTCTTGTGATACCGTCAACTATCACCTCATCCAGCACTCCAGGTGAGTGTGGAGTTGCTTAAGCAGGAAAACTCTAAAAGTGGGATCTAGCCTAAGGTTCAGAAAATGGTTACTAGAAGTGCTGGCCACATTTCTGCAGAGCTGTCAGTGGGCAGACCAGCCTGCACTGCCCCTTACCTTTCACGTAGGTCTGCCACGGTGAATATTCTGCAGCCCAGGGTAGACAAAGAGACAGCTGACTGCTCTGCAGAGAGATCAAAAAACTAGAGGTAAAAGCAAGCAGAGGAGAACAGAGCATGAAAAAGGAGAGTTAGTGGCCTGTGGCAGCTGTAACAAATTACCACAAACCTGGTGGCATAAAACAAGAGAAATTAATTCCCACATAATCTGGAAGCCAGAAGTCCAAAATCAGTGTCAGTGTGCTGAAACCAAGGTGGAGGCAGGGCCACGCCCCCTGCGGAAGCTCTCCTTGCCTCCTCGGGCATCTCTTGGCTTGTGGCCACACCGCCCAGGCGGGTTTCCCCAGTCGGCGTGGTCAGATCTCCACGCTCTCCGTCCGCATACCACCTTCTCCAGGGCTCTGCCCGGGCAGTGCCTCTACTTCCCTCTCACAAGGATACGCGCAACGGCATTTAGAGTCGTCCAGAATGCACTTCCTAGTCCAAGATCCTTAATCAGTCACATCTGTGCTTTTTTGACCATATACAAGACAACATTCACAGGTTCAGGGAATTAAAATGAGGGTATCTTTGGAGGGTCATTTTTAAAGTTAGAGAGAGAGAAAAGAGAAGAAAGAGAGAATTTATGTCCGGAGCTGAAGCTAGTGTGGAAAGTTATCACTGCAAAAGCCGCAGGCTATAACAGGAATATTTAAGATCGATTTTAAGTGGTATGCCTTGCTGAGATAAAAACTATCTTGATCTTCCTAAATGTTCAGTGAATACTGCTTCAAAGACAAACGCTTGTGGGAGAAGCCACCTGAGTTTCACAGAGGTAAAAACATCTGTCAGAAGTAACCGTGAGAATTTTACTCCTTGAATGTACTGGGACAGGACTTTTCATAGGACTTGGGAAAAAAGCCTGAGCTGAGATTATCTAAATATCAAAGGACAGTGTTGCTTAGCTGAAATCGGGAGAGCACTGGATTTAGTGTGGTTTACATTGGGTTTTAACTATGACATCGTTTTTTTTGTGGTCAGTCCTTTTATGGCTGCTCACAGATATCTGGAAGCCATCTCAGAGCAATGCCATCCTTTTCTATTTTCCTCTTTGCTATTCCATGTGTCCTGAACATCTTTCTAAGCTTGAATGGAAGATTTTGTTGACACACATTCCTATTAAAAAAAAAAAAGCCTCAGACTACCCACCGTAATAGAATGTCCCATCTGCCTGTCCCTTGATTCACTGATTTCACTCATTAAATCTTCATCTTCAAGTCTGTGATGAGAGAGGTTTTTAATCTCCATCAGGAAACATTTAGGTCTTGCAGGGAGGGAGAAACTGTCTGCCCTACAGTGGCCTGTCACATCTAAAAGGTAGGCCTTGTTTGGTTAACGCAAGGTTCACATCAGTTTATGAGGAAGCAGCAATAAAGACTAGCAGTCCAGGGCCTCCAGGAGCTAGGCTGAGAGAAAAGCTACCAGGGCAGTAAAGCCTCATACAAGTGGGTTTCACAGTCTTCATTATGGCTCATGTTTCCTTAAATGTCCAGTTTTCTAGGCACCTCTAAATGCCAACATTTGAGAGGTAGTCTAGAATGAGGATCCAGGTGTCTGCCATTGCAGGAAATGTAACAGGTGACTTCAGAGCTGCTTCACCTCCAGGATGAGGCGAGACAGAAGACTCATTAGGATTATGTGCAAGAGTCAAGGGCGTGAACATGGCAGAAGGTACTTCCCTCTGCCTCCATGTAAACAGACAAGGGACCTTTAAGACAACACCTCAACAGCTCTGTATATTTCCTCTACTGCGTGAGAAGCTAATGTGTGACTCCTGACAAGAAAAGTTTAAAGCCAGGGAACTATACCTGGCACTGACCCTCCCTGATGGGTAGAGGAGAAAGGCTGCCTGGGTGAGCTGTGGAATTAATTTCTGCTTTCATAGTCATACTTGCCCTATTTTAAGTGATAAATTTCCAAATCTCTGCCAAATCAACAAATCTATTTATTCTTGCATCCCAAAAAATGCTTGTTGAATGTCCATTATGTGCAAAAGATTATTATATTCATTAAATGAAAAGAGAATGCCTATTTTATCTAGGATAGTTACTAGTAAATAGTATTAAAAATGTGTTTTGAAGAAATATTAAGTGAAACATTTATTGAATGTTCCTCTGCACAATACACTGTATAAGATGCAAATACTACTCCATACGATCTTGCCAGAAAAAGGGGAGCTCATCTTTCAGTGATACATTATGTTAAAATATCAGATGTAGTAAAATATGACAAATGAAAAGCTCTGAGTGTGCAGTGACAGTGAGATAGTGCCACAGAGCAGAGGCAAAATTTCTGGCATGGGTTTTAATAAGCGAGTTCTTGCTAACAACTGTTTGATAATCTCATATAAATTTACTTACCTTTTGAATAAGATAACACCACACAGGACATATCATATATCAAATTCTATGTCAGAGGTAAAGAATCCAAAGACGAATATAATCTATTCCCTAATCTCAAAAAGATTATAACTCAATGGAAGCAATAGACATTCCTGGAACTTATTTTAATGAAACGTGGATGTGTTTCCATATTGAGGTCCATACAAGTACCCAACTCTGTTGAGGAAAGTCAGGAGATGGGGAAAGAGAAAATCAATAATGACTTTTAAAAAGCAGACTCTCTCTTGGAGTACAAACTTCTTTTACCCAAAATCAAAGGGAATCTGAATCTTAAAGGGGTCCCAGGAAACCAAGGAGGTTGTCTGAGCTGGAAAAGTTGCTTCCCACCCAGCCTGTCGGCAATGACAGAACAGTGCCTCCTGCGTCACAGCACCAACAAGGCAGCCTCTAAGCACCGTAGGAAAGAAAGCCTTCTGTACACGCGTGTCCACTCGGCTAACCCAATGCTCATTCACTGTAGCAGTTTTCCTGGTCTTTTCTGCATTTGATGATCTCAACTACTAATCCTGCTGCTCTTTCTCTTATTTTTATTTCTCCTTAACTAAGTTCCTTTATGATGTTTGAAACTGTTTTCTGAAAAACAAACCCTAACCTCAATAAAATGTTTTTGGTTGGTTGGTTGGTTTTACAAAGGCTACTCTAACTGAGGTCAATGTGCATAAATTTAGTTCCCAGATTCCATTATTCTAAAACCCCATTCAGCACCAGAACGTCACCTTTACAGGTGCCCTTCCTTAGCCAAAAGGATAGTGTCCCAACACTCTTCACAAATGTTACTATTCACAATGTCAATAAAATAGGATTTTTGTTCAACAAAGATTGTAAAGGTTTACAGGGAAAAAACTGGAGAACAAATTTAATATTTTTTGAATATCAGATGACTTTTCTAAAGTATATTTGAGTTATTTAAGTGTAAATATTCTGGAAGTATAAGTTCTGGAAGAACAAATTTTCCCTGAAATATGTACTAAATATAGGATGGCTTGGCAGTTCACCTTGGGAAAATAAACCACTGAAGATTTTTTTTAGCTAAGTGCAGAACCAATATAGAACATTGCTGCTTTGACTGAGATGGACATTCACAAATGTTTGGGGACTTAAATTGTGTATAATGCACAAAGAAAAGAATTGCAAAAAAAAAAATAGGTGGGACACATTTTTTCTTTTTTTCTTTTTAGAGGGCTTAGCCAACCATATCAGAAAAACCTTATGTTAGTTGCAAGTAAAGTTCACTCTGTGGAGCTTTAGTTGTAATTGTGCAGCTTGGATACTCTATATGAAAGGATATACTTACAAAAAGGTTAAAGCTCTTTGATAAATATTACTACAGCTGAACTACATTATAATGCCAAGAGTCACCACTTTACAGCCAAAATAACAGGAATGCATTTTGTTGTGGTCACCCCATAGAGGTGAGATGAATCCCCCAAACTCAAAATTTGGTCTAGATATCAAGATCAATGATGCCACAGACTCACCAAGAGAGTATGAAAAAGTTTATTACTCATGTAAGGAGGCACTCTGGGGGGAAACAGAATGAACTGCCAAGCAGGACCAAGAATGGCCTGAAAAAGCAGAAAAAAGAGATTGTCCTTAGTGTTTTTATGGCAGATAGAAGGGATGAGGATAGGGTGAGTGTCCTTTCACATGGGCTGTAGCTTGAGTGGTTTGGAACTCCCACTAGCACCAAAGGAGGGAGCACTAGACTTTCTTATCAGCTTGCCCAGAACAGAACAGAAGGAAAGGGAGAGGTGGGGCTTGCAATCTGTCAGCAAAGATGGAAAATTGAATCTGACTCTTTCTTACAATTCACTTCCAATGTCTAGCTGATCGCCGAGGTGTGCAATAATTCAGTTAACTGTATTAGAATTTGTTTAAATAAGCCAACTCCATGCTCTATAAGGCTTATAGCCGGCAGCTGATAAGGGAGATGGATATTCCATTGAGGATGTTGTTCACGAGTCCAGTATTGTGTAGCTTTGGGAGTGAAATGAGCCTTGGTCACTATCAGTAAGTTAGAGTATGGAACTCTCAAAGGGGTAAGGAGCATTTGGGCAGTGCCTTGTATTGTCACTTTAGTATGTGCAGGAACTCGTGTGATCTTGATTTGTTTTTTGCATGTCTTTGAAGCAGGAGATCACCTAAGTCCTTTACACCAAAAGAAGCAACCTTGAATGAACAATTGTTGTTGCCATTGCTAGACCAGATGTTCGAACCATTGGCAGTAACCAAGTCTATAAAAACATGCATATGAGATCAATTGTTGGCCAGGGTATACAATTCTGTATAAAGCAAAACCAATTATGCTGATCTTTATCACCCATCTTGATAAAGCGACAAAAAGTAGCAGCCCTTTACATGTTATGGTGGAGCTACTGTCTGTGAAGAACATGAACTCCTTTTGCTGTTCATGAAGTTGAACCCAAGGGATTATCCAGGTGGCCAATGGGTTCAGGATGGCAGAGTCCTTCTCTAGGACCATGGCTCTGGCAAGATATTGAGGATGGAGGGGACACCCTTTGTGTAGATGAGATATGCCAGAACACACACATTTAACTCTGTCTTCTAGAAGGAAATCTCCATGGCTGTGCTGGACTTGTGGGGACCTCCTTCTGTGACCCAAGAAATAAAGGCAGCTGGTTATAGAAAGTCTTGGGCTTAGGCCCTGTAAGAGCCCCTGTTTTTGGAAGAGCCCAGAATGCAACAAACAATGGTTACTCTAATGGTATGTACTGTAGAGTCAAGGAGGGTAATTTTTTTACACCAGGTGTCCATGGGCAACTTATGGCCATCTTGGTCTAGAGGCTCCAGAAGATGTGAGAGGAGGTTGATAAAGCTACTACAGTGAAAATGTCTGTATCTCTAGGGGACATTAAGGAATATTTTAGGGCAATGTGCGCTATGGCTGTAGGGAATTTTGGCAAGGCAGTAGTCCAGTGGTTAAGGTGAGACAAATCTTTTCGTCCTCTCTTTTATGTTCAGGAACTCCTCTAAGATTACGGGGAACACCATGTTTAACTGTAGTGGGATACTAGATTGAACTGTAATTGAGCTCCAGTATTGATTACGATCATGAAGGTTTTCCAATTAGTGCATTTCAGCAGATGTTAAAGTAAATTTAGGACCTACAGTGTAGAGACGCAAAAGCCAATCAGCACTCCTAGTTTTATTGTTTAAGGGTTTGTTTGTTTTTTAGCAAATTTTGGATTTCCAGTTGGGTCAAACTGTGGACCTCTCAGATTTTATTTCTTTCTCCTATATTTGAGGTTTTTTCCTTTTATTTTTTAAATCTGTTTGATTGTTTATGGGTACACTTTGGGAAGTACCCAGCATGATATAATTATTCATAGGGAGTCAAAGGTGGTGTAGAATTAGCATGGACTTTCGAGTCAGACAGACCTGAATTCACAACCCTAATCTGCTATTATTTATTCTGTGCCCTTGGGAAAGCATACTTAAACTTTCCAGTTGCCTCAGCTATGTAAAATAGAAACCTCATAGATCTGTTGCAAGGAAGAGGCCAATGTGTGAATTCATGTGAACTGTGTGGCATGGTTCTTAGCATATGGTTGGTATTATTCATGTTAGTTTCACCTCTTTTCCTTCAGTCATTCAGTAATTCCTATTTCTGAATGGAAATCCTAGCCATAGTAAAGTTTTCCTGTACAGCCAATTTCCGATTATTCATAAGTGAGTTGTCCTCCTTGGTCTAAAGTGATGCCCCAGGAGTTTCCCAGCTCCCATTTCAGCTAGCCAACATTTTTCATCTTAGGGTAATGTCTGAGTCAAACCAGCTAAGTTAATCACATATTAAACTGGATTATGCAAGGTTGTTTTCTCCATTATGTGCCTTTATACCATAAAAAATATATTTGAACCTTTCTATTTAATCCCTGTGAATCAATTATCTTTGAGCTATGCATTTCAGGATGCTTGCCATGTACACTTTTATCGCTCTGTTCTTTCTTTCAACAAACATGTAGCAGGCACATTGTGATAGGTCATAGTGACACAGTGGGCCTCATGATAGAACAAAGTATAAAGATAAGATGACAGTAAGAAAAATAAAAGGAATTCAAAAAATACATATGTAGCAAAGCAGAATATGCCATTCGTCGGTAGGGAGAGTATGTTTCCATCCCTTTTACCTGATGACACTGAAGGTAAAAACCCATGACTCTAAGCTCCCCTAGCTTATGGTTTCTTCCTCATCCCATGAGGGCCATTTTTGACACTAGTTGAGATTGTGCTGCTTAGATCACAGCCCTTTAGCCTTACTATATGAGTGGACACAAGTTGATTCCAACTCCATTATCTGCATTTTTCTATGCCTAATGGCTTTCTTCAAGTCCAGAGACGACTCTGTCCACATGCTAGGCATCCTGGAAATGCTAAGTATTTAATACCCCGCAAGAGTAGCTCCCAACCAAGGACTGATGGAAACTGTGGTATATAAATATCCCATCATCCAGGCTCTGAGATGAGATAATTCTGAATCATGTGCTTTACATCGACTCCCAGAGTTTTTCTAGCGGGATTAAGCTCCATCACCCACAGTGACCTCTGGCTTTAGATAATTACCCTTTGTTGGTTGGTCTTTTCTTTGTTTTATTTCTCTAAACACCTAACAATGTTTTTTGTTGATTGTAAATAGGCAAATAAAATCCTTGATTTAGGGTCTGCTTGTGCAGAAGCCAAATTAAGATAATTTAGGTTTATTTCACTGAGGAATTAGGAAAGGGCCAAAGTGTCATTTATAGTGACTTGTATCTGTCAACAATTGTGAAAATTCTTGGATTTTAAGTTCTTCTGAGCTAATAAGTTAGCCTGTTTTTGTTTCATGGGTTTTGGCACAAGACACGAGACTCCTACATTGGAGGCAAAGAACCTCACTACTCACAGTATAGTGGACAGTACCATCTTCCTGTTCAGGTCAGTTCCTCTACCCAAGGACCAGAAGGATGTTAAAGAGGGATCTGTATGAATGTTGGATGCACAATAGATTTTTGTCATGACTGAGGAATGCCAAACCTGGGAAGCAAGCCTGCTTTTAGTCCTCATGCCTCACTGCCAATGCCATCCTGAGAAATGGCCCATGCAAAGAGAGGTCATGGTCTTACATGCTTGGATATACAGCAAGAACCCACAGGACACACCTCTGTGGGCCTGTCTCTCAAGCATATTCTGGTTATGTTCTTTTAAATTCTTGTTTTCTCACTCATCAGTAAGCTGAAGAGAGCCTTGAGTCATCACTTGCACTTCTAACACAGAGTATGTCTGCATTCTGGCCTAGAACACATAGAACACCCACATCTAGAAGCTCTAACACTTTCCCTAACTTGAAGGCAGTAGCGTCAACTAGAGAGAATGCAATGTAGTAAGCCCAAGAAAAGAAGTATAAAGAAAGAATCATGGAATCATGTAGACAATGACAATTAAGTTTTGGAAGGTTTGCCAGTTTTTCAAAGCAAAGTGCCATTTGAGCTGTCATAACAAACGAACTTTACAGTGAAAGAGAAGATGGATCACAAATAGAGAGGAAAGCATATATGAAAGGCATTAGGATGTGGAAGCATCATGGTGTATCAGTGATAGTCAGTAGGACAGTATGAAGCATAAGGGAAGGAAAACAGTGGCCACAAGATCATGAGGGGGTCTTGAAGTCATTTCATGTGTATTTAACAAATGTTAACTGCACTTCTATTATATGCTGCCCCAGTAATATAAGCTATTCTTCTAGGGTCTCCATTTGCTATTCTTCCTTCTCCACTCCCCTCCTCAAATATCTAAGTATGGTAGCAGGGTCACAGCCTCAGATCACATAAACCCAAATCAGCAGCCCATTCACCTTTGCTATCCAGAGGATTCTGTTGTGGCAGGTAAAGGCCTCCTGAGACACCCACCTCCATCATTACAGTCAAAGTAGAAAGTTCTGCACTGAGACATTTTTCTCTACTTTGGTAGTAGACTTCAGTGAACATGAGACTTTATGGCAATGGCATCTCCAGAAGCTAACATAGCAGGCTCTGAATTCAAACTCTTAAATCTTCAATTCTACAGGTGAGACTTGTTATATAGGCAACTTTAGACAAGCTACATAACATATTAAGGACTCAGTTTTCATCTCTGTAAAATGGGAATAATGATGTTACATTCCTCATGCAAAATGTTCTCATGTCTGAATTCATATAAAGTGCATAGTGGGTGCCTGGCCCATATTATCATCCAGTATAAATAGTTATAAATCCCTTAGATTTATATTATCATCACAGATGGTTGGAAGGTGGCAGTATTTGATAAAATAGTACATCACAAAATCAATCCATTGGGCTTATTTGGCTACTATTAGAATATTTATTAAGAGTTTTCCAAATGGGAGATAGTCGTAATGTTTATAACTTGTAACATTCTTATCAAAACTGAAGTCTGCTTACTACCTCAAAATCGGACTGTAGCTTCCTAAAGAGTGTCAACAAATTTTCAAAGTTTTAAGAGATGGATCTGTGGTTTATTTTTAGGAAAACCCTCACACATTTATAAGCAAGAAATAATGCATTTTCTTTATATACATCATTTCCATGTGCTGTGATGGACTGAAAGAGTTAATGTAGTTGTAAAACACTATTAAGTGGCTAACAAAAGTTTGAATTGGAGGGAAAATAGTTACAGAATTTAATAACTAAGAAATATCAAACAGAACACATGGTTCAATACCTGATGTTATTCCAGTATCCTTTGTTATAATTGGAAATGAAAAAGGATAAGTATGTGTAACCCTGTACCACAGGCGCCTGTAATACTTCTCTTGGCCAAACCCTAACCCACAAGCCACATAATATGCCCTGTTGAATAAATTTGGGGCTTCCCCACTTGAACGCATTCTGACACAAGTCACAAACAATGCTTGTGCCAACAATTACATAACTTGTTTGTAGTTATAGCAATCTTGTTTCTTCCTCTCTGGGGCCCACTCAGTCATTGCTCACTTATCTTGTTTCATGCTGGCCTGTTCACTTTAACCAGCTCCTTTAAGCCCTGGTACCCACACCCGTGACCACACAGCTCACTCATGCAAAGTGGCCCTGAAACGGCTCACATGGCAGATTTCCTTTCAGCATTCACCTCTGATGTGATTCTGCCTCCTCCAAATTTGGTTCTGAACCCTTGTCCCACATTGACATTTCTCTTTGTGTTTGGCTTAAATGTGAATGTAATTCCTAGGGTTGCTCCTTTAATCCAACCCCTTCACTTAACAGATGAAGTTATCTCATTTTAGTTACTTTTAGAATGTTTCACATGGGATTTTTGAATAAATATTTCTCAGTCACTTCAAATGCTAGGCTAATTTCTGGAACTTTTCCCTGTTATTTGTCTCTGAAAGACAAGTAACTGGTCTTTCCCTCTGTGTTGTATTGATTCCTAAGAGCTTTATTCAGAGAATAAAATTTCTATATTGCCTCCTGAGGGGAAATGTCTTTTTATAGATAAGTCAGTGCATCTGAAGAAAGAATATATTGTCTGAAGGTAAATGCACAGGATGTTTTAAATGTATTTAGATTCTTTATAAAAGGTATTAATTCAAATCATATGTTATTTTTATGAATTCACTCTGGAATTTAGTTCCTTTTTCCTCGGTTCTGAAATTTACCACATTTTTATTTATATAGTATTTTATAGTGTTTCAAGTATATTTCTCCATATTCTATTAATAACAAGGAATAATTTGGGGTAGGAAAGTATATGATTTTATTGTATAAGTGAAGAAACCATGGATCATTTCTAGCTGTATTAGACTATGAAAAGAAAAAATAAATTATGAAAATATCAAGGTGTCTGGTGAAAAATAGAATGTTTATATACTAAAGATACCTAAATTCCATAATTTTATCTCCCCAAAAGGCCAAGTATTTAAAATACTCACACATGTGGAAATATCCCAATTGCTGTCGCACAGTATGTTACTCTCTGGGTATGCCAAAGGCAAGTCTTCAGGCATAGAGGAACTGAAACACTTTTGATGGAGTACATTTATCAGCAAATTCTCCTCTGCCTGTGTAACATTGTTGCAAGTTTCCAGTGTCCCTCTTTGTCTGTAGAATTAGCCTGGATAGATTATGAGACCAAACTTGATTTGAATTTTAACTATTTTGCTGTCTAAATAATTGTATAAATAAACTATGGGGTTTTATTAAATTGATTTTTTTAAACAGTTGTGAAGGCATTTCAAACTCTATGGGAAAAATATCACTTAATGTTCACCCTTGGAAGAGATTGCAAAAAGACGACTGATGTTGTGTCTTAGCTTTTTCTCAGACCAATTTCCTGGTGTTCATTTGAAAACCTTGGCTTGAGATCTTGTTGGAGAAATTCAGAAGATAATCCACTAACTACTTTAGGGACACACATCCATTTTAAGAAATGGAGAGCTTTCCATCTAAATGTACTGTTCTGTTATAGACAGACTGACTTTAATCTTCCCTTCCTTGTCTAGAAGATGGCAACTTTCTCTTATACTTCAAAGAACTTCAGTCAAAATACTCCATCAACACCCTCTTTGTCTCGGTGTTAATACAATTTTTTTCATGTTATTTCAAGGATTTCTATAAAAGCATCCTTCCCTCTTTAAAATGGCAAATTTTACTACTTAAAATATATGTGCCACTGTACCTGCATAAACCACTGGCTAGGCCAAGTGACTGAACATGAGTTGGCTCCTGCTTAGAAAAGATGCCATATTTCCCCAGCAACACCTCTACCCTCCTATCCCATTCATTACTTAATAAAGGGATCCTGTTGAAAAGAAACAGCTACTTAGCAGAAAAATTAGTTAAAATCATTGGTTATCTTGGAATTTTCAGTCAAGTACTGTTTTATTGCTTGCTCTCTGCACTATCAGCAAAACTTCATTCACAGTAATGTGTAATAGAGTGTTGCACTGTTGCTAATATCAAATAAATTGTGCAGCGATTATTAATCCAATAAAAAAACTAGCAGCAATAAAAATCAACAAACTTTGATTCAGCATTCTTATATACAAAGGAGCTGAGTCCACTTCAAGTGTCTTAAAAGCCTCACTTATATCTTTGCTGGTTTACTTGTGACATGTTGGAAAAGTATTCCTAAGAAGCAACGAAATTTCAATTCTCTAGCCCGCACTAGCAAAATAGCTTTGTGGCTCTAGGTCTGGGCCTTGAATCTGATCCACAGACTGAACAGTCCTGATGAGAGACAGATAAATAGATCATGGATAGATACGGATAGATGACTAGAAAACAGGTAGATACATGTAGAGGTAGAGACATTTGTATAGGTATTTTATATGTTGATGTAGAAATAGAGATGTAGACATAGATGTAAACCTAGATGTAGAGATTTATGGATATACAGATATAGACAGACTAGCAGAAAGTCCCTTTCACTGTCCTGTTCTATTCTGTTTAACTCAAAATTTAAGAAAACTGCCTGGTTCCTGTAGGAATATGATTTCCCACCTTTGATCCTAAGAAATGCATAGGGTTGAAAGATCCTGTTTCGCAGAAAAAGGTCTCTACATGCTTGAAGCCAAAGACTTTTTCTCAGATACACATATATAGCTCCCACTAAAGCAGGAAGTCAACAAAGCACAGGACTAGGCAAATGACTGAGCCTTTGTCATTTCCTTAAGATCCCATTAAGAAAGGTACTCTGTTACAATTCGCAAGTGGGAATCTGTAACTTTATCCTAAAAACATTTCCAGCTTCAACTGCGTTGAATCATCAACTTACTTATAAGTTCATCAACTTATTTAAACTTGATGCTTATTTGCTACCGTCATGTAAAAGGAGACTGACATGTTGGTAAAAAAAATAAACCATTTTTTGAAAGCTCAAACAGTTCAGAAGGCAATCAGCACATTAAAACACACACATGTATACACATAGACACAATGTACGTAAGCACACGGTTTCATATTGCTTATTAGAAATGCTATTGCTGTATTGACCACAGTGTTACACAAATATAATTTTTTCATGCTGTTTTTTTTCCAGTTACATAGTTTCAAATATATCCAGTTCACCTGGGAAGCAGTAAAGGTCAAATCAGGTTTACATTGCTCCACCTTTATTTGGTAAATTAACAACTCAAATTCATTTTCATTGACCTGGAAACCATTGCCTTCCACAAACAGTACTTTATTTATTCACAATAATATATACTTCCCACAATAAAATGGGGAATAAAAGCTGCAATAGCAATGCATGTACACGAGTGTAGGTTTGATATATGTTGACTGGAGTGGCAGTTTGCACCAGTAGTTTTAGCTTTGTCTATCATGTATGCTGTATTCTTACATGTTGATATACATTTGATTGTTGTTTACCTGTCCTGTACACAAATGGTTTTGGCTTATAGAAGGCTGTTAGGTCTTTAAACTATTTACCATGGGCTGGTATAATTGTTTGCAAACATGGCTTGAAACTCGAGACTAACAACATCAATAATAACAAAATAAGGAGAATCATTACAGATCACTGGATCTTACTTTCCCATGAGAAAAAAATATCTTCCAATAAACTAAAACATTTTTCTTGTATATCAACCTTACAGCTGTCTTTAAGTGTTTTTTAATCACTCACACATTTCTCTACCTTCTCTAACAATGGCATTCAGAAATCCTGTGGGAAGTTATTGCAATTAAACATTATATTTTAACTTTGTGACACCAGTTACTCCTTAAATCAAACTGTTAGAGTTTGGAACATACCTTGAAGATTATCCAGCTCATTTTCCATAGATGACTTATGTTGAATCTAAGGAGAAAGCATTAAAACAATTAAATAAAAACCTATAAGTGAATAATATTTTATGAGCTGCCATTAAGAAGATATTCCAGTAGCCTCAAATTAATTCAGGCATATTCTTAGAGGAAAAAAAAATCTAAATTTCTTGAGACAGACAAATTAAAGGGAATAACTAGGGGCACTTATTTCCAAACTATTTATTGAACACCTACTATTTGTCATTCACTCATCAGTAACCATAGAGACATAAAGCAGGAAAAAGTTTTGGAGTTCATGTTTTTGCATAGGAGGAGAGGTATAAAACTGTGTATAATATGTTTAAAATCTATAAACTGCCAGAAAATATTATACTGCTTTATAGTATGTTACCTACATAGAGTGACAGAGAAAACATCACAGTTAGGATCCCAAACTATGTTTGTAAACACACAAGACTCTTTCAGAGGTTACTCACCTTTACTATCTTCAGTTTCCCCCCTGGTTAATTGTGAATCTGATATGCACCCAGTCCTCCTCACAATATTTCTCTGATTCTCAAAGTTGATCAAAGACATAGCATTTTGTTAACTTGTAATACACACTACACAAATATAAGGCAGTGTCATTTACTCTGGTGTGCTGGAGGAAGTAAACATAGCATAGCAAACAAAATCTGTGGAGCATTCCTGGATCTGAGCATGAGCTGGAAATTGGCCAGCAAAATGACATATAAGCCACATGAATGAAGACTGTAAGTATTTAGGACATGTACATGCTCAGTTCTTCTCCATCTGGTCCATCTCTAGAATGTAATTGTCTTGCCAGTGGATTTCAGCTCTAGGCAAGTTCACTATGGATTCAGTGTGACAAAAGAAATGACAGTAGAATGTTCTTGGGGTGAAAGGGTTATACCCAAATTTGTTTCCATGGTGGCAGGTCAGTCACTGATATCCCATTCACTCAGAGTGAGTCTGCTTGCTGCAAGCTGGTCTCTGCCTGCACAGTCATCCTCTGGGCCTCTCTACCCGCATAGCTGTCCTCTGGACTTCTCTGCCCTCACAGCCGTCCCGTCCTCTGCGCCTCTGTTCTCTGTGCTGCCAACACTCCAGCCTCTGCTCTGCTCTACTGCAGCCTTGCAGCCATACCACTGTGTCGCCCAGAGCACTGGCAGAGCTCTTTATATAGTCAATAGCAATGCATTGCCCACACGTGTGTAGTGAGCTAGCCAACCAGAGCCAGGTGAGAATCCTGGCCACAGAAACTTTCATTTTATGCACGGTAATATACTGGGGCCTTGCCCTCAGTCAGTCCAATTCCAATGGTTTTAGGGGACCGTTTTGCTTCATGGCAAGTGGTAATGCAACACAAATTTGAAGAAGCCTTTGGAATAAAAGGAAATCACTCTCCCAATCTGTGCTGAAAGTCACTGATGACTTCCCAACAAGCTAAAGGAGAGGAATGCCCTCACCTTGCAGGATTGATGCTAATTTTTTAGTTAAATTTGCTCTTGATCATTTTAAACCTATTGCATCTGCTCCAAAAATGTTGGCATTAGGTCTGGAGTTAGAATGAGAACTACAGGGAATATTTTTTCTTAGGTTCTATAGCTTCTATGTCAGTGGTTTTCATATTAATGTGGGTTTAAAGTCAACTGTTGATCTTGGAAAACGTTGATATCCATGAGCCTTGGCACAAATATTCTGATTTAGCAAATTTGGCATGTGTCCCAGAATCTGAGTATTAAACAATATCTACTTACCTCCCCATTCTAATTTGGTCGACCTTTACAACATACTTTGAGAAAAAAGGTTACTCAAATGGTAATGAACAACCACAGAAATAACCCCTTTTTAAAAGTTTGTAAATGAATTTCTATATAAAGCCCTTCTTTAAGTATTTTTGTGAACTATATTGCAAACAGCTAGCTGTGACAGGAAGCAGATGAACACAGACAGATCCGTTGAAACCTTGATCAGCTGACACTTCAAATATGCAATTTACCTGTTCCAGTTTTTCCCCCTGGAGAGGTTGGTCTCCTGATACCTAAAGAAACCAGAAAAATAATGAGAAATAGTCATTTTTTTGGCTTTTACCTAAAAATAGAAATATTTCCTATAATAATGTAAAGAACATTTGTCAGAATAGAAATCTACTAGAGAAACAAAAGGGAAAGGAAAAAGTGAAATAAATAATTGATGTGAGAGGAGCAAGGGGAAATATATTGCACAAAGCAAGCTCAGGATCCTGGAAAATTCTACCCATCACATGGGAACTTCTAATAAGAGGCCTTTGTATTTAAAAACTTGTGTATGAGAGGACAGGGTTGGGGAAGAGACAGAGACAAGGGTAGGTGGGAGGAGAAAGAAAATTGTGTGTGTGTGTTGTGCGTGTGTGTGAATGCAGTAGCATGCTGGACACATGCACAATTAATATTTTATTATTACAAGATAATAAGCTAATGTGCATAGGGTTTTGTTTCTGTTTTCACATGCTGTTGATACTTCAGAGGATGAATAATCCAAAAAAGCATGAGATAGTAAATTTTTCTTTTGAAATTACAAATATAAGGGAGGAGAGGAAGAGAATGGTTTTGATTATCAGTTTTTGAATTGTCTTAGACATATGTCAAGAACTTCCTTTTCTCTTCCTAAATTTTAAAAGGCTCAGAAACATTTGATGGGGTTTCATTGTCCTCTGGGTATTTTCTTGGCTATTCTTTCAGGTTCTGAGAGTCATTACTCAATAGGGTGGAGTTTGGGTAACTCCAAAGTTGAAAATAAACAGCAAACATGGGTAAAGGCTGAGGAAATAGGATGTATGCAAAATAGTAATAGAAAATAAGTTAATTTTGCTTTTGGAAGACCTGAATGAAAGGCACTACAGCTCTTTTGGTAATATCAAGGGCAATTACATAGTGCATTTGTCCAGGTGTTCTTCTCCACTGAGGACAGAATGAGAGGAAATGGATAAAGTTGAATTATTTACTTTGAAATAAGAAATAAATTCCTGAGAATGAAGACCAACAATCATTATAATTTTTGTTTTTGTGTATGTTTGTGTAAATGATTTAAAGGAGCCTTGTAACTATTACAATAAGATTTTTCAACTGCAACACCTTGGTCTCAGTTGGTTTAAGTATATTCCTGAGTGAAAGAAAAAGTAGTATAAGTGGCCTATTAGAATGTATTCTGTACCTATCATTCTGTGAATTAAATACCCAAGTGAATATTTTCTTTTCTGCAGATAGTTTAAAACTATTCGATCAGGTGTCTTGGAGTTTTCCTTGACTCAAACATAGATTTCTTTCCCATGATTCTCTTCTCCTTTTATTCTTCATGTCTTTCGTTCCCAATTACTCTTTTTTCTCATGATCATGGAAGTTAAAAAAGCTGGGACATGCAGAGAATGTTTCAGATGTAATCTAATCTTTCCTGCTTAAGCTAAAAAACAGCATTTGGAAAAGTTTATGTAACAATTTTCTGAGACCTTAAATAGAAATCCTATTGAGATTAGTTTCCCATAAAAAACAAATAACAACAACAAAAACACACACATATCAATAGCAACAAATGCTAAACTTTCTTTTATTAATTTAAAATGCCACTTTAATTATAATGGGGATTATGAATTGCTCATTCCAAAAAGCAGCTGAACTTGATTGATTTAAGGAATGCCAGACTGTATGCTTTAATTGCTGTATTGTATAAACATACAATGTAATGTAAGGTGCAAAGAAAGATGGTATCAAAAACTTTTGATGTCTTAAAGGCATCTTGGTTATGAGGTGGCTATTAGATATAAATTTCTGCGTTCTGAAATAAAATGTATAATTGCATTTGAAGGATAATAATTAACTTTCCATTGTTATAATATCTTACCACTTACATTTTTAAATTTTAATTTTATCCAAAAGTACTTTTCTATAGTCTATTTGCTCTGACAGTAAAAATGATAGATTACTCGCTATAACAAAACGATCACGTAAAATCGTCTTTATACCTTTCCTTCTAGCCTCTCTGCTAAATAAAATGTAGACTAAAAACTAAATGAAAGTAATGTTTAGTATCAATAGTCTTTTCCCTCCATTTACCCTGTCTTACTTTATAAACTGAGCCATGATTTTGTTTTGAGAAAAAAATGTGCCCAAACTTGCATGTTTCATTTTTACCAAATGTTGGCTTTTCCAGGCTTTCTTGCAGCCAAGAGTGGTCATGTGACACATTTCTGGCTACTGAGATGAAAGAGAAACATGCTGAGCATTTCAGTATGCTGGAAAAAATGGAGAAATATATACATTTGTCCCATACCCTCCCAATTATACAACAAATGCAAATACTTCCACCTTTATATGTAAATACTTGCACACATTTATATTTTTTCCCAATACACACCAGAATATACTTGATGTTATGATATTTAAGTGATTTTAGACACAATATACTTGATTAATTTTTAGATTTTTGGAAAACAAATTCTTCATTACTCTACTGATTTTGAAGATCTGGGAATAAATACTTAGGACTTACAAAAATTTTAATTCAATGCATTCTGAATTTAGGTTCTTCAAATAAATACTTTGGATTATAGTTAATGGAAACAATTAAAGAGTTTTCAGTTATTCATTGCTTTTGAAATTTGGCTAGAAACATTTTAAAGAAGTTATATTTCCCTTTTTAATTAAGTGATATATTTCCCTTTTTATTAAGTGGCGCTTGTTTTCCTGACTTAAGATTATTCATAGGTTGCTATTTAGATTACACATCCTCTCCTTGTCACCAAAATGTACTTTGAAATCTTATTTAGGGATATGCCACTGAACAATGTGTGCAGCTGCAAGTAACTAAGTTTGTGTGTAAAGCGGCTTAAATCATAAAGAATTTATAATTTTTATTCTTGTTACTTCATGAGTCTATCTGAATGTGACACAGACTGTTTAAGCTTTTTTAATGCAAATAAATTTGGATTCCAATAAAGTTATAATAACTATGGAGTACAGCAGTTTAATAGATTGCAATACAAACATTGTAATATTCAAGCCTGATCTATTCACTGCTTGGGCAAGCAGAGCAAAAGAAATGAGTTTAGTCATCTCTTGCGTTCCCACTTTTTTTTAACAGTGACTGAGTAGTGTGATAACTCTTTGAAAAAAGAAAATGAAACTTGGATTTATTTCTTCAATAGGAGATAAGATGAGTAGTTGCACAAATTTAAAAAATAACTATTATATACATTATTGAATAAATGTATATTATCTTTGTGAAGAATAGATTACTTCAAAAATAGGATTACAAATACTTAAGAAAAGTATTGCTCAAAACAAAAGTTCGAGGAAACAGAAAAATAGATCTGTAAATTACCATATATAATTCCCATTTTTCCCTGTAATTACAGAAAATATTTAAGAAAATCCTTTTTTATAATTCTCAATATGTTTTATAAATTGATTTTATAAATTCTATTTTGTGGCAGCTTTCTTGGTTGTCTTTGATACTATGGTGGTACCTTTGCATATTGAAAAATTCCGAACTCTCTATGGGAAATGTCTCATGTAGAACTATATAGTATTGGCAGATTCTCATTTTTTTTCTTCTGAACTTAGCCCTTACTTTAGTGAAACCATGCATAATATTATATGCAATGAACTTGGCCATTAGCGATTTTTACTTTTAGGTCCAAGATCTGAATGATACCAACAATTCTGAACTCTTCTCTACTCTCTAACACATAGGAGGGGGTGGATTGGAAAAGGTCTTGCTTAATAAAACCAGGTAATTTGTGTGCAGATCTTTCAAGAAGAATTTGAAATTCAATCAGATAAAAATGGGTTTTCATTTGAAATTGATAAGAATGAGTATGCAGTTAAAACAAGTTCTTACTCACTTTTCATGATGGAACCAAAAAAGAAAGATCATGAGCATTATCAAATGAACAGAGGGGAGAGCCAGGCCTTCATGACAGGGAATTACGTGGCAATGGTTCTTAAAATTCTTCTCAAACAAACCCTCACACATGGAACAAAGAAGCCAGTGCCTTTCCTCTCATCTCTCCCCTTGCCCCTACTGTGTTTAATAGTGTACAGCTGACGTGCTGTCGAGCACATGTTCTTTCACTGTTGTCTGATCTCAGCTGTGTGATAATGGCTTAAGAGGAATGATGAGTGGAATCACACATCAAGGGGCTCTTTTGTTGATAGTATAACCAGGGTGTATTTCCAATTTGCAGTTTGGTGCTGCGGCTTTAGAAGCACCACATTTGTTTGACATCCACTTGGTGCGCTGCCATTAATCTACCAAACTCAGGGGTCAACTGTTCCGACAATGTGCGAATGAGGAATCAAAGATAACGGACTTTGCAAAAGTTTGTGAAAAATAAAAGAAACTGTCTGTTTCCAAAGTGTTTGGTTTTTTTAAAAATCTGACGTAAAATAATAAAATATCACTCTGCAAAAATCTAAGTATATAATATAGTATGTATATACCTTTTATGCCATCTATATATTTGGCCTAAAAAATGTTTCATGTTTTCCATAATGAATGAAGAGTCAATCTGTTCTATGTTTTACCATTTGGAATTAATCCAAGGCTAATTACTTTCTGGATTATTCTCACTAGTTTTTTGCAATTCAAATTCTTCTTCTGGAAAAAAATAATCTTTTAATAGTTTAAACTTTTTCTACCATGAATATGTGTAACGTGGGTAATGATAAAAAAATGTTTAAAATGTAACTGCAAAATTTGATAAAGGCCTTCAAAAAAGAAAAGTCTATGATAACAAAAATTAGAAAAAGTTTGTTAGAATATTAACTTTTCCCTCTGCCAATAGTAACATGTTGTTTTCATGAAGTTCACTTTCTGAAAGGAATCCCACTCTCTGATTAACCAAAATGTATCACATTAATAATGCATTTTTTGTCTTATGTAAATTGATAGTGATTGAAATTAAGCTTTTTCTGGTATTAAGGTCACATTCACAGTTTGGAAATTTGAATTCACCTATAAAACATTTGCTTATTTAGAATATATGTATACATATGTATATACATACATGTATGCATATGTAGTCATACATATTATATAATATTTGTTGCTTTCTCCTGTTTATCCTTTGACTAAGAATAAAGAAGGAAAAGATTAAACTATGCCCACATGACTTCTATCCTTTCAACTTTATTAGTTCTTCCTCAGAATATTGTGGTACCAATGAATACTCTAGATAAACTTACTTTTTATTCAAATACCCTTTCTATTAGAATTGATTTTAAGGAACAATGGCATGAAAAGTTTTGGAATATTTTTAGTTGCATGCCCACACTGTCTCAATGCTATAATACAGACATATTTAAGCTAAGATATTCTGTGCATGTGGGTTACTTGAACTTAGTATCTGTAAATGTATTATTTTATCATTATTACTTTTGTTAAAATTATCTTTTACTGAGCTGCTGTGCATCAGAAGGAAAGAAAAAATTACTATGTATCAGTTTAGTAAATACCATTTAAATTAAACTTTGAAGAGAATAAGTGAAGAAAATGACTAAAACTGTATGAAACAAATGATCAGCCATAAAAAGTACAGCAAGGTATTAATAAATCTGCTATGCACTAATTTATGTCAACTCAATGAAAACTTCTTTTGCAATCTAGCTAATTAAAGAAACTTAGTAATGGAATATTGTCATTTTATTCAAAGCCTAAAGTCTTAGGAAGAGGTCTTTTGTATTCATTTCTGTGAGAAATATACTAACAATAAAGCCACTACAATAAACAATCTATTTTAAGTCTTTGCTTTCTGATACACATTCCAAGGTAGGAATTTCTCTGAAAATAATATCGTTAAGTCAGATTGTACATTCTGTCTTTCCAATGGCTTTGAATTCATGCAACCCTTCTAGGTATATAAAAAAATGTTTCAAGTGCAAAAATAGGCTGTAGAAAGCCATGCATTTTAAGAATAAACTTTTAATAAGACCTATACATAAACTATTATTTGAACAACAAGTTCTCATTGAGAACAATGTGATTAGATTTTTCTCACAACAGGAGCTCTAATTCATGAGACAGAGGTGAATTTTGGGCAGAATAAAAAAGGTAAATATTATGTTATTTCCCTGGGTAAGGAAGAAAGATAATTGCATTTTAATCAAGAAGGCAGCATCCACCTCAAGTGCAAGTGTGGCAGTTTACAATGGAAATGAACGCGCCTTTCAACTGCAAGATACCTAGATACTGTGTTCCTAGGTTTCCAATAATGTCTCAAGATACACTCTATAGCTTAACTTCAATGTTACAAGGTCTTTCATGCTTTTAAAGATGTCTCCAAATCTTAACAGGGTTAAATTTTACCTTACAATAGCCTATTAATTAAATGGAATTGTTATTGAAATACATAGCAGAATTTTTATGAAGAAATGTATAATGTGTTTTATTCCCTCTGCTATGACTGTGATATTAGTAACTACAATTATTTTCATTTAGGATAAAAATCAAAACTTGACAAAAGTTTATATTAAGCATTACTTTCAAAGCACATCTTTGTAGGTGAAATTAAAATGATATCATCTTTAACTCATTTTGCCCTTCAAAATGTCAAGGCTGTCTTGCCAGTATTCTTTCAGAGTTTAGTTATTTTCTTTTCCTAAATATACACAGTTTGGGGGAGGTGCTAGTTGCCAGAGAAATGTTTATGAATTTCCCTTTAAAATAACCTTTGTAAGAGATAGTCATCATTTTGTCTAAGAGACAATAAAGGTTAAGTATGATATAGCACTAAAGAGTAAATAGGAACTTCCTAGTAGAATTAATATATCAAATGCTCTATATTCAGAATGCAACAGGGCAGCAAATTTACTACTATAAAATGTTGGTACAAAAAGGAAAGTAGCTTCTTTTCTCTCGTTTTTCATAAAGCCAAGCTCCACTAGAGACTCAGCTTAGCTATTGACAAACATTCCAGTATTTTCTAGATTAACAGTCTCTTTTTGGTTTAAACACTGACGTTATCCAAAGTTCCTTTTCAATAGGGTTGATTTTGCTAACCCTCTTTCTTCAGGTTCCTTCCAATTTCACCCTCTTTCCCTTCCCCCATTCAAGATGGTTGTGGGTTTTGACGGGAAAGTGCTGTTCCAACTCAGCAAGGGCCTTGAATGCTGAATCTGCTGATCTTCCTGGTCTTTCCTTTGTGGTGGCTGCAGAGATCTAGTACCTTTACTGGGGCTGTGGGCTCTTTCCTTCACATTATGTCCAGATTTTAACCTAAGGCACCGAGACTCATGGCCAAGCCATCACAAATGAATTTTTTTTCTCTACATTGTAGAAGAAACTCTTTAATCTGATCCCCTACATTTGTTTCTGAATATGTCAAAGTTAGAAATTCCTATTTTCTCAAAGCCTGAGTCTGCAGTTATATTTTGAATGCTGTCTGCTGAAAACAATTTAATCTTTGTTTCACAACAAAGATTTGTTTCACAACAATCTTAACCATCATTTACCTAATCCACTATCTTGAGATTAATAAAAAACAAAGTGATATTGATAAAAGGAAAACAATACATTTAATGTAATTTTAAAACCTCTCTTTAAAGTTAACATAATTTAGGTTAAAAAACAAAATATTTCTGAATGTTAATAACGGCTCCATTAACCAACTAATTAATGGATTTGTTTATCCAACAAATATTTATTGAGTCTTCATATATTCAAGACAGTATTCTACATCCTGGAAATACATCTTTGAATAAAATGGACAAAACTCTTGCCCAGCTGGAGCGCTCTTCTTACGAACAGCACTGTTGTTAATCTTATTCTTTCCCATGGCTTTCAGTACCATCTATATGATGATAACTACTATCAGTGAGAGTTTAATCCAGAAAACAGAAACCACTGTAAGGTTTTTTATTTAAAAAGAACTTTTATAGAGTCAGTTGGTACACTGATGATTAAAGAGCTGAGAAGAAAAAGAGGGAACAATGAGGTAACCAACATGTTACCGACAGCTATACTCTCAGTTTAGAGGATCAAAGAATGGAGATAGAATTATCAGATGTCAGATGCAGGATGTAGTAGAATCACAGCCGGTCTGCGAGATGGAAACTGGAGCCACAAAGGATATACAGCCACTGCTAGAGACATTATTCAAGGCAAAAGGAGAGGGGGGAGAAATGCCCTTAGTTCTCCAACATCCCCCACCTTCCAGTCTCCCCCCAGTGTCTGCCATCGGCCAGCCCTCATGGGACACATGACCAGCAGTGATTACCCACGTGTGACGCACGGCAGACCAGGAGTAGGATGAAGAGTGTATCTGAGAATGAACAGGACAAAGCTGGCACAACTACCAAACTTCTGTCTCTTGTCATTATTTTCCTCCGGAACTTCAACTCATTTGTCCAAATGCCTTTGTGAGATTTCTGTTGGATATGTTAAAAGGCACATTATACTGAACATGAAAAACATCGAACTCTGATTACTTACACACACACACACACGCCAACAAAACTAAACTAACTAAAATGTGACCTCTCATATTCTGCTGGTACACTAAAAACTGTGTCAATTATCATAGTTGCTTAAGCATTAAATTAGAGGGGTGTCACTCATTCTTCTCTTAAATTCATGTTACTTCTCCTGACCTATCCATTTCATATATAAGTCCTATCTCTGAAACATTCTGGGTCTGACTACTCTTCATTTCCACAATTAACATTCTATTAATTATTTCCTCATTAATTATTACCACCATTATATTTACCCTGGGTTTTTGCAATTATCTTCTAACAGCTCTGCTGTGGACAATTGTGTTTTCGAAGATGGTCATATCGACATCTCTTATCTCACATAATTTTCTGTCACATGACTTTGTTGCATCCCTATGTGGAGATAAAAATCCATTTCTCTACCTACTTGAATGTGGGAATACCTGTGACTAGTTTGACCAAGAAAATAAGAGTTGGTAAAACAGTGACCCAGTACCAAAGCTTCAGTTCCCTGCTTCTTGAAGCCAGGAGCCATGTAATAAATGTAACTACCAGAAACTATGATGCTGTGAGCTACCCAAGCCTTATGGAGAGATCCTGGAGGATGAGACCACCTATGAAGAGAAAGAGCCAAGAGATATTTCTGGTGCCAGATATATGAATAAAAAAGCTATCTTGGAAGTACATCCTTGAAACCCAGTTGCCCAAATGATATCTTCAAAATGCTGAGTATGGACTTACCCTAGAACTCAGCAATTCCTCTTCTAGATATTTACCTAAGAGAAATGAAAAATATATATCCACACAAAAATCTGTACATAAATATTCACAGTTGAATTATTCATAAAGGCAAAAAGTGGAAACAACCCAGATGTTCATGAACTGAGAAATGGATAAACCAAGTGTGGTATATTCATATATATATAAATATACCACATTATATATATATACACAATAGACTCTCATTCAGCAATAAAAAGAATAGTACTGATACATGTTACAGTATGAATGAACCTTGAAAATATTATGCTAAGTCAAACAAGCCAGTTCTCAAAGACCACATAGTTCATGATTCAATTTCAATGAACTGGCCAGAAGAAGCAGAGCTATAGAGACAGAATGTAGATTAATGGTTGCTCAAGGTAAGCTGGAATATGTGTGTTTTAGTGGAGGGATCTGTGTGGGTCATGAGTCAGAATGGGGAAAAAATTCTAATGAGTCTAAGATTTTTGGGGGGAATAATGAAAATGTTCTAAAGTCAGATTAGAGTGATGGTTTCATAAATCACTGAATGTACTAAAATCCATTAAATATAAACTTTAAATGGGGGAACCACAGGGTATGTAAATTTTATCTCAGTAAAGCTGTTAAAAAAATCTCTAATCAGATCATGTCAATCTCTTATTAAAGCCCTTCTTTTGTGTTATGTTCCCCCAGAATAAACTGCAAACTCTTATCCTAGGCCTGTAAACCTAAGATTAAATCCCTCAGAGCCCACAACCTCGCACACCATTCTGATCGTACTTCTGGCGACAATCCCAAAAGCCCACTGTGTTTTAGCTATGCTGGCTTTTGTCAGTGCACCCCATAGCCTGAGTTTGCATTCTGATGGTGTTTGCACCACATCTATACCTATGCCTAGAAGACTTTTCCTCCAGCTCTCCACATGTTTACATCCTCCCAACCCTTTGGATCTCAGCTTAATATTAACTTCTGAAGGTATATTCACTCAATCAAAATAGCCCACTATGTGACGCCATTTTGCGTGCTTCTATCACTATTAACATTATTCTAAACCAATTCTAAAATATAATTGAATTGGTTTTATTTATATCCTGTTTTGTCTTTTTCTCCTGCTAGAATTTGAGCTCCATTGCGAGTTGGAATATAATCTCTTGATCATCACTTTGCAGTACCTGGAAGAGTGTATGGAGTAAATGCTTGTTAAAGATTTGTTCATTGAGGAACCCTTTGCCCTTAATTATCTTCTTACATTTATCATGATGGAAAAAACAGTTATATGTTCCAGTGTTTGTAACCTTCATTCTCACCTTTCTCCACTCACTGCCCAGGAAAGCTCAGGCTACCTTTGGGCAAGACCAGTGGGTGCTATCCAGAGAGGATGCCTGATCCTGTTCTTGCCTGCCTGTATCACAGATTTTCCCCTTGCTACAGTAATAGTGTAAATACTTTATAAACTATTTGTATAAGCACTTACGGTTTATATATTTACTCTTTATGATATATAGTGGGGAAGAATGGGCACATAACGGAATCAGGAAACTTACCTTCTAGATTCTGTGCTCAAAGAGGTCAAGTAACTCATGTGACTTTTAAAATACTGAATTTTTTCTAGAAAACTTCTGAAATTTCTTCTTGTTCCAACATCAACAAAATGAGGCTAGAGAAGCAATGTAGATATCCTAACAGCATTAAGGAGTCCTAGTTTTATCCCTTCTGGTAGAGCCTGATTCAGTCTATTGGTTCCCTCAGCTTGGTATGATTTTCTACTTCATCTCTCCATTCTTATGAGGAATTCAATGTGTTGAGCTGATTCACATTCTCATGACCCTCCTTTGCCAGAGCAGTTTAGCCTACTCTTACAACTGATGTTCTGGGACATTCTATCATGCCACCTTCTCCATACACCTCCTGCCCTGGGACTACCCATCAATGTCTAAGGCATTAGCTCAGTACTGGCTTGCCAAGCTGAGAAGCCATACACTGCATGTGGGTGAATGGAGAACATCTCTCCTTGATCGTCCTACAAGACCTTACACATTCCTTATACAGTGCTATATTAATTTGCAACTATTGATTTGCTTCTCTGTCTCTCCTTGAGATATTGGGGCTGGCGCAATAATTTTCTTTACATATTGCCATTTTTTTCATAATATCTGGAATGGATTAAGTAATAAGAATAATACCCAAATTTATTAAGTGCTTATTGTCATCAAGCATCATATTATATGTTTTTCATCTTCACAACTTTATGAAGTAGTACTGTTTTTATCTCCATAATACAGATGAGACAACAGAAGCCCAGACAGAATGTCATTTGCCTAATGTCACAGAATTAGCAAGAGGTAAGCTGAGATTTCAACCCACAGAGTCCAACTTCAGATCCATTACAGATTACAGCATTCAATAGGTGCTTACTGAATGTAAAATGAATCAATCAATTCTTAGCACCCTATGCTACAAGCTGTTTAAAACCTTGCCTATAATTCAGACAGATTTTGACTTTCCAACTTAATACTGGCTGTATGAGTTTAAGTAAATTGTCTCACATTCCTGAACCTCTTTGGCCTCATTGCCAATTATGTATAAATAGTAATGCTATGGTTTTAGGACTAAATGACATAGCCTACAGGCAGTCATATCACAGAAGAGTAAGTGGCACATAGTAGGTAGTAGTGTTAGTTAAAAGAGGTGTAATTACTTTGTATAAGCTTAGTTATTCAGTATTAACCAAAAATACATATATCTCAGTTATTTAAAAGTAACAAGTTCATTTCTTGTTCATGATACATGTCCATTATATGACACAGGCTGATGGAATTGATGGGTCACAAAAAGATGAATAGAAGATATAGAATTATGGGCCAGCTTTTAAGTGTTTGCTCTCTGGAAATGACATATATCACTCTATTTACATACCTGGGTTAAAGGACTTCAGATAGCTGTGTCTATCATCAAGAAGTTGGGTAAATTTCAACCTACCATGTGTTTAGAAGATTAAAATAATAACTATTAGTGAACTGTTTTATTTATCACAGTATTCAGCTCATATTCACTATTCTTATTTTTCATGTGACTTATTTTAAAAGGCCTTATGTAACTGAAATGCTAGGGAAATATATCCTATTCTGTTCAATTTTAAAAAACAGTTTGAATTATGCTTATGCACAAGGCATTAGGGTAATTAAAGGAAAATCAGAGTTCTGATGCTCAAGAAGCTTATACTGAAATGATGGAGAATGGTATGTATAAATTTGGTATTGGTGGTACAACATAAATTGGCAGGAGGCTTTTATAAATGAAATAATTTTGGATCACAGAAAACATGGTAATAAATTCTAACTGAAGAACTGAAGGAAGATCTACACAAATGACATCCAAAGGAAATTATACTAGATGGCTACTACCCATTTGAAAAGGAGGGAGAAGATGTGGAATGCTCACCCTGGTAAGGAAATAAGAAGAAAGAGTATTGTGATGTATGATAGAATATTCTGTAATGATTAAAAAAAATACTCCTTCCAAGAACATTTAATTAATTTGTTAAGGTGATATTTATGAGAAACAAGGTAGTACCATGTGAATAACTGAGGAAATTACAGGAATTGCAAATGCTGTAATCTTTAATGGATCTGAAGTTGGACTCTGTGGGCTGAAATCTCACATGACCACAGTTCAGCCTGTGTCAGAGCGTAGAAGCTTTGGAAAATGGAGTTGGGCCTCGCTGAAGACTGTGAGGAACATACTGAGGAGGCCAGGCTTATTCCTTGAGAAATGGAGAACAAACTGAGTCTACATCGGTGACATAGATGGCCGAATTTGTATTTTAGAGAGATGGTTGTGTGATTGTGACTTTTCTTTTCTCCTGGACGGAAGTGGGAAGAAGTTTCTGCATGCTGCAATACAGAGATGAATTTCCTTCAAATGTATAGGAAGGCATATTAGAAATGGAAAGGAGAAATATCAGAGAAAGGTTAAAAAGACAGGGTAACTGTAGAACTCATAGAAATGATGACCAGGTGAGTGTTGTTTTGGGGAATAAAGGAACAAATTGGATACAGCAGTGGGATTCTTGGATGAAGCGGTAACTGGTGGCAATGTTAATTGAGGGCCATAGAAAGAAGGGAGTTGTAATGAAGAAATGAGTTTGACTTGCAAAATATGACTTCGCAGTGTTTGTAGGAATTTCACATGGAGCCGTTTAGAAATTATATAGTGGTCCTAGCACAAAGAGACACCAAAAAAGGAAAACAGGAAAAGAAGAGTAAAGTCAAGCAAAGAGAGACTGTACGTGTCTCAGAAGTGGATGGGAAACTGGGTTAAAAGTTGCAGCCAAATCATATCCAAAGAAAGCTTATGAAAAGACTGGGCAAATGGCACTTAGATATTTCACTGGTCATATTTTAATTCAGTAGTAGTTGAATAGTGAGGGCAGAAGCCACTTGCAGTGAAAACTTGAGAGGAGTAAATTAGGAACGATTAAGTGGATTACAAATTTAAGAAGTTTGTCAGAAAGAGGAGAAGTTATCACATCCCTCCACCCTTCTAACCCCTCCAGTCATTTCACTCTCACTTCAAATTAAATATGAAGTTCTTATCACAGCCTAGAAGTCTCTGCAACAATTGGATTTCTGCTAATTCTCTGAATTCATCTTTCCACTCTCCCCTACAGCTAACTCTGCTGGAGCCACATGGGTATCCTGGTGCTCATGGGCATTTCGTTCCTCCAACAAAACAAGCAGCCCTTTGCCCTGTCTCAGGCCCTTGCATTTGCAATTTCTGTAATTTTCCCAATTATTCACATGGCATTGCTTGGCTTCTCATATCACCTTAACAAATTAATTAAATATTCTTGGAAAAAGTAGATATTTTTTTATGATTGTACAATATTCTATCATGTGGCATTTATTTAAAAGTTCTATTTTGGGATTCCTTTGTTTTTTATTTTTGTTATAAATATTATTACAAAAATTATTCTATATAAATTCTTTATTTATGAGTATAAGTTTTAAAATACTTTGAAATGTTAGCATTGTTTCTGTGAAAGATTATCATTATAACTGCTGCTAGAGTTTTTGTTTTTAAACCAATGTATCTTCAGAACATGGGATACTAATACATGATTCCATATTTATATATTGATGTGGGTAGTGTCTAGGAAGTTGCATTTGGGGTTGTTACATCATCTTTTACAAGTATTCACAGTTGTGAATTTTCACTCTTGTTTTGTATTATGCATTTTAAGACTTAGCAAAGCTATAAGAAATAAATGTCATGCCATATGTGTTCTTGGACACACTGTTAGAATTAGCATTATATTCAATATTTGGATCATACTTTTTATAATCATCATGGGAAACTATATTATTTTAATTTTGTTGCAAATAGTGGATAATATTGTCATCAAGATCAATATTCAGACACTGGGAGTTACTTTGAAAATTGTTCTATTTAATGGTAAGTGGGTTTTTTCCTTGATAGTATTAAAGCAGACATTATAAGTCTTTAAGAATATACCTTATAAATGAAATACAGTTATGTGAAAGATTTCTTTGTCCCTAGGTAGAAATATCCTGCCCTGTTGCATTTGAAGAGCTATTTCTTTTTGTTGTTCTTGTTCCAGGAACATAAGTGCTTCTGAGTGAATGGATAATATTGGTGGAGAAAAGAGCATTGAGGAGGATAAATCTCACATGTTTCTATTTGGAATTCATCAATGGCATCTGCTGATGTTCACTGCAGATAAAGTTGCTTAAAATGCAGACTTTTTGCTGTTCCCACCACAATCGATACGGCACATCTTTCATACTTTAAAGGCTGATTTTGCTATAAATCTTCTAACATTCTAAAGGTGATAAATGGAAGGCTTTTAGGGATAGACCATTTCAACTAATGTGGCAACTGTATTTCTATGATGAAGATCTATTTAAAATAAAGTTGACTTTTTTTTTCCTGAGAAAAAGCAAGAAAAGAAAGACTGATTATTATCCTTTTCACTTCTGGTGCTAAATCATAGGACAGTGCTAGCACACAGGCAGTGCTTGGTTTCTTTTATTTGTGTGTGTTTCTTAGAGAAACTTAAAATGAACTTTAGAGCATTGTAATATGAAGGAAAGAAAGTCTTTAAGAAAAATGTTACTTTTTCGTGGATCACTTGCCTCTAGCTGAAGGCAGATGTAGTTTATAAAGTTTATTAAATCCTATAATTTTCTGTTTGGGAAACTATCTCTCTATCCAGGCCAAACCTTCCACAGGCACAAGTATTACAGTACTATAATAGGGTATAAATTGATGATCCCTAGAAAGGGGATATAGAATTTCTACTGCTATCAGACCAGAGCTGAACTCCTGATTATTAGATAATCAAATTGATTTTTACAGAGATCTCAGGGGTAGAGAAAGTGAAGGGAAGTAAAAAATAGTTTGAGTAGTGTTTTAAGAATGTAACCTAAAATATTTCCACCTTGATGTGTACTGAATACAGTATAACATAAATTAAATTTTCAAATTGTTGAACCATTCTCAACTTTGAAAGAAAAATAGAGATTGAATTGGCCTTACAGGGTGTGTCCTTGTTTCCTGTTTGGCTTACTCCTTCTAAGGAAGGCACTTTTATTTACAGAGGATATTTGGAGATGACAGATGGTGTGTCTTCTATGACCTCAAAGGCCTGCTTCTCTGGAAGAGCAAGTTGTTTTTTACTTTAAGTTGGGGGAAATGGAAGATAATAGACAGAATGTCATGGTAGCCAACCTTTGACTGATTTGTATTGAATATTAATTAAAAATACTGATTAAAAAAAGACAATTTTGAAAAGATCGCTAAGACAACGCATAGGCAAAGAATAGTCTTTTTAATAACATATACTAAGAAAATCAAGAACTTAGATGAAATTATAAATTCCTTGAGGAGATATAACAAAATCAGCACAAAATGAAATTGAAAACCTGAATTGACAATCAACTAAAGATATGTAAGACAACAAACCTAATAATATAATAATAATTGATGCAAAAGTGTATATGGAAATGCGAGATCTAGAATAGACAATCAATGATTAGAAGGAAAAACTAAGTTGGAGGACTATCTAATCCTAAGACTCAGTTCTATATAAATCTCAGTGTTTTAATTTAATTAATATCTAAATATCTAAAGACAGTGAGGTACTAGATAAATGATAGACATATAGATTGATGAAACAGAATAGGGAAACCATAAATAGACCTACATATATATGTAATGTTGTTTTTTGACAGAATGTCAAAATAATTCAATGAGTAAAGAAAGCCTTTTGAACAAATAATGCTAGAACACCTAAATATTCATATAAGAAAAAAAGTGAACATTTACTTTTACTTTGTACCATATACAAAAATTAGCTCTAAATCAGTCAAGTGCTTAAATACACACAGAAAAACACACAGAAATAAAATTTTGCCAATTTGAAGTGGACCATAACTGCTTACATAGGCCAGAAAAGCACTATATATAAAAGATAAAAATTATAAATTGAACTTACTAAAATTAAAAACTTGTGTATTTCAAATAAAGCATTAAGAAAATAGAAAGGTAAGCCAAAAGATGAAATTCACAATACACTTATCCTCCAAAGGATTTCTATTCAGAAAATATAATTAATCTTTATATTCAATAATACATAGACAACCAATTAAAAAATATGTGAAAGATTTGAAGGGGTGTCACAAAGAGAGATATATGAATGGTCAGTATTCACATGGAAACATTCATAACATTAAAAAGATGCATTAGTCATCAGAGAAAATGCAAATAATAATGACAGTGAGAAACCACTACTCCCCATTAGAATGGCTAAAATTAAAATGTGAAGTATGGAGAAGGGTTTGGAACAGCTGCATCTTAAATAGACTGTTTCTGAGAAATCAGAACGACAAATGTTTAAAATACAGCTATAGCTAGCCATTTCATTTCTAGGTATTTTCCCACTAGAAATGAAAGTAAATATTAACAAAAACGTTTGCACATGAATTTCTATAGAAACTTTATTAATAAAAGCTAAAATCTGGGAAAAAGCCAAATGTCTATGCCGAGGTGAATGGGTAAACAAAATAGGTTAAATTCCTGTAATGGAGTAATTCTCAGCAATAAAAAGAAACTACTGATGCATACAACATGGATGATCTGAAACCCATTTCCCTGCATGAAAAAAGTCAGGCACAAAATAATTCATGGTTTAGGATGCTATTCAATTAAAATTCTAGAAAATGCAACTAATGGATTGTAATCAAAAGCAGATCAATGTTGGCCTGGGGGAGAGCAACAAAAGAGAGATGGGCTGCAAATAGGCAGGAGAACACTTTTGGGGGTGATGGAAATATTCCAGATCTTATTTGTGCAGGGAATTCACTGGTGTATATATCTGTCAAAATTAAAATACATGTACACTTTAAATGGATGCATTTGTATGAAAATTATAACTAAAGGTAAGTTTAACAAATGGAAACAAATTGTCAAATAAAGTATGATTATGTCCACAGGCTTCAATGTTGCTGTAGCCATGAACAGTCAACAGTACTACCATGTTTAAAAATGCTATAAAATGAAAAGCTTGACAGTTATTGGTTGTTTAGAAAGATCAAATGTAAATGTAGACATGCAAAAGAACAAACAAGACTGGAGGAATATAGGTTAAGATGTCTTTCAGGGTGTTTTTCCCCCCCAATATTTTATAAATACCAAGCATTCTATATGTGACAGAGATATCCCTGTTGTCCTCAGACTACTTTTAAGTCTTGTTGATCTGAGAGAGGTAGCAGGATGGGCAAGATGGAGGGAATTCCTATCCCTTTTCAGTATTACTTAGCATTGTTCTTTTCTTCTGCAGAGGCTCATCTATTGAGCTGCCTGCATTGCTTCTTCTGGGCAGGTAGGCAGAAGATAACCCATAAGGTAGGGCATCACTTACTAAGCTAACAGTATTTGAAGCTATAGTTGTGAAGAAAACACATTGACAAGGCAGACAAATATATTACTATTGAGATTACTCGCTTCAGCATAATAGTTAGTGTAACTAATAATATAATGTCCAGTTGAAATAAATAAAAGAAAATGGTGTAGCACACTAAAAGGTAATTGGACTTCAATTTGCTTTACATATAAATGCGTTTGAGCTATAGAAGACCTTATAAATAACACACCCCAAAACAAACTTATACAGATAAAGGTAATAAAACAAGAGAGACTCTTCTCTAGGATTATACACCAAGTTTGGGCAGAAATGAGCCAACTGCTTCTCAGAAGTAGGCCCTTTCTATTAAATCCTGGGTTTTGTTCATCTCAGGAACCTTATTGTATTAATCATAGGTAAATTTCTGGGTTTTATGTCCCTTAAAAAGTCTGGAAGAGTGTAAATTTTTTGATCCATTGCTCACATATCTGTTAATTTCTGGATTGCAGACCACAAATCAAATTATTGTATTTTCATGTGATTGCTAGAGGTTCATACTTACATTAAAAATGAAATCCTCTTTTTAAAATTCTCATTCAAATGAAACTGTATCATTGTAAAATTATCTCTAAAATATATAACCTGACTCCCACAACCACAGTAATATACTCAAATAAGTTGAGTCTATAAAATAAATAGAGGCAAAAAAACCTTTTTATTTTAGCTTCTAGATCTGTCAATATTTCCAGTGATATAATAGTCATAATATGACAAAAATAATTATTTCTCTTTGATATTCACTATTGAAACACTAATCTAAAGAGTTTTTGTATATGGTCACATGTGCATTCAGTAAAACAGTCTAATCACTACATTCAAGTGCTTGTCATCTTTCCCTTCATTAAATATGTTGATCTTAAATCTCCTTAGAGTTCATGTCACTGTACAAAATTAACCTGTTTACCCTTTACCCTGGTTAGAATGAACTTATAAGTTCTGATTAATGCCAAGCATTTTCTCTTTTGCCTACCAAATAAAATGTCAATATTTTCACAATATTTTCGATACCTTTTGTAAACAGTGGAACTCTGTAGACAAGTTATAGCTGATGAAGTCTGTTCCTGACATTACAAGTTAATTTTTGATTATGGCCATGAGTCTGAAATTAAATGTTACTCTGAGAGAGAGAGAGAATTTTAGTTAAAGGTTATATGGTATACTATAAATGGAGTGTGTGTGTGTGTGTGTGTGTGTGTGCGTGTGTGTTTAATTCCATGATACATCTTATAAGATTTTCTTGCTATTAATGTTTTGTTTTTGTTTTTCTCTAGCTGAAGCAAAATATCAGCTCAAACATTGAAATTTATATTTATGGGTCCTTCCACAGAAATTGGTAAGTGGAATATTTAAATTACACAGTTTTCCTGGGACTTATTTTGCTTAAGAAAATTCTGGCCCTCTGTTTTCTGGTAGAAATATCTTTGAAGGAGTATATCTGACACCCTGGCTCCCACTTCAAAATCACAGATACACCCTCTTTCAACTTTCAAAATTAATATGTGTCAATTACGTATTTTTGATCCAATTTTGCTGTTTTAAAATGTCCAATAAGAAATAGAAACTATTGCACATGTAATTGTAGATTAATGATAATAAAATAATTATATTTTTAAAAAAAGATGGGTGGATACTGCAAGGAAGGGCTTGGAAGGTAACTTTGAAGAATAAATAGCCCTCTGGAAAAAAAATAGAAACTAGTAATATAATTTCAAATATCAAATAAATATATTCAACTAGTCAGCACATTCTTTTAATGTCTACCTTCATTTAGTACATTTTAAATTTAAATTTTTAAATACTAAATTTCTGCAATTTTAAAACCCACAAAGGAAAATGTAGTTCTTCATAGTCAAATTACTGTTTTTAGGAAAGTAATATAAGTTAAAGCCACTAAGCAGGTGGTAACCAACAAAGGGAGGATGTGTCTGTGTCTGAATTTGTTAAACTTTATAATATTCCATTTATTTTTGCTTTCACTTTACTTTCATTTGCCACCTATAATTTCATGGAAGGAAAATACAGGACCACTAAGCATTAGAAAACAATTACTCCATATAAATCACAAATAAAATGCATATATTGATCTTTAATTGTGTCTTGTATTGAATTAGCTTTAAAGAGGTCATGCCTTCTGCATGTCCGAGTTTGAACATTTACCCTCATCTTCACTTCTTATTTTAGTTGCTGCTTATCATTGCTTAATTATCCAGTCCAGCCTTCCTATAGAAGTCATTCATTAGCAAGGAATAAGAAAGACTTCTACAGCATCATAGCCTTTCCCCCCAAATACAGTAGCTTATTTGCCAGCTGGTAAGGGAGTACAGATGAAAATTTTGCTGCTAGAAAGAGCTCCTCGTAAAGAGATCATGCAGAAATTTCTACATGGTCATTAAATGTTCATATACACAGAGTAAGGGGGTGGAAAGTGATCTCTTGATCAAGTAGTTTGAATCATTGTTTCTGTTAATTAAAATTATATTTACCCTATTTCTCTAAGAACTTATTGTTTTCTAGAGAGTTTGTTATTGAGAAAATATACCTACTAGAACATTTTTTGGATGTGAGGATGATTTGGAGGATATTATTTACTATACCTACAATTTACATTTGCATTTTTCTGTTCCCTTTTTAATGTTTCTATTTATTCTATTTCAATATAACCTGGAGAGGTATGTTCCCAGATTTCCATGACCTAAGATTTCTTTTGTAGTAGGTCATACTGAAATATCATTCACTGCCTTAATTCTAGGACTTCAGTGATCTATAAGGTAAAGAGACATCCAAGGAAATAAAGACTCATTTTTCTTACTGGGAAAGCCTCTCTATAATAATTCAGAAACTGTACTAAACAGGCTGTCTTTGATTTAGTCCTATGAGGAGGCTTTTCTTCACCCAGTTTTTCTTAAAATACATTTGTTTATTCTTACATTCTTGAGTGACTAAATGTATAAGATGAAGGGGCTTACGTTACTTTTTCAACCTTAAAAATAATGCATTAAATTTTTTCTATAGGTTATTTCTTTATAGTATTAAGACTGATAAAAAATGCAAATGGCTACAAAAGAATATACAGGTAATTGTGCATTGGTGAGGAAAATAAAAAAATAAGACTGTCTATTATATGTGAGCTGACATATCTTCTGCAAAATGCTTGTCCTGAGGACAAATAAGGACTTTACATCTCACAGATACCAACCAGGCTTTCTCTATAAATAAGATGCTGACATCATATTCCACACTTATTTATTTTGCAAATAAAAAAATGTATTGCTACTTTGACAAATATCAATGCCTCTAAAATGAAGATCACTTAAAATGTAGTGCAATTAATTAAAAATACAAATTAAACTTTGTGGACATTATTTTTTTTTGAGGAAGTCTAAAAATTGAAATTTGAATATAATAATTGATTTCTTCAGCAGTTATTTTAAATATTCATACATAAGAGTTATTTTCTTATTACTTATGCAAGCATGAGGGCTAGAACTTTCTGATTGTGGGGTTTGATTTATTGGGAATTTAAGGGTATAAGAATGTCCTTTTTCCTATTTTGGGGAAAAGAAAACCCCCCATGAAATAAAATATTGCATTTTGAGAATTTTACATTAATTTCAAAACTAAAAGTAAAGAGAACAATTTTACATGTTGAAAATATTTGCACTGTTTTGCTTGTTAAACTGTAACTTTGTTTCACTTTTACCACTCTTTAAATTCCTCCTTGTAAGAATAAATTATCACATGATAATAAATAGGTTAACATAAAGATTGTTAAATCAGTTCTGGGTATACAGAGAAGTTTTCTGCTATTTATTTATTGGTTGCTTTAAGAATAATTTCTGCATATATCTTTCTAGGGTCAAGAGTTCATTTAAACAGCTCTTATTAGTGTCAAGTCAATCCACTTGCCTATGTTTTTAAAGGGGAGATAGGATTACTAGTTTAATTTTTCTATTAAAGGTATAATAAATGTATTAACTTATTCAAACACAATGGAATAAGTCTTACTCACTGCTATGTGAATAACTTCTTTTGCCTACATTTCTGGGCTTTGTTTAACTGTGCGAAAAGGAAAATTAAAGAGGCAAGCTATTTTGTGAAGTGTTGAAGGCTGACACGAAGTGGATCCAAAATAGGGACAAAACAAACCATAAAAAACAAACTTTAAGTATATTATCATGAATGCTAATACATTTCCATTCATCCAACAAATACTGATTGCAGAATCTACTATGTGCTGGGCACTGTTCTGAGGCTGGGAAGACAGCAGTGAATAAGATCAGAATCTCTGCACTCCTGGAATTTACACTGTATTTGCTTAATTATATAGTGTTTCATATGAAATCATCTTTTGGCAGGCTCAGAGGTCACAGGGGGTCTGTAGGCTACTTAGCATCCATAGGCATCCTTATGTTTCTAGGAATGCATTATTTTGGACTTCATCAGGCTCGTCATAATACAGTGGGGTATTTCTTAGGTTTGGTACATTACTGCATCACTGAAGGGTCTCCAGAAACCCACCAACTGTAATTCTAAGTTAGAAAATTGTTAAACAAGGACATTGTTAAATAAGATGACAGTTGTGCAAACTTTCACTCTAAAGGATATTAAAAATAGGTAGTCCAAGTTTTTAAAGTAAAGATAGAAATGAGATTAGTTTTTCTAAGTTAGACATGTTTTTCTTTGGAGGAAAAGGGCATTTCTACAAGTTTTTTCTGTCTTTATTCAAAGAGAATACCATGTTTCTCTTGAAAATCATGATGGGATGAGTCACTCCTACAAATAGGAGTAAGACCCAGCCTACAGGAACATCAGGTACGGTGTTACCCAAAAAGGATTAAGACATCTGGTCTAGCCATTTTTATTTTGATCACTTCTTGAAGTTGTACACTTTTAAATTTGAAGTGCTAAAACCAAATCATTCGGTTTTTGCTACAGTTGTTATTCTTTGCAATACCTTTACCCTAAATGTATCTGTAGCAGGCGAGCCCCCATCTTCTCTCTGCCGTACACTAAGGGAACCCCTTAGACAATGACTTTCCATTTTGGAGATCCTGTTTATTTCATTGTCAATTTTATCATATTTCCTTAGGTTTTATAGCAAATTTTGCTAAGTCATATAATTTGCAGAAACCTTTGTAGTATACTGTAAGTCTTATATTCATGTCAGTCTCATACATTTTAATGGGGAAATAATATAATGAGGAAACACTGTGTAAAAAGGAGAATGATGAAGAAGAAAATCGTGTTACTCATCTCAACACTTTTTAATGTGGAAATTAGTAGATTTCTCTGGATCAGGAATCAGCTGTGACTTTTCTTGATTCCTCAGGGTTATGAACTCATCACAGAGGCCAGATAAGGTAAGTAAAAGAATGTTATGTGATCAGATAAAACTTACACATAGGCATCCATGATGCTTCTTAATTACTACCAATCAGGAAACTAATTAAACCCAACCTAAAAATAAAGTTGTGCTAATTCCTGTGAAGACCTCTGGGCTTTTGTCAATGAGCTGATCTAAACACCTGAATCTTAGGCGGCAGTGGCTGCTGCCTCTGCAGAGCCCTCTAGTGGGGTGCATGACCTATAGCAGTTTCCAAAGCTGGGGTCTTAATAAAAAAATCAAGCCAAGTGAATACTGGCATATATGACATTGCTCCTTCAAGTGTTTTGATGTGAGGTACCTCCAACAGACAGATTTCTATATGTGAACTTCACTTGTAAATTTATTCCAGCTTTTGTATCCTAAAGTCAATTGAAAAAAAGGTCCAAGCGTTCACTTGGGGCTTTACTCGTACAAGTGTTTCAGAGAGTAATTATTAAATATCTGAGCCTAAACTAACTAATAATAAGAATCGCAGAGTGAACACATTTGAAATAATAAAAATATATCAAGCTAATTTTGAAACTTTCATTGCCATAATTAAGAATTGGAGAAAGGTATCATTTGTTTTTCTAGAAAAAAATTTATGTCATTAATATATTTGTAAATTATTTTAAAATGTTTTAGGTACAACCCCCTTACCTTGACTTATTTTTCAAATTCATTACCTTTTGAGCTTCAATCACCTGTGTAAGCAATATATTTTTTACTTAGAGAAATATGTTTGGATATATAAAAACCGAGAGTTTGAAATGGAAGTAGCTTCCATTTTAATTTGGAAATACTGCACTGGTAGATGATTGACATTAAGATGTGGATTACCTGCCACATTTTAAATTATTTATCACTACTTAACCACTGTATTGACATGACGTAATAGGGATCACTGACCCATAGCACAGTCTAGGAGACAAATTGGAAAAGCAGGTGAGGTTATTGGGCATTTGTGGAAACCAGAGCATCCGTGAAAAATTACAAATGTTTGACACTGTTGAATATAAAATCCCTATGACTTAATATGGATTATTTTTCTGGTTCCCAGTTGCATTGATGACTATGGTTAGACAAGCACATTATCAATTAATTTTTCTGTATTGAGTAATGCTATTTTATGTTCAGGCTTACAAGATACTTGAGAAACAAAATTGAAGCCATGTGTTCTCAAAATACACTTCTACAGGACATTTATTAGTCCTTTCCACCTTTTGCTTTTTGTTAAAAAAATACTCTGGATACACCTACATTTTTACCTGAGCCATAAATATAACTTCAGTTATGATGTCATTTAAATGAATTCCCTTCATTTGACAAGCTATATGGCTATTACTTGCTTTACTGAACATTATACCAATACAGCAAGAAAATTAAAATGCTATTTTGTATTTAAAATTAATTCACTAGAAATGAGAGTTATTACTTTTTTGTGTTTAAGCTTCCTAATATCTATAAAATCAAATTCATTTTGTATTAGGTTTGCTTCTAGGTTGTATCAGGTTTTCTTATCTCTCTGGTTAGTTGATATTTGGCCTCTTAATATGTATCTTGAAAAATTATAATCAAATGTATCACATATTCACTGTATCTGAAATAAAATGAAAGAGATTATTATACTTTCTCATGTTGAACAATGTCTTCTCTCTTCTAGATAATGTTTGATATTTCCTTTGTCATTAATGAACTTAAAATATTGGGCAGACGATTCACACACTTGAAACACTTAAATGACAATACAGATCAATAAGTTATAAAATGCTTACAAGAGTGATTTAGATAAAAGTGAAATAAGAAATCACAGTAATGATGAATTAGTCTTGGCTATATACTTTTAAGAAGAGAGAGATTTGGAATAATATAATATCTAACTAGTTTGTAGGAGCATTAGGTTTATCTTGAAGCAGGGAAATAAGGTCAAATCTATTGGGCAATGTATTCTCGTATTATTGCCATCTGATTTTTTAATATTTTAATGCTTGTATTTAAATACATATCCACATATTTGCACTAATTTTCCAAACAAAATTTATGTATTCTAGAACTTTGCATTACAAAATGTCCTTAGACCTGCAGAAGACATCACCTAGGAACATCAGAGTTGCAGAATCTCAGACCCTGCCCTAGATTTACTAAATAAGAGCCTGCATTTTAACAAGCTCCCTAATCTTCCTCATACTGATGATTGAGACATCCTGCTCTAGAAAATGCTATTGAATAGTGTACCAATACTTTTCACATGTTATGTGTGTGTGTGTATAAATGTAAGTGTACATATGTATGTGAATGTATATGTGTGTGTAAATATGTATTATTATTTCTCAAAGGACTATGATATAGGTTCTATTTCAGCCAAAACAATCCCTTCATGCCCCCACCACCTCAAGCCCCATATGCTCTTGCTCAGAATTTGCTCAGAGCTTTGGGATGTTTTCCTTAGATTTTAAGATGAACTCTTGGCTTGTTTTGACTGTCTTTTTGGCAAGAAAAATGGAAGACTAGGAAATAATGGTAGTAGTGAGGTTTGTTTTAAAAAATGGAGAAATGTTCCAGAGGTAATTATAAAAGTGAGTTTAAGAGTATGTTTTAAATAGCATTGGTTGATCCTAACAAGAAAATCACATTTATGATCTATTTCTTTGCTTTTCTTTTAACAACTTTATGACAATTGAATGAAATATTTTCTAATTTGCAATTAGCATTTTCAGTTAATTCAGGCATGTTAATTTTATATGGGTTCTATAAACTTGCATGTCTAAATTCAAGATAGTAATTCTGTGGATATCAGTTAAAATACAGCAAATTAATGTGTGCAACCTACTATGACTATTTTCAAATCCAAAGTGCAGAAATTGTCCCCCAAAATCATGGCCCTTCAAGACACTTTCCTGGATTATTCTATTCTAATCACCCGCAAACACTTTAGGTAACAGATAATTTCCTGTCAAGTTTCTCATAAGTATATTTTCTAATATTTTCTTTGTATACTGGCAAGATCTTTCAGATACCTTCCCTATGGCTGCCTCTGACTGGGTGAACAAAATGAAGTCACTAATGGTTTAGTCTTCCTCTAACTGTAAAATCATAGATTCTAAAGAATTCTGCAGCTCTAAATATATTTTCTAGGAGGGGATTCCCAGTTCTGTTGTCTTTCAAATTACTGGAAAAAGCATTTCCATTTATGTCAAACTCTACCTTTTTTTTTTTTGCTTGATTGCCCCCTTCCTTGTGTCTTCTCCTACTCACTTTCTCTCTGCCGTTCAGTCATAAATCCTTTGTCTGCCTTTTGAATATGTTATTCAACAAAATTGATTTTCCTCTCACTCTTTGTAATCTTTCTGGACAATTTCATCTACTCCAGTGGATTAAGCTACTACCTATTTTTGTGATGATTGTTCAACTTGCATTTTCTAATTTGCCTTCCCTTGTGGGCTTCCTATTTTATATTTAACTGCTAGCTTGAAAATCTACACTTGCATCTCACCATGTCCTAAACAGAAGTCATTATTTTCACATCTTTTCTTCATATCCCAAATTTAACACACTAAATTTTTTTTTTCAATTGTATCAGTAGTCAGAAAGCACGAGAGAGAAATTTTATAATCCTCTTCCACTTTTTAATACATACATTTTCCCCCTTTTCTAGGTTTTCCTACTCTCCTAAGCTTACCTTCTTGGTACAGTAGTAAATTTACTGTTTCTACTTCCAAACTTTCCATTTATTCCTTTATCTTAATCCTACTTGCAACCCAATTACTCCACCAAAGGCATCAAAAAATTCAGTCGTCACACCCAGTTTGTGGCTTTTCAGTTAATATCTTATGGATACCTTTGTTGCATGCACTGTTGACCATGAACTGTTTGTGAAAGAAACCCTTAAGATGTCTGGCTTCTTAACATGCTAATGTCTTTTAGTTCTGTGCTCACTTCTCTGTTTCTACCTGTCTTAAATGTTGGTACATGCTAGGGTTTCATCCTTGGCCAACTGGTCTTTCTGCCAACACTTTGCTTATATGAATGAACCTATTTATTTTATTATACTCTAATTATTTGAAAAGGAAATTATTCCCAAGGAAACAACTCCAGTCAAGTCTTTGTCTCCTAATAACTCATCTACCCTCGGCTTTCCCTCAGGTCACTTTCACTAGATATACCTAAAATAAAAACTTTTGCATTACATGCCCAGTCTCTCTTCTCAAACTTCTCTCGCATTCCTGACTACTTCTTCACTCAAGCTAAAGACTGAAAGGCCTCCTGCATATTCCCATCTATTTCATTTCACAAAATCTATTATGAAGTTTTGCCAATTCCCCTCATCTATATTTGTATGATTTGTTCTACTGTCACTGCTCAGTATCGTACCCTCTACAACTGTTTTCTAGATGGAGACAAAAAAATGTAACGAATGTTTTTAATGTGTCAAGCACCAGGCTTACAGTTTATCTGTACCATACAAAATCACATATAATCCTTACAATATCCCCACAAGATAGGATCTGTTATCATTAGAATTTTACTAAGAGAAACAGATCTGAGGCAGTCACCTAGGTTAGTCTGATTCAAGAGTCTCACTGGGAACTTTAACTATTGGCTATCAATTGCAAAGGGATCCTTTGCAATTGGTCTCTTGTCTCCTAATTGATATTTTTGCTTCCATTTTACCCTTCCCAGTTAAATACATAAAAAATGATTTAAAAAAATGTACACTGAATATGTATGTCTTTCTTCTGCTCCACAACATCCTCAAGTCCAATCTCTTTAGAAGAGCTCACAGAATTCTTCATAACCTTGCTCCTTCTTAATCCACTTGTCTCCTTTTTCCCTAATACCAGCTCAAAAATTTATGCACTAGTAACACAACTATTTGTCATTTCCTCCAGAAAGCGTGATTTTCACATTTACTCTCTCTTCTCAGAACTTTTCTAAAAGTACATCTTTCCAGGTGCCATTAAATTGGCATCTACTCCAGGTGAGTATCCTTTAACCCATAACTTGAGATACCTCTCTACCCCTCCGATGAAAACACTTTACATGTGTCTCTATCCAACACATGCCGTAATTTTCACAATGTGATTATAAGTTATTTGAAAGGGTGGAGACAGAGTCATCTTCATGTTTTCATCCTCAGTGTCTACTACACAATCAGGCACATGGGAGGCACTCATTCTGTAGAACTAAACTATAAGGTGAACTAAATATTGCAAAGGTTTTGTCATCCCCTTCCACAGCCCCCAAATCCACATTTTTCTTGGGAATGTTGTCTGTTTCACCTAAACCTGTGTTTTAATTTCATCTTGTATCTTCTTTCTTTCTGATAGATGTATTCTAGTTCAGTTCCTTATTCCTTTAGTTCCACTTTAAAAAATAGCCTCAAGTCTTACTATTCTGCCTCTGATTTTCTCTTCCTCACACTCAGCAATGGTTCTTCAGTGCTGGGGACCTTGAGGAGCTTTTCCCAACCTCTGAGATTCAGATTTGGTTAAGTTTATGGTGGGCAGAAGGGATACACACTATTAATAAGTATTCCAGGTACTTGAATAGCAGTTGGTCCTTATACCACAGATGGAGACACTCTGCTCTATCTAGCAGTAAAATTTCTTCTTAAAACTCAGATATGATCAAGTTATTACCTGCTGAAATTACTTTCATATCTCTTTCATCTAGACTCTATTATAAAATAATTGTGTGGCATAGAATTCCCTACAGCTTCCAATCTGCCCTTTGAAGAACATCTGGCACACTGTCCCCACCCTTCAACTCCTTGTATCCTGATTCTTTGTGTATCACATATAGTCTATGCCCTAAATACACCAGAAGCTTTCCTATGCCCTCACTTGGAAACTAAAATGATTTTGTTTATGCTCCATCTGCCTGTCTGCAGTTCCTTCTGAACCATTCTTCAACTAGTAAACTCCTACTCATCCTTCAAGCTATAACTGGATTAGTACTTTCTTGGGGAATTGGCTGCCTTCACCTCTATCCTTCCTACTTTGGCCAAATCCATTGCTCCCCTCTGTTTCCTGGCATCAGTCTTTTTCACAGCTATCCGGAATGATGCTCAGATTATGGAAACTCTTTACTTAACTTGTACATTGATTTAACTCTTTACTTAACTTTACATCTTGTCTGATGTCTCTTGACCTAGAAAGTCTAAAATTAAGAGATCCTATATATTGTTTACATCATTATCCCAGACCAGGAGTTGCTTTTTACTTATTTTCATACTCTTTTAGCTTTCTTCAAACAGAGGAAGACAGATGCCTCTTCCCACAGTAACAGGAGTTTAAATGTGAAAAGAGTAGTGTGAAGGGAAGCCAATGTATGTGGATATCAGCACATTGGCATGTTTTTCCAAAACGTTTTTAGATTGTCACTTCCAAATAAGAGTTTATTTTCTTTCAAGTTTCAGAAAAATTTTATCTAATCCTAGAACAATGGAACTGTGCCTTATGGAAGGACAAAAGTTGTGTTGGAACTTTAAAAAATGCCAGAGTCACCACTATCTGAGCCCTCTGTTCAGTATCTGTCATTATTTTCAATTCTGACAGACTTGGCACTTGAAGAGGGTTCTACAGCCTCCGGTGACATAATGTGGGAAGAAGTTAGAGATACAAAGTAACAAGGCATGCATAGAAAAGCCAGCCAGTCACTCTTCTCTTCTTCCACCCTCCCTTCCAACCCCGCATCCTAACCCAATCAACTATTATCAGAAGCCACTAATTTAAATTCATGTGGAAATTGTGTTCCCTCATTAAAAACACAGTGTTTGTGAAATGAATGTTTATTAGTGAGGCCTTTCCAAACCTTTATTTAGATTCCACAACTTAGAGCTCTGAAATTGATCACTGATCTTAAAGTTGTCAACCTATCTTTACTTTCTGGAGCTGTGCAAGGAATGTAAGTCTTGTGTCTGTTTAGAATAGAAAAAGATAGATGAGCGGGAGAATTTTTGAGTCATCATTTTCTGGAGGATGTTTTAAAGATAAGTGAGAATAGTTCTCAAAATATAAATCACAAAATTATTTGGCTGAAATAGATGGCAATTATATTGTCCAACAAGGGAACTGAAAATAAGAGAAACCATTTATAACCATGGAACAAAGTAAGTGAGAAAGTTCAAGGACACTGTTACTTAGCCATTAGATTTGGAATGTTAAAGAAGAACAGTATCCAACTATTATCAGATTGGAAGTGGCTGAAAAGCTGTGAATTATGCCATGTTTATCTCAGAGCACCCAGAGATCCTTATGTAGATGGTGAGGAGTGGGGTAGTGATGTATTGTCCAAAACTTCAGATTTAATTTGTATTATTCTTATTTACAGCCATAGCATAGAACAAGGGATGAATGCTGACCTGTAGTTATTCGTAGGGCTGAGTTTGCTCCCTTGCTTAGGATGTTGAAGGTTAGTTAACTTCCCAGTTTGGAAAAGCAAAGGGCACCTATGTGCACTGAAATCCCTGTGCCAAATCTGTTTAAAAGCCCTGATACCATTTGGTGTAGAACTGAAAAGACTTTCTGATTTGGGGTTTGTACTAGTGTCTTTCTGCATCACAAAGTACTCATGAAGAGTTGTGATTGCATTGAACATAGTACCGGAATAAGCCTAATTTTCCTTTGAATTACACAGTCATCATTGATTGTTTTAGAATGAAAGGCTCCCTTTCTTTTAACAATAAACATTTCTCTGGCATTTCAGTTTATTTTCCACTCACACTGCCGTATGACACTTATGTCAGGGTTTCTGGTTTCTTTAGGGATTTAACCTACAGAGCATGTAGAGCAAACAATGAAATAGCTGCTTTTCAATGAATAGAAAGAGCGGTGTGTTTTTCACTCCCCACACCTACTGCACCACTGCCCCATCACAACTTCTGGCTTTCCAGCCGGGTTGGCGACGCCGCCACCCCCATCCCTGGCTCCCCAGCTCGGTGCTTCAGAGCTGTCTCGAGCCGCCTCGTGCGGTTGTTCTTCCTCCGCGCTGGCTTACGACGGCACTAGGACCCAGCGAAGTCCCTGAGCGAGGTTCGCGGAAAGGCAGCCAGACTCCTCCTTATCTCCAGTGTCAAACTTGACATCAGCCTGCGAGCGGAGCATGGTAACTTCTCCAGCAATCAGAGCGCTCCCCCTCACATCAGTGGCATGCTTCATGGAGATATGCTCCTCTCACTACCCTTTGCTTCAGCAACATGGATTGTCACCTCTCCATCCTCCTCCTTCTCAGCTGCTCTATTCTCAGCTGCTTCGGGGAACTGATTCTCCAACCTTCCAATGAAGGTAAGCCAGGTACTGTGAAGCACAAGGTCCTGCCCCGCGGGGTTTAACGCTCTCGAAAGCACGTTCTCACTGAAGCCTTCTCAGGTCTTTAAGGTGCCTCAGAATAAGGCAGTTAGCTCTGCGAGTAAACTAAAGATGTGCTTGTATCTTTCTGTTGTCTTCTAAAACACTTTAAGAGACAATTTTGGATTGCTTAAACCTAAAATGTGTTTTTAATCTGATGCCAATTAAAGTAATTCCTTTTTTTTTGCCAATTTTAAGCAGAAAGAAAGAAAGAGAGAGAGAAAGAAAGATCCTCCAGTTTTGCAACCAAGGATGTTAATTGACAAATAGCCATGGCAGCATTATTTTCTAATTAAGACTGTGTAGTACTTTGAGAAGTTTGGAAGAAAATCCAGCCCTCCTCGCTGGATTCTATAGAATGTTTGAAGGTAATGACAGGTTATTCCTATTTAGGATTACGGCATGTATGAATGGACTAAGGGGAAATCAGAATTTTTTGAAGCGGAGGGGTGTGTGTGTGAGTGTGTGTGTGCGTGTTTATGTTGCAATTGCTGTATTGAAGTAATGTGTATCCCGCCAGGCAATGGTTTGCTCTATGGTGTTCTAATGAGCAGCATATGCCATATTAACATAAGTAATATTTGCAGGAATTACAATAAGCTTAGGTTGTATTCTCTTTGTTTAAGGGCTTATGTACGAAAAGGAGAATGCATTTAATGAATAGTGAAAAGCTCCTGGGTAGATATAGTAAATAACTGAATAGCAAATTAAGAAAGAATGTATGTAAGCACAAATGGCATTTCCTTGATGTTGGGTTATTTATTTTCCGTGTAATGGGCATTCATCACCTTTCAATGTATTAAAGTTCAAACCTAATATTAAGGACACCAGTGTTTCCTATGAGTGTGTACTTGATAGATACATTGCCTTTTTCCTGTACACCTTTTATGATCTATTCCTCATGATTTGTGAATATAATCATTAACTCTTAAGACAAACTTCTCTGAATAATGGATTGCTTTAAAGCAACTTAGAACTTTGATTTCCTCTTAATCATTTTGAACTTAAAACAGTAACATTTAGCAATTTATTTTGCAATTTAACAATACTGAGAAATTGATGTGCAAATGCTACATTTTATATTATGTTGCTAAAACTATATTGGCAAGCCAATGCTGTTGTATGTTATATACATTATTTTTAAAAACACAAGTAAAAACTCAAAATATACAGTTAACTTTTTAATTAAATCTAAAAACTGTCTCTCATATTTGGTGACCTACTTTCACTACTAATAGAGCAGATTAAATTTCATTCTTAGTTACTGCCTTAATCAGTTTGGCAGATTTCATAAATTACCTCTGTCTTTTTTAAATTGGGAAATGGAAAATCCTAAAATATAAGGACCAAGAAAATCAACTGCCTTATGAGTGACTTTTTTTTTTACAAATCAAATTAAAATGTTTATTTGAAAGTAATGGTTAATCATTCTTCATGAAAGAAAGGCAAGACTGGTATCTGTATAAAGAGTAACATCAATAAGTTAAAAATAGTGTTTAATCTCTCTGTTTTTAAAGATATTAAAGTATTGACTAACTACAAAATAGTAATACTATTTCCACATTGCTAAGATAAATTATACGTCTCCAGAAGGAATATTTACAAACTATTTAAATAATGGATTTTACTGAATTCATAATGCACAGGGATATACATCTGAGAGTCAGTATTTTTGTGGAAAACACAAACTTTCAGTAAATTGAAAGATAATAAAAGACCTTTAAACTTACACTTTTATAAAATTAATGAATATTCATTTAATGAAATAAGAATAATCAAATGTAAATTGCTTTTAAACAACACCTTGCATATGCTTGGTTATATAATTCATATTATTATACAGGTGGTACATACTAACAGTATGTATATAGAAACATAAATATATTAAGAAAACTGGCATAATTCAATTTAATTTGTTTTTGTGAAAGTTTATCCATTGTTCCTGGGCTCATTCTTTCTTACGGGTAGTATCCCCTTTCCCTTCTGAGGTCATGAAGGGAAGCTTTGAAACAAAATTTTAAATGGATGATTTAACTCTGATAACATTTGAATGAAGTTTTAAATATTAATACAATAGGTTAGATCTTATTTGAGTTGAGCAACATGAAAAGTGAAAAATCCAAGTAGGTGCCAAGATTTCCATCCAATTCTTTTAACAATGTCATTTGAATAGAAAGCAATGCTTCTGAAACTTCATATATTGGGTGGAAGGAATAAAAAAATGAATCTCATTAATATATCTCTCATATGTATTTGTGGAACTGAAATATAAAATACTGTTTTGGATTTACAATATTATGCTAAATATATTTTAGCACTGTAGAAATTTTTTAAATATTTAAAAGTAAAATTTAGTAGAATTTATTCAGCAATCTAATAGGAAGTGAGGCATGATAAAACTAAGAACAAAATCAAGCGATTGAGTTGATTGCTAGAAAACTTGCATTTATGTTATTTGTTTTTTAAATTTGAGATTTGATAATCAAATATTAATATTAAATGTCATGTGTCCATAAGAAAAAAAACTTACAAAAAGCTTAATAAGAACTTTCTAATATGCTTTCAAGAAAATGAGTCCGGTTAATACTTTCTATCATTGGCTTCCCCAATGATAACAGATTATTCATAAATCAATGATTTTAGATCCAAATTGGCCATTATATGTAAATAGAAACTTTATAAAAGTTGCATAAAACTTTATTAAAATCTCATCAGGTCTCTCTGTTTACATGACATGCCAAGAAAGATTTCAAATGGAAAATTAACTACTTTTCATGTCAAAATAGGATTGGTACATTAGTTATTAGCAAAGTTCATATTGTTACTCCGTTTCCTATTCCAAATGGATGATGATAATGGTAAATAGAAACAACTTTGAAAGCGGTTAAAACTTGACGCAAAGTTAAGTATCAACTATTATTAGCTCAATCTCTTTTGGCATTGGATAAAGTACTCTCTTTAAACACTTTTGTACATTTAAAGCAGTCTGAGGCAGAATGCACTGCTTTTTCATCAGGACATAATACACTAAATAATTTTTCTCTCAAAAATTGATTCAAATTGTAGTAGCATTTACCCATATAGCTCTTTACAATGGAAATTAGAATTTGCAAAATAAAAATGAATAAAACTATATTTGCATATTTACAATATCACATATTTTGGGAAACTTTCATTGGAGTGGCTGGGACACCATTTCTATGAAAAATATCTCACTAAACATAAATTTTCTAAGTTCTAGAGTAGGTTGATTCTTAAAACCCTGAAGTAAAACTTACAGATGAACACTGTATCCTTTCCTTTGAATATCAGGCAAATGTTGGAAACAATAAACATTTAAATAATGGATTCCCCCCTTTTAAAAAATTACTATGAATTGGCATCACTTGTCATATTTAAACACATCCTCAAATATAATACATTGTGATTGAAACATTAATAGAGAGCTAAGCTATCATATCATCTTTATAGGCTTTTTTTTGAAGAGGGTTTACATTTGCTTTTAATAGCATTTCATCATGCTAGACTAAATAATTGAATGCATTATACATTTTTGTAATTCAATATCTCTTCTCATAACTGGCCCTTACCTCCCCCCACCCAACAGTTATAACTGTGCTATTTGCCTGGAGGTAGGAGAAACCTTAATTTCACTATTTTATAACCCACAACAGTTAACACTTGACCTAGGTCATTAACAGGATTATCAGCAAATTTGTTTAAGCTTTTACTGACAATCTGAATTGCTACGATAATATTTTGATTGTGCCGGAAAGAAACTTCTTGTAACCTCTCAAAATCTATCATGAAATTAATTCATTCTGAATCTATATCTTCCCAAAGATTCATACTGATAACAATAACTCAACAGGGAAAGTGTTCATTTTGATATCCATTCTCCTCTTGTGTTTCATACATCACACCATTCTAGTCCTTTGCACTAAGCGAGCAATTAAAACTATTTTCAATAGTAAATATTCTGCCAATAACAAATCTTTATGAACACAAACCAGCTTCATTGTAACTAGCAACATTTTCAAATTTATACTTTTTAAGTATAGTTGCTATAGTTATAATTTTCTGCCTATTTGAAGATATAAAGTCAATTGGTTATATTTATAACTCAGAAGCAACTGGAACTATAAAAGGGAAAGTATGTATAATAAAACACTATTGCTACATGTTAGATCATAGTTGCATTCTATATAAAGTTGTCTTTTCCATGAAACACTAGATATTGGGAGTTACAATGAAAAGCACTTAAAATTAATATAAAAACTTTAAGCAAAGTGATGTACACAATCAGAACTTAAGGGTATTTTTTAAACATTGTTTAGTGGATTCAAGAAGTTTCCTGTAAAGTTTTTTTATTACTTGAATATAATTATGGTTTGCTTCTTGTTCATATAAAGTTTGGCAGTTTCACCTTGACTATTAGGAAATTTATTATCATTAAAGAACGGATTTAGTAAGATTATCATATTTATATATTATCCACATTTTCATATTCCAATTTTGGTGCATTCTTTAGGGTCCCTCATTTTTAATGTTTCTTACAATAATTTTCCTTATAAAGATCCCTGAATGTTAAAATTGCTTCTGAAACTTCAGAATTTTTCTGAAATGAAATATATGTAATTTTTAAATATCAAATAATCAGTTACATATACAAAGGATTTTTAAGGGAAAAACATATTTCCACAGTATATTTGATTTACTAACTTCAACACAAATGGACAGCAAGAACTGTGCTTGAGAGTTACATTTTCCAAGTCATAAAATCTTCAAGAAAGTATTAATAGAACTTTCCACAAATCATCAAAACTCAATTAGTTCTTACAGACATTTACTTACTAATAAATCTGTAATGTGGGTTATCTTTGATTTTAGTCATTTTCCAATGATTTTGCTTGCCATAAATACTAGATTTAAGGGGAAATATGTATTTCTTGGAGGAACACTATATTTTACAAACCATTTTCTGCCAATATCTTCAACTTTTATTTTTTAATACTCACATTTTCCTTTAAAACATTTAATAAACCTTGTCTTTTAATTCCTGCTTGATAAAAGATTTAGAAGAAACAGATGCAGGTGTCCCCTTTTTGGTTCTGTTTTCAGAGATCTGGATTTTATCACTAGGGAGGGTCAATGAAGGGCTTTTACCAAGTGCACAAGTAGCTTTCTACAGATTTTTCAAATAAAGGGGTGACTGGTGGTGTGAAACGTTCATTATATTATCCATCCAGTTGTACCGAAAACCAGGACTCCAAACTTATTTCTCAAAAATTTGAAAAACCCAAGATAATTCTCTGTAATGACTTGAGAAGTACAAGTAATGCTGTAACATTTATAAAATGCAAGTTATTCCAAACCACAGATCGGTCTAGAAAGATACTCCTCCTCAGAATGAGGGTGTCGGCACATGTGAGCGAGCCCCTTGATTTCACTCTCTGGGTCTGTTACAAGCTGCCTAGCATCAGGTGGTTCTAGGAATCTGGCAAGAGGTTTTCTCTTGGAAAAGTATGAAAGTCAGCAAGTTTTAGTTTACCTCCTACCAGCTTTCCTTGAAATAAAGGATGGTCCATGACAAAGAAAAAAACGTCCTTGCAAGCGAAAGGAAAATAAAAAGTTGATTAGAAAGATGGAGAGTTAGAGAAGGAGAAATGGTCTAAAACCAAAGTTAATATATAAATATTTGGTCTAAAAGAAAAAAACATTTATCACTTAAAACATCTGGCTAACCAATTTTTATTATATCCTTAAAAGCCTGCACATTGAAAAAAAGGGGGGAGGGGTACTTTTGTTTGTTGCTTCTCTCAAGTTTGTACTTTTGATTTTTCCTCAGAAGAAAATATTATCCAGGAAAGTTTAAAGAGTGTAAGCCAAAAATATGTCTCCTTTGGGCGAATGAATGCATGTGGAGGGTGGATGGAATCAAAACCAGTTCAGAAAATAAAGCCTCCAACTTGGAGTGATGTTATTAAACTGGAAGCCCAGAGTGTGCAACCCCCTCCCTCCCTTCATTTTCAAAACCACGTCCTGCTGTTCCAGTCAAAGCAAAGGGCGAAAATCCGCATAATCCAAACCAACATGGTGAAGTCACAATAACAGGCGAGGAAGGAGGGGAAAACGAGTGGCAGCACTGTACAAACAAGCTGCTGGGAGTGATCTCAGCCGCGCACTGGGGTGGCCCGCAGGGGCTGCGGCGCTTCTTTTTCCTCCGTTACACCCCCCACATTCGACAATGCAGTAGTGGTTAAATTTCAGAAGTGTGCCCTGCGGAATTTTAGCACGAAGCAGCGCTTTATGCGTAGCGACAGTCCCGTGACAACAGAGACGAGCCGGCGCTCCTCGCTGCCACCACACCCACCCCCGAGGCGTGTGAGGCAAATTCTTCCGCCGCCAGCACCAGGCGCGGGGTGCGGGGGGGAAACGGGGCGCGCGACAATTCGCCGCTTTTCCGGCCGCGTCGGGTCAAAGATCAGATCCTAAACAGCGAACTCCTGCGTCCGCGTCCCCACTCCCAGCCCTCGGGAGGCGGGTGTGTTCTTTGCGCGCCGCTGTCTCCGCGCGCGCGGCCTCAGCCCGTGGCCCCGCGCTGCGAGCCGGCCGCTGCCCCCCCCCGCCAAGCGGGCGAGGGGCGCTCCCGGAGCGCCGGCGGCTCGGGCTTCTGCCCTCCGCGCGGGGCCGGCCGCCGTCCGCCCGGCGGCGGGAGCGAGGGCGCTGAGGAACGGGACGCGCGGGCAGCCGGGAGGCAAACGCGCGCCCTCTGCCTGCGGCCGCGGGGCTGCTGGCGTCCGCAGGGGCGGCGTCCTCCTCTCCGCCTGGGGTCGGCCCCGCCCAGAGAGCGCGAGAGGCTCGGGTGGGCCAGGTAGGTCCCGACTTTCTCAGTAGACTTTGTTCCGAAATAAGTGTCCCCGCCCCACTTCGCTGTCAGCCAGCCACTCCGTTTGGTGTCCGGAGGTGGCGCGGTCTTCCTGCCCTCGGTGTTCGCGCACGCACCGTGACAGATGGAGGAGGGATATGGTCCTGCAGGGCTCCTAGAACTTCCCGCAGGTTGGGAAGAAAGCGCCTCGCCCCGGGCCGGCTAGGTTGGGGCGGAGCGGAGCGTCTGAGACGTCCGGTGTCCTGCTTGTTGCTCTCTGACCCGACCCTTTGCTAAGTTCTTGATCTTTCAGATGATTTCCATTTCTTCAGTACTTCAAGTGGCTAGACTAAAATGAGACGACTTTCAGTTTTCTTTAAAGCCACCTACTAATGTCATCCGTTAGGTCCTTGTGAGGGCTGTAGGTGGCATGTTCCATATCTTCCCCCCACCCCCGTGCACAATCGAAAGTCGCTAGTTTTCTTCTCTAGCGCCGTGTTTGACTGGCACCATTTTATTAAAACATGATTTCCCATCTTCGGCTTTTGGGAGTACACCTGGAATGGGCCAAAGAGGGTTTCTAGGAGCGGTGTTAGCAAGGCAGGTTAGTAGTTGGATGATGCTTATGTTTCTGTGGTTGTGGGAATTTTAGCGTTTTCCATAAAAGATAGAACTGTTGAGTGCAGGGGACTCCCAGACTGAATACGCACTCAGAGCCCTGCCCAACCTTGAGGTAATAATTGAACACCGTCTCACTGGTTAGAAAGGTTTTTTTTTCTCCCTTTTCGTTATCATTTGCCTTTTACTGGACCTAATTTAATCATTAAAGCAGTCCCAAAATAGTTATTATATATCTCCCACTGTTACAACTGAGGAAACAGAGGGAAGTAATCATAATAATGTAGTATCTGAGCTGGGCCCTCTCTTTATCTTTTGATTTTAACCTCTTGTACTTTCTCCTGTACACAAATGCCTGTGAATTAAGAAGACATCCTTCTACTCAGGAAAAGCACTAGCTCCTCAACGTAGTGACTACAGTAATTTGTCTTGTGACATTGGAAGAATAACTTAGAAATATCCAGAGTATTGGAAGGAACAATTATGCTTCAAAGTACTTTCAAAAAAGTAAAGAGTACTTAGGAACTGCAGTGTTGACACTTATACTTTATGATTATCTGCATGAGTGTGGGGCACACTAAGAAAATAAAGAAGAATTGATGTGAACAGAGGAACAGGAGAAAATGTCTGTTGTCTTTTCTTCACACATCCTTACCTCTGTCTTTCTTTCCTGACACATGCTTTTCCTCACCCTGGAAAACAGATTTTATCAGGAATTCCACACACACAGATTGTGAGACAATTGTCAACATAATCCTTATGTTATTATTTAGGGTTTACATTATAAAAACGAGTGTGAATTAACTATTGGAATTGTCACAGTAGTCTGTAATGCAGGAAAATAGAACATAGTCTAAAAAGTAGCCTTTAGTTCTTGTAGCAACATTTCCCCATTTAAAAGATAATTTATAAATAACTTAAATGAGAAAATAACTTTTAATAATTTATCTCTTCTTTCATAAAAACACTTGTACTCTAAGTGGAGGCACTGAAAAAAGGTAGCTTAAACGGGGTTTTGAAAGGTAGCAAATTAAGTTGGGGCAATTATATTTTTCATGTGGGTATTTCAGCACATATGTTTTGCATTAATTGCTGCAATAAATTCTGTTAACCTGGCAAAGAACAAAAATAGCATATTGATGACATCAGGCTTCCAAATCAGAATGCTGCTTTTAGTATCTTGCTTTCTTCACTGTAATGTGCAAAAAATAAATAAAGTTTTCCAGCTTGCTATCCTTTATGTTCTAATGAATTAATGAATTATCCAACCGCTCAAGCTATTGGCACATTTTCCATGAGCAAAAGTGTTGGCTTAGCAACATTTTTTTTTCTTGCTTCTGGCAAATTAGAGTCCATAACTACCTTCCCTACTTTTTTACTTTTTTTAATTGATAAATTTGAGTTTGTGGAATCCACTCAAATCAAGCAAAGGTAAACTTGACTGTATAAGTCTCCAAACTGAGTTGCCACTCCTTTTAAAACAAAAATTTTGACTGATGATGTGGCAGGATCTCAAAAGGGACTGGAGCAAAGGGAGAAGTCTGGGTTAGTTTAATTGCTGGTAAGTCTATTTAATCAATATCAAAACAGTTTTATCTTCAATTTTATGTATATTCATTAAGAGGAGGTTAATTTATTTTCTTTGTGTAATTGTTAAGAAAGATGAATAAACTTTCCAGGTCCAGTAAAGAGTAATGCTTGCCCTCCACTTCCTCTTCCCTTCTTCCCTTGATAAAAATATAAGGCTTTAAAATGAACTTTTTGCCAGTGATAAAGTTGATTGGTTTTCAGTAAATGAGAAGTTTAGACATTTCATATCTACCTCAGGATAACTAATAGAAACAGAACAACTTGTTGATAGTTAACATATATTTATTTCCTGATTTTCAAACCTAGTTTAGCAATCAATCAAAGTCTGTAGGTTTTAGAAGGATTTTTGTATTATTATTGCACATGATAGTCTTAACACTGAGGAGAAGTCAGGCTAGGAAGCAGATTTGCAATGGCTTCCATGTGGATCATCTAACCAATCCTCTAGGTAAGCAGAACCCTACTCCGAGAAAAGTCTACTTGTAGCACTATGTGTGTGTGTGACCAATAGTATTGTCTCCTTACAAAACAGCTATCCGTATCCCACACTGGGCAGTTTTATGGGTGAATATATAACTTTTGGAATAAATATGGTATAAAATTGTTTTTCTGAGTGAAAAATTGGTGATGAGAAAAATATAAACAACTATTTGCTTATTTGTCACTATCTAATCTTGTTAATTTTTTTCCACCTGAATCCCTAATCTACCTATAATATTTAAAGATAGAATAAAAGTAGAGTTATGTCCAAGTTGTGATTTTTTTCTTTCTATGTGTCAAAGCTATTTGTGGTAGATTTTGCATTTTAACAGAATGTAAAGAACTGGTTTAATCACAGAAACTATAAATATAAATTACATTGGATTGTTATTCTTTTAATATAAACTCCATCAAATGTAGCTGTTGCCAAATATTGAAATGTTTTTAAAGGGGGAGAAAAAAAGGAATAGCATTTTCTCTTGGTTTACTTTTGCTATCTGGTTTACCATAGATAAGTTAGTACTCATTTGCATTGGATAACTCAAAATTGAGGTAAACTCAGATTTCCTTATGGTGTTCTTGACATTTCTGATCTGAAATTATGCTTTGATAGCCCTTGTTTATTGAAGAAAGATTAGCCATAATTATATGTATTTCATCTGACTGAACAAGTTAGACTAATCTATTCTGATAATGATGGTTTCCCTATATTTTGAGGTACAACTGCTTTCCTTAAACATTTGTATATTGATAAGGACATTTTTTTCTTACCTTGCTTATGAGTGATCTCTTAATGTCTTAAAAAATCTATATAGAATTATAAAAGAAAAAACTCTAAAAATATATAAAATTATTAATGTCTCTTTAAATTTCCCTTTCCAGAGGTGATTGTTTTTGAAGCCAATTAGGAACAGTTTTTCTGTGTTTGGCCAGGTTTGTAGTAGATTTATTACTCTACCTCTAGCAGTGAAAACTAGAACTCTACATATATTTCAAAGGTACAAATTTAAAAACCGTTAAAATGAATCAGGAAAAATGTTAAGAAAAATCAACTCATCTTTCATATTGCAATAATTTGTTGATTGTATTTGTTTATTTGCCAAACAGTGTACACCTGAGTATTACATACATTTTGGAAAAGAAGGTTTTAGGGAATGGTATATTCTATTCCCTTGGAGATAACTTAGGTGAGACAGATGACCACAAAATCAATACTTCTATAGAAAACTGTGTTTTAACATAGATATGAAAATCACAAGAAGTGCAATATGAATCTTGAGAAAAGGGTATAGTTCCCAAAACAGAGACCCTGGGATATAGGCAAGATACTTTCTTAATATAAACATTAATAATAATAGTAATAGTTAATAAAAACAAGGGGGAGGAGATTAAATGATCTGCTTAATTTCATGTGGTAGGGATGATTATAGCCTGATTTTTTTTTATTGCATGTATCTAGGAAACCTTAAAAATAGCTTGAATGCATACATAATAAGTGTATATATGTGTATATGTATATATATATATATATATATATATGTAAAAAGCACCATGAAAGAACTAAACATTCAGAAATAGCTATTCTTAATAAGCATATATCTAAGCTCAATGTAAATTCTGGGTAAGCACATGCCTTCAGATGTGTGTGAGTGTATTGGAAACACATGAGTGAATATTAAAAAAGAACCATCCCATAACAGAAGCTACTGTAGGTTCTATTAACCTACAGAAAATTATTCTCCATTATGAATAGTGTATTCATAATATTACACTATTACATAATAATTATGACTACACTACCAGGAAAAATCACATTGAAGTTTTTCTGAATTGTACCTTCTCTTGCAAAGTTAAACTGTTTGCTGACTATCACCAGCAATAATGGTTTGTTACTTTCCATTGACACCATGCTCCTAAGATGGAAAGTAAAGGGATAGAGTTTTGAATTAACTTGATAAGGATGTGGCACCTCATTTGATCCTTTGTGGGTCTTTATAAAGTCCTGTATTTATACTTGAAGGCTTCGCTTATATATGTGTGTGTGTGTGTGTATCTATATTGTCGTAGACATCAGCCATGATGTATAACATAAACTCCAGACGTAGTTATCTTCCATAATAGGATGAAGTCAAAGCTATATGCCGATTTTAATATTCTGAAAATTTAAACCAATTTATTTTGAAGTTAAAAACATCTTGTGACATAAAAATGTCCAGAGAATGTGTTTAAATTGAAATTTAATTTTGTCACTGTGGTTTTTATTCCCTTTTCTAAACTTTTGTATTCTTCTATGCCAGGGACTTCAAGGCACATTTTTATTTCTAAAAGAAATATGTTAGAGTTGATCTGTTGTCCAGCTTCTTAGTCTGTTCCATTTTTATAGCCATCATTCGACCCCTGACTAAACAGATAATTTGTTTAGTAGTTGAAGGTTGATAATCAAGATTTTGTGATGTAATTTAAAATATATTGCAATACAACTTGAGTTTATGGTGTGAAGTCAAAATGTATATGCTAAAATTTGAGCACCTATTTGCCTTAATTATTTTTTTAATCTGGTTTTCTAATTGAATACTGTGGTTTCATTTTTTACTTTTTAATCTGTCAAAAATCTTTCTGAATTAAAAATAAGCAAGTTCTGTTATTTCTAGAACACTTTAAAAAGCAAAATATGTTTAAAAAGTACAATGTTTACATAATCATTAATGTTATACTTTTTGTAACTTTTACATTTTGGGAAACACATTTCACTTGTCTAAATGATTCATAATATTGGTTGACAATGCACAGAAGCAAAGACCTGCTATTCTAGGGACTGTTATTAAAGCTGAGGTTGTTAATGTACTAAAACTTCACTGACAGTAGAACATCCGCACTCATTTACATGAAAGGATTATTTTATTACTAGGACATATTTCCTAATGATAATTTGAATGCTGTTTTCTTCTATAATAATATTGATAACAGAGTGACATTTAAATTTCTCTGATTAAAAAGAAAACAAAGGGAAAATTATTACACTTCAGAACTAGCATAAGGTTTACGTTTACTAAAGTGTCTGGGTTTCAAGTAAAATTTTGGTCTGTTTCTTTTATTTCCTTGAATGGCTTTAGTCATGAAAACGCAGACATCTTACTGTGAGATGTGTGTTTTGATTCCAAGGAGTTCTCCCTGCTGTTGGCAAAGACTGAGATGAGGCAGCTAATTACAGTTTCTTTTGTAATTAGGACTTGTATAGAAATAAATCCAATATTATTGCTCAGGAGGAAAAGCTAATAAGAAAGTGTAAGTTAGTGAATGCCCTTGTCCATAAATTTGCTTATATCTGAGTAAATCACTAAGATACCATGTGACAAAAGAGATTTCCATAATGTCTAAAAGTACAGGATTTTTTCTTTAATTTTTACATAATAATTTCAGCAGGTCATTTGATGTAGAAATTATTATATTAATATTTCTGTGACACAAAATTCCTATAAAATTTAACATACTTTAAACGAAGGTTAATATGCATACAATATATTATACTTGACTTGATTTATAGTTGAAAAACATAATTTTTAGTTTATACTAACTGTATCTATGAAAACTTTTAATTATGTTTTGGGTGGAAACAAATATAAACAAGAAGACCTCAGGAGCTATTAAACTAACAATGTGTAGTCACAGCAGATAAAATTTATGTTGAAATACATAAATTCATTAATAATATGTTGTCTCTAAATTTCTTCTCAATGGGCATTGCCTGAGATGTACAGTAAAAATGGAAAGCTGAGTTTTGGTGGACTCTTGTCAGAAAATACATCTTGATTTCTTAATCCTATGGATGATCAGAGTTCTACACAGAGAATTACAGCATGGAGAACAAAATTTATTACTTCCCATATCATTTTCTTCTGTTTGTGACATTTACATATAACTTAGAAGTGGATTAAATGACCCTTCTGTTATATGTAACCTAGAACAAAGCTACTCTTTTTATTATAATAGAAGTGATGAAAATGATAAAGTGTACAAGTAATGTGGCTGGTACATTTACAGCAATGGTGCGAACAGGAAAGGAATGTTGTTATTCTTTATTAAAAGCGAGATGCAATCAAAAATGGGTTTGTGTTTTCTGTTTAGGGGTTTTATAGTTATTTGCATTTGGTTTTAAAGGCACCTAATAACTGAAAGTTTTACAAGAAAACATGTCTGCTATTGTAAGAGTCTGAAATTCTTTAGCCATTAAACCTGGCTGTTCACCCTGAAATGAATCATTTTTATAATTCAGTATTTTTATAAAATGCAAAAATAGCATTACCACACATAGAATTGATGTGTTATTAGATAATTGAAAAGGTTTTACAATTCATAAGAAATTGTGGCATTTAAATTTAAAAATATTTTAGCACTGTCTGCATATTTGCAGCACTTAAACAGTCTATAAGAGGTGAATATTAGTTTAACTATCAGTGTTTCTAAGTAGACAGGTAGTCACTGTGAATCACAAATTTGAAATGTCCTTGAAAAAAATCTTGGTGTGTTAAAGATTCTTTAATAGTGAAAACTCCAAAAATTTATACTTATAGTTTTAATCTGTCCTAACTGGGAACATTGGCTTCATACACTTATTTTAATAACTGAGTCCTTTAAAGAAATGCATTCTTATTAGTGAAAAGGTAAGATGGTTTAAGTTCTTAGTACAGACAAATCTCTGTAATATTGTTAATACAAATGAAGGAAGGAGTGGGCATTTCATTGTGTCTCTCCAATGGAGATTATGGTGGAGGATTGGCAGAGAGAGAAAGTCTCCTGGGCATAATAAATCCCCAATCCAGCTGAGTGTAAACCGTGACGGTAAAGATCAGTGGCAGCAATGGAGAGCAAGGTTTCTTCCTTTCCAGAAGCACTTAGACCAATTTGAGCCACTTTTCTCTTTACATTGTTCATATTCCTTTACTCCATTCTACACCTTTTAATTCCCATTCAGACACCATACTCCCTTTTGTTCATCAAATCTCACATTAGTGCCTACCTGGAAGCCAACCCAAGGAATCTAAGGATTCCCTGTTTTCATAAATAAAAACCCTTTCACCTATATTATTCATATGTCTTTTCTATTTGAAAGCAGTAAGGCTAAATAAAGTGTGTGAAAGATACTCAGAACCATATCCATCCAGACTTTTAACAATGATTTCTAGATACAATATTGCCACAAAGCAGTTATATCTCAAATGTTAGAGTCATAAGATTTAAAAGTGTATCTAAATCACTTTAATTTCAGAAATTAATATATGCCATATAGTTCTTTGTGTAGAAAATGTTATGAAATTAATGAAATGACATGTTTCCTGTTACAAACCAAAAAATACCTAAAAATCACACCATTAGAATATGAAAAATGGGTAGGGACAATTTATATTTTGATAAATAACCTGGTAAAAGTCTGTTATTATAGAATTAAACCATCCCCCATCTACCCTTAAGAATAATTTCCTGAATCTTTTTTGTTAAAATTCATCACTGTGAACTCAAATTTTTCAGCACTTGAAATAAACCTTCTGTGTTGTAACTTAGTAATACCCAGGCTATAATATAATATTTGTGCACAGTTCTTTCTTCTTTTTTCTTCCCTAGTAAAATGAGTAGTGACACTGCTTAAAAGGCCATGATTGTGTCTGCCTCTTTTTTAGAAGATGAAAACATTAGTGACCAAGTTATTGCTTGTATCAGTGTGAGGTTTAGGATGTTCTGCAATGTTAGATTTAGTCCGTGTATCTAGAGAAATTACAACAGATTGACTTTCAAATTCCACTAACTTTTTCTTCTTATCTCACTTATGCTACACTCAGATTGCTATACAGCAGGTCACAGGAGATTCAACATTTATATCCTGAGAAGTTGCAGTTTAGCTGTCATTCACTTTAAAGTGGCTAGAATTCTTAGATTGTGTTATTCTTACTTGCCTATAAACAAAAGACACCATATAACCTAAAAATAGTGCTTTAAAAAATTTTTTTATGTCACTTTTCTCTATTAGGTCACACACTGATGGTTGGTTACAAATACAGTTCAGAAGCCAAAATGGAACTGATAGTTAATGTAGTAATTGTGCAAGAACGGTGAATCTGTGTAATGCTATGAATTCATAGTGGCTTTAAGTACATTTATATTACTTGATTGTCACAACAACATCGTGAGATAACCAGGGCAGTTATAATTATGTTTGATAGACCACAAAATCAAAATCACAAGTTAATTGTGTTTTCCTCATTCATGCTAAATGGAGTGCACTAAAAATTCAATTTTTGAGTAAATGCAATGAATTCAGTTGTCTGTTACATGTATTTTAATCGGCCATGTGATACAGTTCTTTTTGGTTTAGCTATTCTCCTTTGAGTAGACACCAAATGCTGATGTGGTTAGGCCAGTCCTTTTCCACTCATCATTAGAGAAATCTTAAGGGTATTTAGTTCTTAGTTATTAACCTACGTTCCAATGAGCAACTTACTAAATGGAGACAATATTTATATCTTCTTTGTCTCAAACACTTTTTTCCCTCTGGTTACTAATGTTGACATTAAATCAGTCATTCACCTTAGCATATGGAGTGACACATATTCATCATTTAGTACATATTCAATTATTGCATGCATGCAAAATACAGTGAACCATTAAACCCCCAAAGTCACTGCACATATTACTTAATAATATATGACCACTGACATTGTACATTCTACTATGCAAATCCTATGTAAAACTCAGAGAAATCAACTGGTAACTGTGATAGAACCAACAACTGAACTAGGCATGTCTTTATCAGAATGAATGTTGATAACATAGTAGAGGTGAAGATATGTTCTCATTTTGTCAAAAATTTTCTAACATTGATTAATCTGAAATATTATCTGTAGCAATGATTAATCAGTAGAGGGTTTTTAAATAAATCATTTTTGAGAAATAATTTCAATAGAATTAAGCATACTGTTAATATCCAAACTGATATCCTGGGAAATAATTCCATGATGGAATTGCATTATCCGTGCAGTAACTGTCTTCTCTTATCTAAATATAATTACTCTTCTTTGGGATTAAATTATTGTGAGAAAAAGTCTTTAATCATTAAGGAATTCCAGTGTGATAGGTTAAGAGTATGTGTTTTGTTGCACTAGCAAAACTTAGAGGCTAACTTTGAGAATTTTATCTCTTCTAACTTACTGATCAGCTTTTTTATGTATATTTATCATCTAACCAACTGACCAGATATCTTTCTTTAAAAAGCAGTGCTTGAACATTTATAATATCTACCAAATATATGATTTTTTTCTTAACAATTATAAGATTAATGTTTCCTTTGTAAGAAACAAATTGGCATGATTAAAGAATTGGCAGGCATCAGGATACACTTTATAGACAAAACATGGATGTGTATTAACATTACATTTCAATTCATGCATATATAGAACCTTTGAAAATGATTTTCTTTTATTGTATTTATTGATTCACCTGCTTTGGCTCATGTTAATAATACATGCATATTTTATGTAAACTACATCTACATCTTCCATTAATCAATTGTGGGATTGTTTTCTGATTTAGATGAACGATGAGGTAAAATCATAGTTTTCATTATTTAAAAAATCAACAAAGTGAGCCTTTGTTATTGATTAAACTTGAAGTATCTTTTTACATCCTAATTTCCAATCCATTACAAATAATACTCTGTTGAAAATAATTTGCCTCTTTTTTAATAATATATTCAAAATTTAACCATATTCATGTTACATTTTATTACTCATTAGACTTTTTAATAACCAGCAAAATTCTGAATAAAATCTTTAAAATCTTTGGGTAACAATACCTTCTTAACTAAAGATGCCATATCAGATATGTATAAACAGAAGTATTGATTCATTATGGAAGCAATTTAATAAATTATAGTGAAATCATATGTAAATTTATCAAATATATCTTTGCAGTTTTTTGATACCGTTAGTATTAATCTTTCCTATTTTGCATTTTACTGTTTCCTTTTTAAACCTGTAATTATTTTGTCAAAAATTATTATCGATATACTGAATGTTTATGTATCTTGATCAACAAACAGTTCAAAAGGCTACAAAATTTTTGATTCCTTAACTTTCCCTGTGTTGCTTTTCTTTTGCAATTACCTTCTTATTTCCATCATACTCATAATGAAAATGAACAGAGTCATGTGTTTCAAACATGTTAATTTATTGTTATATCAGCAACAAAAGACACTTCAACTTAACAAAGGCAAACTGAAGGAATTCATTCCTCTTAACTGTGTTTATATGTTTGTGTTTTCTTTTAGTTAATCTACTGGATTCAAAAACTATTCAAGGGGAGCTGGGCTGGATCTCTTACCCATCACATGGGGTGAGTTTAGTCAACTATTAAAAGGGAACATGATTCTGTCTGCTGCCTCTTCTAGGGAGCAGAAGGAAATTATTAGTATGTTCTCTAAAGTGAACTCCTGTACTTCTGGTGACAAGTTATGTTTATCAATGTATTCAATACATGGACTAACACAGCCTAATATTTGCACCTAATGAAATTATTGAGAATTTTGAAGTTATTTATTTTCTTCTGAATTTACCAATTTCTTGACTGGACTAATTAGATCTTTCAATTATCACTGGCATCATGTACATGATCTAAGGGTGATCATCTAACAGTTTTTGTAGTGTGATCAGAATAGGTGAATTGAGAAGATTCCAAATATCAAGTATGTAGAAAGTGTGTACTTGGAGTTCTCCAGAGTTATAGCCTTAAAATCCACCTTGGTGACTGCTCCAAGTAGGGTAGGGGCTATTCATCAATGGTATAAACCCACGTTTCTTTAATTTCTTCATTTAAAATGTCTGTAATTTGTCTACATCAATTTAAAACTGGGTATTTTATTTAGAAAAAAGTTGGCTGCCTTTAAATTTCAACCTTTTTCAATACCTTTAGTGCTTTACCAAACCAGACACAGATAACTAAGGTGCATGGCATTTTGGTGACCCAAGTGTTTATGATGAGCCTTTGTGAGAGAAAATTTTACTTCTCTTTTTTTCAGAAAAAAGAGTCATACATTTGGCAAATTCTTGTTCTTATAAAATTGTGTAGTAAGTGCCTAAACATTCTTTTTTTCCCCTCAAGTATAGCCTATGAAAATGCAAAGTGTATTTGGAAATACTTATGATAGGAATGAATGTGTGTATTCCTTTTCTTTCCATTCTAGTTCTCTTTTCAAAAAGTTTTAATTATTTCTACTTAATATTGGTGTTCAGTCTTTAGTTTTTTGTGCCTGAACACATACAAATTTTGACGGTACTACCAGCTGTATCTTCACCAAGGGATGTTTTCCATCAGGGATACTTCATCTGTCTGTCATCTTTGTATCTGCTTCTCTTTCCGGTACACCTTGATACTGACACAGTGCTAAAACCTATCACATAATCAAGCCTTGGTCAGTTGCTTCAGAGGGGAATATGAAATAAGCCAGAATTTGTTTTTCCCATAGGTGTAAAAGGAATCAAATGTTTAGGATAAAAACACATCCTGTGTAGTCATAAAGAGTGAATTGAAATTTAAGATTGAGCTGGAAAACTCATTTAAAACTGATCATCCCAAAGTCAAACCTAACTTTAATTTTGATTTTTAAAATTTGGATTTTTCATTACTCTATCAGTTAATATATCATAGAAACTTTCTGCCTAAGAGTATATAAAAAGCAAAAACCATAATGACATTTTACTAATACTTATATATGCATTTTTAAAAATAAGAAATTAACTAGTATATCAAAGCGATAGTCTACTCCATGTTGTCCTTTAAAGATGATATAAAGAAAACACATTTCTCTATAATGAGAATTTGGGGAGAATACTGTGTAAATGAATTTATTTTATCAGACTGATCTCAGATTTTGTGATGAAGCACAGTTGGCACCTCTGCTTCTGGGGGCGCAGCAGGTGAGGGCGGGGGAAGTGCTCTAGACACCCTGCCACACAGAATGCGGTACATGCAGCAAGCAGCAGCATCAACTCTGGGGGGACCCTTAGAGATGCAGGCTCTCAGGCCCCATCCTGGACTCTCCGAATCAGAATCTGCAGCTTATCATGGTCCCTAGTGATTCCTAAACACTGAATTTAAGAAACATTCCTCAGGATAATTTACCTTGATTTTTCCCATCTCGTGGCCAAGTTCCTATCCCCATTTTGCTTGGAATCTCTTAGGGTTTTATCAGCAACAGTTTTTAGCTTCTGCTTTGGCTTGCTGTTGCCCTAGAGAGCCCACCGAGGTGCCTGGGCTTCCTCATCATTGCGGTCCTAGTTGGCCCCCTTGCAGCTGTGTCTTCCTATTTCCTGAGACATTAATAGCTTGAAACAGTTGGCCAAACTCTCCAAGTTTATCATTTAAAACGTGAAAGGAGAAAAAAAAAATCTCCCCAACAGGTCATGATATTTATAATACCTCAAGACCCCGAAGCTAAAACAAGAAAAAGAAAATCAAATATGTGAATTATTGTCCTGTAGTAATGTGTAGTGTATTTTTCCTTTAAATATCCTCCCTAAATTATGTTAGTCCTAACATCCATGGGGAAATCAGTAGTGCTAATTTAGAAAATGTTACTAATATTAATTTCTTTTTGAGAAACTGGTGAAAGTCTCGAGTAAAATCACTGTATAGTCAATTTAGGTTTGGGACTTAACATCCCTGCTTGTATTACTGTTTGGGCCTTTAGATTTAATTGATTATTTTTATTGCCTAAATATTGCCACTTTCAGTATTACAAAGATAGATTTATCTTTTGTTTGTTCTTATTTTAAAGAAAATAGTTAAAATTATGGTGATAAGTTTGCTGCAAAATTGCTTTTCAATAAAAAATTATATGTAATAGCAGAAACAGCTTTGAACTTGTTATTGTTTAATTGATTAACTTTAATAAATAGTAGTGCATCTGTCTGTAGGAAAACTAAAATATGAATGTAAACTTCAGAGGCAAAAATTAGAATAACAATGCCATACTATATTGAATCACTAAAAATCCTGCTCTCTCGTGTGTGTGGATGTATGTGAGAACATTCAAGTTCTACTCTTTTAGCAAATTTCAGTTACACAATACAGTGTTTAATTACAGTCATCATGTTTCACATTAGATCCTCAGACTTTATTCATCTTACAGCTAAAAGTTCGTCTTCTTTTACCAACCCCCCACGCTCTGGGGCCCACTTTGCTCCTTTCTGTTTCTATTGGTTTGACTTTTTTTTGGATTCCACATGTAAGTGATACCATGTAGTATTTGTGGTTCTCTGCCTGGCTTATTTCCCTTGGCATGATGCCCTCAAGGTCCATCCATGTTGTCACAAATGGCAGGGAAAATCCTGCTTTTTTGATTTAGAATAATGCATCCCAACGTGATGGCGAGGGTGGGGATTGGGAAGGAGGCAATTTTGATTTTGCCTCACAGGGATATTTGACAGTGTCTGGAGATACTGTTGGTTGTCACAACTTGGGAGGAAGGGCGGTACTGGCATCTAGTGTGGAAGGCCAGGGGCACTGCTAAATGTCTTAGAACAAACAGAGGGACCTCCCACAGCAAAAAATGATCTAGTCCAAAATAACAGCACCCAAGTTGAGAAACCCATATTTAGGGGATGAACAATGTTCTTTCACTAAGAGCTGTAGTCACTGAAAAGATCCTGGGAGACTGCCAGCAGCTTATCCAAGTCCTAACTATACGTCCATCTAAATTCCAAATCTTTTGAAATATAAATTGAAAAAAATAGATAGATGATTCATTCCAAACTTGAAATGGATCATTCATGGAATGATTATATAACTGGAGTTATATAAAGTTAATATATCTGGGGGACAAGGGTCAAGGGTGTTTCATTCCTTCATGTATGTTCTTTTCTATTTGTATTCTCCCTTTTCCCCCAGATAGTGATACATAAGATCTTATAATTAACCTATATAATTTTCTTGGGAGGACTATTTCTATCTCCATTTTTAAATGGTATTTCAAATCTTAGAGGAAACCTGGTAGGAAGGAATGGTATTGTACAGTATTACACTTGGGACAAATGCTCCACTTATCTGGGAGGAAATTTAATGAAGCTTTGGTTTCCTCTACATGAAGGTCATGAAAATACTCAAATTTGTAAACTGGGGGTTATGAATAGCAATTCCTTTCTCAATGAAATAGTTTTATTCAACAAGTTGCTATTCTGGCATTAAGTTTGTTCACCTTAGTAAAGCAGACACAGGAGTTACCTTCTCTAGCCCTATAAACTTTGAATAACAATGTTTGAATCCTGGGTTTAATTATATTCAGAAATTTCAGTAAATAATTCAACAGTTTAAATATTCTTTGGTTTAGAGGACAACCAACACATATAAAAGCCCACATATATTGTATAGCCTTGAAGAGTCTTATGTACATGGGACTAGTACTAAAATTGATTGATTGACTGATTGATATTGACAGTCCTTCAGGTAAGCTTGCTTAGTCTTTGTATCTTTATAGAGGAGCCATCTGAAGATGGGAAGACCTGCATAGTTTTCAGTTAGGATAGTATTGATGTACTGATTAAGTAGTGCAAAGGAATCATGGGCCTTGGCTCACTAAATTAAAGAAACTTACTTAAGAAGAGAATGAGAAGGTCAGGGAGTGTAGAAAAAGCACAATCTGAAGGGAGTGATTCATATATATTTGTGGGTGATAGGAAAAAGTCTCAAAATTAGCCATTGTGGATTTTTAAATTTTTCTAACTTCCTCCTTTTTTCAATTCTTTTAGATTTTTTTTTTCCTTAAAGTTTTCTTTAGATATTTATTTGTGTGCCTTAGCAGGAATAATGTACTTAAATGAAAAAACACTCTTTAGGCAAATAGAGTCCCTGTTTGATGCCCACTCAATCTTTGTTCCATGGCTTTTCCTTGTGCAGGGAACACCAGGACTGTCCTGGTTTTCCTCTGCTAGTGTGTGCCTGGAAAATGGCCCTTCTGCCACTCTTTGGGGGTGAATGTTGATTCCTCTGAGAGCTAATCTTGATAATTACAGTCATTTTGCCGGTGACTGGTTTAGGCCAGGAAAAGTAAAATCAGTGAGACTGACACAGAATTCCAGTAAATTCTGGCTAAGTTTTCCTCCTGATAAAAAGAACTAGGGAGAGACCAAGTACTTCCTGTCTCTGGGCTGTCCTGGGAAGACCCAGTGTGTAGAGGGGCTGCCCTCCCCCCACAAGAAAGACAGGGCCCAGGCAGCATTAGAGAAACCCACCTGGAGCCCCTACATGCAAAGCCACTGAGTTACACGAAAGAATTTTCTTTGTTTAAGCCACTTTTAGTATTTATCATACTTCAAACTAAAGGCATTAAATAGGATTAAATGGTAAATAATATCCTTAATCTTAATTTTTAACTGAAGGCTGTAGCAAAGAATAATTGTATATTACAATGTTGTTTTAATTTTCCCAGGTTATCTTTTTCAGTGCTGTATTATGATGTCAAAGAAAATGCACGGAGTAGTAAAATAAAATAAGCACATCATTTAGAATCAAACACCTGTGTTTGAATTCTGCCTCTACCATTTATTGATTGTGCAGACCAATTAAACCTCATTAACACTTGTTCTTACTTTAAAAAAAGGAGTAACAGTAATTCCTATGTTACAGTACATTAGAGTAAATGTTTCTACATAGCTATGAAAAAATACATACGGTAATGCATGTGAAAGAACTATACAAATACCATTTCTTATTAGATAAATTTTTAGTTTTTCCTATTCTAACCCAAAATCTTTTGCTAAATTCATTGATATGTCTCCTAATTCTCAGTCTACACTTGATGTCTTGGATTTGGATGTTGATAGATTTCCTGAGGTGCCAGCAAATACTTCTTCTCAATAAAGAGCCCAAAATATTGCCTTTGACATAACATGATTGTTATTACATTGAATCTGCCCAGGTTAAAGGCTGCATATGATCTTGATGTTATATTTTAAATTGAAAGAATCAAAATATAGTAGTTGTATGGCCAACTTATTTAAATTTTAAGTGATTGGAATTTCTTCAAAATATTAATATTTCTCCTTCAGGAAGAACTTCTGATTTTTTGACATGCCACCCTTCTGCCAACCACCCCCATCCCCAGTCCACTGACACCCTCCAGAATAGCACATAACACCTGTTAAGCCATCTACCTTGTTCTTTGTTATACCTCCACAGCTTGTAATTATACATTAATGCAATTATTTCATTGATATTTATCTCAGTCAGGAAACTGAAAGCTATGTGAGGCCAATTCCCATTTCATGAAATTCTTCCTTTTATTCTCCGTATTTAGAGTTTCTGGATTAGCTGTCCATAAGTTAAATTGCCTGAATAAACAAATAATAAAAAGCTTTATAAAGCAAGGAAGAATAACTAAACTAACACTGATTCTGTATTTGTTGAAAAGAAAAAATAGATGATTTCCAATCTGTTATTTTAAATGGTTGTCTTTAATGACTTCACTCTCTTTTTAATGGCATAAAGTTAAGTGAAATAATATATATACATATTATATGTGTACATATAGATATACATCTATGTCCATAGTGCATATAACATGTTATTTTTGTACTAGCAGAGCTGTTAAATTAAATGTATTTAGAAAATACTGGCAGCCTATGAATTGGAAGCTAACTGAAAAGAAGACTATCTAAAGACAGCTCTATAATGAAAATTATGTAAAGGGTAAAATGTCAGAATTCTGCAAGTAAATTCCATTTAACCATTTAACAAAAAATAGAAATGTTTAGAATTGAATGAACCATAGAGAGGAACAGAAATAATAAAAATACTATCTAAAACAAGTTACTGCTTTTCTATTCTCTACTATAGTGTGATTTGCCTTCAATATTGGAATTACTGCTATTTGTGAAGTCTAAATTCTGTCTTATTTACTGGATTTCTAGCTTTTACTTTGTGAATGGCATCTGAAATACAGGAAGAATATTTTGACAACTGGGTATCAGCAATAACCACCTGGGATTCTGCCTTTATGAATCACAGTCTAAATTCTGCTTCATATGCTGAGTAGCTGATCCAGGAAAATCAAACTTTCGGCACATGTGATATGTGATTCTTGGTCATTTGAAATTTTTCTGCCTAGAATGAACAATGCTGCATATCTTAAATATGTTACTTTCACCTATTGTCCTGACCTTTCAAGGAAGGATGTCTGATCAAATTAGAAAAACATGGCAAAGTTTTAGTTATTTTAACCTTTCCTTGAAAGTAAATGCACATTATAAAAGGAAAGGAAATGTGGATAAGTGGTAGAAATCAGCAAAGATAGAATTTATTCTAGCAATCTTTAATTTATAAAAATTAACATTTTATCTTGTATTTAAAAATGCTTTAAATCAGTGCTTTAAAAAATAGAAACCTTTTTTTCATTTCTAATTGTATACTTCTATGTTCATACAATTCATATTTCTATATACATTCAACACATTATACATTAAGTTTGTTGAAATGTGCAAAGTAGTATATGGTAAACAGTTTCTACATTGCTAAGAAATGTCAGTTCCTTTAGTATTTTAAAACATGTATTTAGAATAAACACTATTTTTTCAAGCTTCTAAGTTTTCATTTCAATATAGAATATAAAAAGGCATTTCAATTCTGTTATTCCATGAATTATAAGTCAGGAATTTTGATTGAAATTTATAAAAATTATAATTTCAAAAATTTTGCTTATTTTTCTCCTTTTAAAAAATTCCATGAATTAATAGTTTTTAAACTTAGATTTATTATCCTCTGGGGGTTAATTTCTTTTGAACACTTTCTAAAAAAGAAATTAAATTTGACCTATAAAAAAATGTGTGAAACACTTTTTAAATAAGCCCCATGTTCCAAATGAGAGCCACTGGACCTAAGACTATTTAAATGTTATAATATTTACAATACAAACTTCCTTAAGTATTTCTGCAACCTTAATAGTTCATTGATTACATCACTTTGTTTTCTGTCAGTGATGCTCACTTTATTCCAGAATTACAATACCAATAAAAACCTTATCAATGTAGTATCTGAGATTTCTTGGGATTTGTTAGAAATGCAAAATCCTAGGTCCCAACAAAGACCTACTGCTTTGAGATCTAATTAGCAATCAGAAATTGCTGGGTAGGGCCCAGCATTCTGCTTTTTCAAAAGTTCTTGATGTGATCCTTACGCAACTCTAGTTTGGTAATCACTGTAGTAGAAAATCATTAACTGCTATAATGAGGCAAGCATTACTTATGAAGATATTCAACTGCTCTTTGTTACAGTGCTATAGTTCATTCCAACCTCTTAATTAATACAGCACTGTGCATGATTCAGGATTGATCTAGTTCTGGATGTTTTTAAATTTAGGATTTTACAATAAACATACAGCAAGAAAGAATAGGTATCTCAACAGCAACTTGGGGAATCTGTTCTTAGCAGTTTGTAGCAAGGATTCATTTTAGAATCATCAAATTTCTCTCATATAATCTTGGAGTTCAGTTTGAACTACATGTAGTATCTTCATTAAATACTGAAGATCATTATACGATATTTAAACATCTGATATCCATTGCTCATGATAAAAGAGATGACATTAAAGCCAAAGGACTAGAAAAAGCCATGAATTTAAGTAATAAAGAAATGGAATAAAGAATATGAAAGTCCCCAATCAAGGAGTTACTGGACTATAAGGTTTTCCAGGAAATGACTGTGAGATGTTTCTAGAAAGTTACAAGAATCAGCTTGTGATGGATTTTATGTGCCACGCTAAAGATGGTGGACATCATTCAAAGGCAATATTTTAATCAGATGATTATGGGGGCTGTTTTAATTGAAGAACAGATAGGAGTCAGAAAAAACAAGCACCATGAACATTCCCATGATAGGGTATAGATCCCAGGATCGGCTCACTAACCCTTCAGTTATAATCTTAGTGATATGACATAAGGTTGAATTTTCACTATTTTGCTAACACTCCAAGAAAGGATATTCTAAAAACTCATAGTTTTTTTATTAGTGGATCATTTTTATAATAAAGATACAAAGCTAAGAGAAGCCAAATTCGGAGAATTGAGTGCATTGCAAGACCTTTGGAGGTCTCAGTAGAAATGAAAATTATCTAGTAATCTAAGGAAGACAAAGCAAAAGAAAAAAAGGGGGTATAAGATGCCCTAACAGTAAGATTAATTAAATTTCCCTTCCATATGTCAGTATCAGTCAATGTTTTTTGGGTCTGAGGTTAAGAATAAGCTCAATTTTAGAAAAATGTAAATGGTAGCTTCTTTTCTCAACATGAAGTGACAAGACCATAGATCTAGCAACAAGGGAGATTCTGCTAGTGCAGGAAGAGCAGAGAAACACAATATGATGGTTACAGAGAACTTAAACTTCCAGTCTACACTTGGTTATTTATTCCATGTCATGATATGCAAAAAAGCTGGTAGCCATAAACTTTAACTTACGTATTTGCTCAAAAGTCTTCAATGGGGTTTAAAGCTTGTAGGTGTTACAATGAATCTTGTAAATGGTGCTTGCTGAGGATTTCCCTAGATCCATTTATTTTCTGTGCTCTTTATGTTAGATGGATGTGATGGGTGGTTACTTTTTAAAGTAGAATTTGTGATACAATTTTGACTTAAATTTCCCTTTCTTCTGAGTGTTGGAAAGGAAGAAAATAACAATGTACTCACAAGCCATTAAAAAGAACTTAAGATTTTGTGAAAATATTTATTGACAGAGCTGCTTCACCTTTTCATTAAGGGCATAAGGGCAGCAAAATTTTATCTTATTTGGAGCAGTAGAATATATTCAAATGAATAACCAATTTGAGAGCCACCAGTGACTAGAAATCATCTAGTGCAGTTCCCTTTTTACCCTGACAAACAGCAGAAGCTCTAGGAGACTTAGTGACTTGCCCAAGGTAACATCATTGTTTCCCGAGTCTGGGTTCAGTGCTATTCCCTTAGTCCCCTCTTGTTCTTGTTCTGTGAAAAGTTCTAAAGAGTGATACAAGATTATGTGAATTAGTATTTAGGAGATTATATTCCATGAATTTCAAGACTGTATTGTATGAATGTCATGCCATATAGCACCTGAAATAATAAACAAATCTGGAGATACATTGGTCAACATAGAAATACTTTTCTCAGCAGCAAAAATGCTGAGAATTGGGTTGTATAGGATTATTATTAGTTCTCCATTGTTGTGTATGCATATTTCTCCATCACAGCTTGATTTATGATCCAGAGACTGAGCTGTCACTTCATGATTAAAGATTTTTAACTCATTCTCTGACAACTAGAAATTAATTTTAGCTTAGGTTTAAATATAACTCTGAATCTTGTTGCCTTGACAGAGTATTTTTAAATGTTACCTCATAACCAAAACAAATTTCACGTAGTTTCAGTTTTCATAAGAACTAATAAATGTTTTGAGATCTTTTTAAAAATTAGTATATCAAAAACAAAAAAACAGCACAAAAAAATTAGTATATCATTTTAATGTGATTAGTCTTAAAGCAGAAGGGTCAGATGTGTTATCTTCCAGCCAGTAAGTCAAGTTAAGATTTAAAATGTTTCTAAATTGTCAGCTATATTTTTTTGCCTTAAGAATTGCTAAAATAGTAATTTTTTATTGTATGCCTTTTAGAGAAATATATGGTGCTCTTATGGAGCTTTCAAATAATTTGATCATTATAAATTAGGAAAAAAATTCTTCCAAATTATGGAAACTAAAATATAAAAATCAACACAGGAGTTTATAATCCAAGAGTTGTTTTGTGGTCAAATTTGCCTTTGTGATTATTTAAAATAAGTACTTTTTCTTTTATGTAAATAGTTCTAAGTAAATGTGAATAGTCCTAGTTCAAAGAAAATCTCAAAAGTGGTAAACATTTTAGGGGAGAACTGATAGTGACAGCAATATTTTAGAAAGGAAAGTAGATGGGGTATTATTAGTTTCTAGAATCTATTGGTTTCTGATTAGCTTATGCAGTATAAAATGGGTTTATAAAATTTCTAGTATATTGAGATTCTTTCATCATGTTGTTCAATAACTGCTGGAGCTTCTACTGTGTGCTGGCTCCATCACAGGAGTAGGGATGCAAACCATACCAATAGCTAATATTTTTACAAAGTGCTGTATTTAATTCTTACTGTTTTACATATATCGACTCATTTACTTCTCACAACAATCCTATGAAGTTTTACTCTCATTTCACAGAAGAAGAAAGTAAGATCTAAATAATTAACATAATACAAACAAGATCATACACTCAGTAAGAGGCACAGTCAGGTATGGAAATCAGTCAGTCTGACTCCTTACGTTGTGTGCATCACCCCTACTGTATACTACCTCTTTTAAGAGAAGTAAGGAAAATATTTCCTTGACAAGCTTCAAGTTAGGTGGAAAGGATAAATCCATGGGCCAGCAACTACAATACAATGACAATTATCAATGAAGATATACAGGAGATAAAATAATATCACATGGACTGTGCCATCATGTGTTATGGAAAATTTTACCAAGAAGGTTGTGAACCTTTAAAGATGAATAGGGTATCAGGTGTATGTGACTGGGCAACACACACACAAAGTACAGATGGTAAAACAGCATTGTATGTTGAGAGAAAAAACATAGCCCATGTCTGAAACTAGAGTAGAGAAAGAGTAGGTAATGGAATTTGTGAAGGAAAAGTTAGAATTATATACTGGATTATGAAGAGCCTCATACATCAGGCCAAATGTTTTGGTTTCTCTTCATGGAAAATTGTTAAGCAATTTAGAATTAGGTGGTTTACTCTGTGAACAAGACTAGAGGTACAAAGAACTGTTTGATTTATCAAGGTCATCTGACAAACATATCTAGGAGGTCATAGATGGGAGGTGATGGATACTGGGCCACTTATGATGTCTGTTCTATAAGCAATGGTGTCAACTGAATATAGGCATAAAGGAGATGGAGGATTCAAGGATAATTTCTATGGTTGATGATTACTGACATGTAAGTTTCTCCTAGATCAAAATTTCTTGAATTTAGAGAGTCTCAGCATCAACTGTAGGACACACCCCTTTAGTTAACAGATTACATTGCTAATGGTGCTTGTCCAAGGGCCACACTTTGAAAACCAATGTCTTAGATCAATATTAAGAGATTTACCTGCATACATATTTGAATAGTTTGGCTTTATGAAAGTCTAGAGGGTAGAAATTAAATTAATTTAAAAGGAGAGATGCAATATGTTCACATGTTGTAGATGGTCAGTGAAGATTAATTTCTAGACACCTTATTATTGGTATATGTATATACATATATATTTATATTAATTTATATGTGTCTATATATTCATGTATATATATGCACACACACACATAGCTGTATCTATAACACATATCATAACATACCCAGTGATGTCTTAGATGCTATTCCAGCATTTGAAATTCTGTATCATTGCCTCACTATTATGAATAATATCTAAATTACAGAGAAATATAGAAAGTATGAAGACTAAGTTTTCAAATAGATGACCACATGAAGTTGCAGAAGTTCACTTCTAAAGTTTTGACAGATCCAACTATGGGTATTTTGGCAGTAGAGGTATATAGAAGCAAAAAGTAAAGCTTTTATACCATATTAATTTTATATTACATGACATTTGCAATATAAAAAAGTAATTTCTGAAGAAATATTATAAAATAGACCCATTGTATATGATAGACAAAGAATAGATCACTACAAAATTAAGGATTAAATTTTAAATAGTATTTTAAACAATGACAGCATTAGGAAATGTTCATCAGAGCTTTTTGTTTGGTATTCAGTTTCGCTTTGAAAACTACTGAGGTGATTAGATGTAACACCTACCTATATTTATGCAGGAGAGGAATAATTGCTTAACTTTTTATAGGAACAGAGATGTTACATTGGAAATGGGTATAAACAAAAATATGAAATATCTATGTATAAGGAAATGAACTAATTCTTATGGCCTTGGGTCTGTGTTTTTTTAACCTCATGAATATTAACATTCATTTTATCAAAAAATGTTTAGGATGAAAAAAGGGATATTTTTGTTTTTAATTATTAAATTTTAATTCCAAATTGAAATATGTTACTTAATTTTTGTTTCTTAGAGTACATACCAGAAAACAGACATAGGTTTGAATTGTCATCTTGGAAGATTAAAATGTATATCTCATGAGACCATGACCAAAGTACATCTAAGATGGATTTTTTTTAAGAAAAGGACCACCATTTCTTTAAATTTTACATAACTGTTATTTTTATTCTTATAATCAATTGGGATTTGGTTTACTGGTCCAGATAACTTATCCATCAAACCTTTCAATAACCTCACCCAGCAGGGACCCATTTTATGCCTTTTCAAAAAAGAACATAGACCTAGCACAGTGCTAACTAAAGATTATATTCAAAAAATTAAATTGAGCAGTTGACCATCTGTAACATGTTAACCATCTGTAACAATATGTTGGGGAAATCCCCTTTTGACCTTATAACTAATTAGTACATGTCTTAACATGAAAGAATTCCTAAATGTTGTTTACAGGGTATTTTATAAAATATAACTAATCTGAAAAATGAAAAGCTTGATTTACTAAAGGAGCCATGACATTATATATAGTAAAATTTTTAAATACCAAATTCAATAAGCTATTTACATAATTTGGGAGAAAAATATCATTGTATTTAATGAGACAAGATTCCTTTTTGCTTTTCTACTAACGCTGTCTTTTTACAAAATATATAATGTTGCCTCTCTATGAGCAATGACTCAAATTAAATTTAAAAAATGGTCATTTTAGTTAACATGACACAAATTGTACTACTAAGTGTCTTCAGAGATCTTTGTTTTCATTTGACTCTGGTAATTAAGAATACATCATCAAACATGAATAAACACTTCCTCCACTGGACATTTTAGAGTTGAAAGAGAGTTAAAATCCCTGCCCACAAAGAGTTTCTAGTATATTTGTATGTTTTGTCTCATTCTTGTACACCCAGCTTTCAGAGCCAAAGAAGAATGTGGTTTCCAGTGGCTGGACATTTAATTCTGGCTGTCAATTATTTCATAGTTATGTAGGATGCTTATTTTTAAAAGTTTCCTATTTTGGAATATATTTAAATTTATAGAAAAGTGGCAAAGATAATACAGATGGTTCCCATATACCATACCCAATTTCCCCTAACACTAAGATCTGATATAACCATGGTATATTTGTCAAAACTAAGAAATTCACATTGGTATATTACTATTAACTAAACTACAGACTTTATTCAGATTTCACCAGTTTTCCACTAATGTCTTTCTTCTGTTCCAGAGTCTAATTCATGGTACCACATGGCATTTAATATGAAGGAAATTTTTCCTGTCATTTCTATTTAATAATATATTTTACCACATACAAATTTAACTCTCAGCAGTTTAACTTTTAAATATATTAATAGACTTTACTTCTCAGAGCAGTTTTAAATTTACAGAAAAATTGGGCTGAGAGTACAGAATACATATATACTCTGCAGAGTTCACATATATTCTCCTCCTGCCCAGTGTTCCCTACAGGTAACATCTTGCATTGCTATAGTTCTTTTGTTAAAAAATTATTAACTAATATTGATATGTTATTTTAGCTAAAGACCATAGTTTACATTTATGGTACTCTTTATATTGTACAATTCTTGAGATTTTGCCGAATGCATAATATGTGTATCCGCCATTTCAGTATCATTCAGAACAGTTTTACTGCCCTAAAAATCTTCCATGTTCCACCTGTTCATCCTTTTCCCCTGTCTGTGGCAATCCTGATCTTTTCACTGCTTCTATAGTTTTCCTTTTCCATAATGTCATATATTTGGAATCATGTACGTAGCCTTTCCAGACTAACTTCATTCACTTGTCAATAAACATTTAAGAGTCTTCCATGTATGATGCTGTTTTGTATTTGCTTTGACTTTATGTATACTTATAGTTTACACACGTCCTTTTGGATTCTAAGTTTACCAAACAAGACTTTGTGTATGTGCTCCTTTCATTTTATACTTATTGAGGATTGCTTTTTTTTGGGATCTGGCTTTCTTTCATCATTTGTTATGAAGTTATAACAAACCTTTCTGTGCAATTTACTTAGGACATTTCTGAATATATAGAGATACTCATTTCTTTGCATACTATCACTTGGAAGATGACAAGGTATATTTTGCCTACATTTTTTGTTACTGTAACAATACCATTCAGTTATTTATTTTTGGTTAAGCAGCATCCAAAATATTATATTTGTGTCTCATTCTCCAAACACTTTGAATCCATAATGATGGTGAATTGCAATTATTTATACTTTTAGGCTTCCAAAGCTACTTATTAGGCCATTAGTGTTTAATGAGAGTTGAGAAAAAAATGTCAAAATAGGCACAATTTACTAATTGAAATGTAAGAGATTTTTAGGTGACTTTAGTTATATAAATTTGAAATGGGTTATGGAATAGCAATCATAATATTTTTACAGTACCAATAGCAGTTTTTTATTATGTCACAGGATTTCATAGAGCATTTAACAAGATAAAAAATAAAATTAAATCTACCTTTACAAAAATAGACAAGTTTCTTTTCCTTCACAGGGAGAAAAACAAGATTTCTATGAAGGACGTTTTTTTTTTTCCTGATGATTTATTTGAGAAAGAGAAAGAAGGAGAGAGAGAGGAAAGGATTAGAAAGTTGATATTATTTTGCTTAACATCACTATTCTCAAGATTTTGCTCCTATTAAATTTGCTTTATTTTTCTCTAAACCAAACATGTTTAGAAATGCTTTATTTGTGTGTGTGTATACACACATACAGAGAGACACATAGAGACACACACAACAAACATAAAAAATTTTTTTATGTAGAGTCTTCAGGTAAACATATAAAAATGTTTAACTTTTAAATAATATCCATTATATAAACATTCTTCATAAAACCATTCTCTTATGTGCACATAGTCAATTTTCAGGTAGAGATGTTCTATGAGCTAAAACAATTCTCATTAATCTATTTTCAATAAATGTTTTTATTTAAAATGTAGAATGATCTTCATAATACAGATGTTTGGGAGATTTTAATCTTCTGACTTTCTTCAAAAATTTGTTTGAATTTATAATAATTCAATAAATGACATCCTCCTTAATAAACTTAAATACTTCAAAAAATTTTTTAAATCTGCTATTCCTTCTATATTCTCTATCTCAGATATGTGTTACATTATCTAATAACCTAATGTAGAGACCTTTCTATCAATTCTGATTTGTTGTTTCTGTTTATTTATATTCATTTATTCACTATTTCCTGAGGATTTTTTCTCAAATGTCTAGAACCTATTTCCTGTTCTCCATCTTCGCTGTTGCTATATTTCAGTCCAGCAAGCTTTATTGAAGAAGGCATCAGTGTGCAAAAATATCGGCTTAAATAAGTAGTATCATTTAATGAAGGAAGAGAAATTAACATCAACATAGCAAAACAAATGACATCTAGTGTAAAAGAATGAACCAATGCTAATTCTGAAAAGAAAATGCTTATTTACTTTGACCCTGATCTTATGACTGATTCTCACCCGTGAGAGACTTCTCCCTAAAAGTGTAACATGGAGCAGAAGAGGATGTTGTTATAAATATAAAGATGATGAGTACTAATAGTTGAAATAGTGGAATGACTCACATATTACCAAAGGATAAGTTTAGTAAAAATGATTCATCTCATTTGATAGTAAGCATGAAGTAACTGGTTTAAAAAAAGGAGGAAACCAAAATGTGAAAGTCTTTATGTTTTACCTTAGGAAAGTTAAAGAATAGTAGATAGGACATGGGGCAAGAGGGTTCAATACGTGAGAAGGGAAAAAGGCATTTGGGAGATGATACATTATGTTCCAGAAGTACACAATGCCTAGAATGCACTTATATTTTTGGGGGGGCAATAAATGGCCTGTGTATTGATGAAAAAATGCAAATATCAGCCAGGATCACACAAACACACACACATGTGTTTGCATGTGTGTGTGCAAGTATGTTTATTTACTGCAAAACTAGACTATATGTTAAAATGAAAACATGGAAATATAAGAAAGCTGATACAAGGGTCACTATAAAGGCAAGTTTATTCAAGTACTTGCTTTTAATGTATTAAAAAAGATGGTGGGGATTAGTGGCTATGGATTTACTATTTTATAGAAGACTCCTCTCTCTTTTACTCTCTGTCTTTCTCATAGGGTTTTAATTTTTTTTGTGTGATGAGAGGAGACAAAAAGTGTGAAGTAAATTTTATTTAAGAGCATATAAAAGGAATTTATGAATAAATTAAGATTATATGTCAATATCGAAAGTTCACAAAATGGTTCCGTCTTTCATGGAACAGAAGCCCAATTTGAATTTAAATTTAATTTTCTCTAGTTTTGTCATTTTTACAGACTGAAAAGTGGTCAGAAGAAATTAGTGCTTTTTAAACAAGGGACAATGTGCTTTAAAAAATCATGCGTAACTTTTAGAATAGAAAACAAAATGGCACTTTTAGAACATCCTTTAACTGTAACTTAATCTGATATTGTTTTTTCAACCTTCTCATCTCAAGAAAGGTCTCTTTGTCACTTCACTTATAGAAATGGTTGATGAATACATCTGAGTTATTTTAAGCTCATGTCACTGGCACTTCAGTCTGGAAAGAAAAAGAAGAAATAATTGCTCTTTGCAGTAACTAAGTTAGGTATTTGCATATAGAAAATATAGGTTAGTAGAAGTAATTATATAAGTAATTGTGAAAATGTATGTCAGTATTGGGACCTGAAAGCACTGAGTCACAGAGAGCTAGAATGACATGATACAAAACTGGAAGCCATCACATACTGATGAAGGATCATAGTTTTTAAAACAGACAGAGAAATGGCAACAGGGTCCATAGTACCTCAGGAGTCTGTTGAAACAGAGAATGCCATGCTAAAATAATCATAAATTGTTTTATAGTTAGGTGGATTTGTGGAATACTGATTTCTTCCTGAAGCCAGGTATGTCTGACATGATTTTACAGATACAAACTTAAAGGTTTATAAAATTTTGCCTTTGAAAAGCATTCATTCTGTAAATATTTACTAAAACCCTCTATTTACTGAGGTAGTACCAGGTATTTTTTAAGGTACTAACTTCAAGATGGAAAAATTACTATTTTAAAATATCTGTCATCTTTTGGATTTTCTGTTCTGAAGCAAAAAATCATTGAAACTAGTAAAATAGAATTGCTATGTCATTCATCAGACAGGAGTCTTGAACTTCACATGGTTAGTGTGTACTTTTTAAAAACTACCCATATTAAATATGTTTAGAAAGAATAAGTACTGTATAAATCGTAAAGAAAATATAAATTTTGTAGGTCTTTATACTTATAAGATTTAAGAAGTTATAAGAAGCAAGTTAATACAGTTTAAATGCAGAAAATAAATTTATTGGTGCATCAACATGTGATAAAGGAGGTTTGATTGATATTAATAGGAAATTTTATGTGTATTTTTCTGTCCTCCCAGCCGTTGTAGTAAAGGAATAAAATTTGTAATATAATTCACAAATAAAGGCACCAGAATTATGTGTATTTTTTTATACATTCAATTGAATTTTTTTATTAAGGTATCATTGATATACACTCTTATGAAGTTTTCACAAGAAAAACAATGTGGTTATTACATTAACCCTTATTATCGAGTCCCCTCATACCCCATTGCAGTCACTGTCCATCAGTGTAGTAAGATTCCACCGAGTCCCTATTTGTCTTCTCTGAGCTAAACTGTCTTCCCCATGACCCCACACACACCATGTGCACTAATCATGATACCCCTCAATCCCCTTCTCCCTCACTCCCCACGTGCCCTCCTCCACCCCTCCCCTTTGGTAACCACTAGTCCCTTCATGGAGTCTGTGAGTCTGCTGCTATTTTGTTCCTTCAGTTTTGCTTCATTGTTATACTCCACAAATGAGGGAAATCATTTGGTATTTGTCTTTCTCTGCCTCACTTATTTCACTGGGCACAATACCCTCCAGCTCCATCCAGGTTGTTGCAAATGGTAGGATTTGTTTCTGTCTTATAGCTGAATAGTATTCCATGATGTATATGTACCACATCTTCTTTATCCATTCATCTACTAATGGACACTTAGGTTGCTTCTGTATCTTGGCTATTGTAAATAGTGCTGTGATAAACATAGGGGTGCATATGTCTTTTTGAATCTGAAAAGTTGTTTTCTTCGGGTAAATTCCTAGGAGTGGAATTCCCAGGTCAAATAGTACTTCTGTTTTTAGTTTTTTGAGGAACCTCCATATTGCTTTCCACAACAGACATCCTACAGTATGAGAGAATATATTTTTAAATGACATATCCGACAAGACATTAACATCCAAATAAAGAATTCAGACTCCTCAACACCCAAAAAGCCTTCTCAGGATTGCTTTGGCTATTCATGGTCTCTTCTGGTTCCATATGAATTTTAGAATTATTTTCTCTAGTTCGTTGATGAATGTTGGTGGTATTTTGATGGGGATTGCATTGAATCTGTAGATTGCTTTAGGCAGGATGGCCATTTTGACAATATTAATTCTTCCCATCCATGAGCATGGGATGTGTTTCCATTTATTGGTATCTTCTTTAATTTCTCTCATGAGTGTCTTGTAGTTTTCTGGGTATATGTCTTTCACTTCCTTGGTTCGGTTTATTCTTAGGTATTTTATTCTTTTTGATGCAGTTGTGAGTGGAATTGTTTTCCTGATTTCTCTTTCTGCTAGTTCATCATTAGTGTATAGGAGGGCAACAGATTTCTGCGTATTAATTTTGTGTCCTGCAACTTTGCTGAATTCAGATATTAGATCTATTAGTTTTGGAGTGGATTCTTTAGGGTTTTTTTATGGACATTACCATGTCATCTGCAAACAGGGACAGTTTAACTTCTTCTTTACCAATCTGGATCCCTTTTATTTCTTTGTGTTGTCTGATTGCTGTGGCTAGGACCTCCAGAACTATGTTGAACAAAAGTGGAGAGAGTGGGCATCCTGTCTTGTTCCCAATGTTAAAGGAAAAGCTTTCAGCTTCTCACTGTTAGGTATAATGTTGGCTGTGGGTTTGTCATATATGGCCTTTATTATGTTGAGGTATTTGCCCCCTATACCCATTTTGTTGGGAGTTTTTATCATGAATGGATGTTGAATTTTGTCGAATGCTTTTTTGGCATCTATGGATATGATCATGTACTTTTTGTCCTTTCTGTTGATGTGGTGCTTGATGTTGATCAATTTTCTAATATTGCACAATCCTTGCATCCCTGGAATAAATCCTACTTGGTCATGATGGATGACCTTTTTTGTCTGTTTTTTAATTCAGTTTGCTAATATTTTGTTGAGTATTTTTGCATCTATGTTCATCAGGGATATTAGTGTGTAATTTTCTTTTTTGTGGTGTATTTGCCTGATTTTGGTATTAGGGTGATGCTGGCCTCATAGAATGAGTTTGGAAGTATTCCTTCCTCTTCTACTTTCTGGAAAACTTTAAGGACTATATGTATTAGATCTTCACTAACTGATAAAAATCAGCGATGAAGCCATCTGGTCCAGGTATTTTGTTCTTAAGTAGTTTTTTGATTACCAGTTTGGTTTCTTTCCTAGTAATTGGTGCGTTCAGATTTTCTGTTTCTTTCTGGGTCAGCCTTGGAAGGTTGTATTTTTCTAGAAAGTTATCCATTTCTTCTAGGTTATCCAATTTGTTAGCATATAATTTTTCATAGTATTCTCTCATAATTCTTTCTATTTCTGTGATGTCCGTAGTGATTTTTTCTTTCTCATTTCTGATTCTGTTTATGTGTGTAGACTTTTTTTTTTGGAAGTCTTGCTAGGGGTTTATCTGTTTCGTGTATTTTCTCAAAGAACCAGCTCCTGCTTTCATTGATTCTTTCTATTGTTTTATTCTTCTCAATTTTATTTATTTCTGCTCTAATCTTTATTATGTCCCTCCTTCTACTGACTTTGGGCCTCTTTTGTTCTTCTTTTTCTAGTTTTGTTAATTGTGAGTTTAAACTGCTCCTATGGGATTGTTCTTCTTTCCTGAGGTAGGCCTGTATTGCAATATACTTCCCTCTTAGCACCGCCTGCACTGCGTCCCACAGATTTTGTATTGTTGAATTATTGTTGTCATTTGTCTCCATATATTGCTTGATCTCTCTTTTATTTCGTAATTGATTCTTTGGTTATTTAGCCTCCACGTGTTTGTAGGCTTCTTTGTTTTCTTTGCATACTTTATTTCTAGTTTCATACTCTTGTAGTCTGAGAAGCTGGTTGGAACAATTTCAATGTTTTCTAATTTACTGAGGCTCTTTTTGTGGCCTGGTATATGATCTATTCTTGAAAATGTTCCATGTGCATTTGAGAAGTATGCGTATCCTGCTGTTTTTGGGTGTAGAGTTCGTAAATGTCTGTTAGGTCCATCTGTTCTAATGTGTTGTTCAATGCTTCTGTCTCCTTACTTATTTTCTGTCTGGTTGATCTGTCCTTTGGAGTGAGTGGAGTATTGAAGTCTCCTAAAATGAATGCATTGCATTCTGTTTCCCCTTTTAATTCTGTTAGTATTTGTTTCACATATCTAGGTGATCCTGTGTTGGATGCATAGATATTTATAATGGTTATATCCTCCTGTTGGATTGACCACTTAATCATTATGTAATGTCTGTCTTTGTCTCTTGTGACTTTCTTTGTTTTAAAGTCTATTTTGTCTGATACAAGTACTGCAACACCTGCTTTTTTCTCCTATTAGTACCATGAAATATCTTTTTCCATCCCTTCACTTTTAGTCTGTGTATGTCTTTGGTTTTGAAGTGAGTCTCATGTAGGCAGCATATACTTAGGTCTTGTTTTTTATCCATTCAGTGACTCTATGTCTTTTCATTGGTGCATTCAGACCATTTAAATTTAGGGTGATTATTGATACGTATGTACTTATTGCCACTGCAGGCTTTAGATTCATGGTTACCAAAGGTTCAAGATTAACTCCCTTGCTATCTAAGAGTCTAACTTAACTGACTTAGTGTGCTATTACAAACACAATCTAAAGGTTCTATATTTTTTACTCTCCTTTACAATCTCCTCCGTTCTTTATATATTAGGTATTATACTCTGTACTCTTTGTCTATCCCCTTTTATTATCTCTGGTGACAGCTATTTAACTTTAGGAATACTTCCATCTATAGCAGGACCTCCAAAATACACTGTAGAGATGGTTTGTGGGAGGTAAATTCTCTCAGCTTTTGCTTATCTGGAAATTGTTTAATCCTAACTTCAAATTTAAATGATAATCTTGCTGGATAAAGTATTCTTCGTTTGAGGCCCTTCTGCTTCATTGCATTAAATACATCATGCCACTCCTTCTGGCCTGTAGGGTTTCTGCTGAGAAGTCTGATGATAGCCTGATGGGCTTTTCTTTGTATGTGATCTTATTTCTCTCTCTTGCTGCTTTTAATAGTCTGTCCTTTTCCTTGATCTTTGCCATTTTAATTATTATATGTCTTGGTGTTGTCTTCCTTGGGTCCCCTGTGTTGGGAGATCTGTGGACTCCATGTCCTGAGAGACTGTCTCCTTCCCCAGATTGGGGACGTTTTCAGCAATTACCTCCTCAATGACACTTTCTATCCCTTTTTGTCTCTTTTTCTTCTGGTACCCCTATAATGCCAATATTGTTTCTTTTGGATTGGTCACACAGTTGTCTGAGTATTCTTTCATTCCTAGGGATCCTTTTTTGTCTCTGTGCCTCAGCTTCTGTGTATTCCTCTTCCCTAATTTCTATTTCATTTATTGTCTCCTCCACCATATCCTATCTGCTTTTAATACCCTCCACTGTGCTCTTCAATGATTGGATCTCTCACCAGAATTCATTCTGGAGTTCTTGAATATCTCTTCATACCTCCATAAGCATGTTAATGATTTTTATTTTGACGTCCCTTTCAGGAAGAGTCATGAGGACGATGTCATTTAAATCTTTCTCAGGAGTTGTATTAATACTTTTACTCTGAACCAGGTTCCTTTGGCGTTTCGTATTTGTATATGGCGCCCTCTAGTGCCCAGGAGCTCTACTACCTGGAGCTGCTCAGTCTCTGAAGCAATGTCGGGGGTTGCAGGAAAGTGGTATTGGTGCCTGGGGGAAGGAAAGAACTGTTTCCTGCGTCCCGGCGGGTATGCCTGTTTCCCCTGTGTGAACCAGTGGGCCGAGCACACAGGTATAAGCCTCTATGCTTTGCGTTTGTAATTGCTGCAGGCAGATCTTCTTTCTGGCTGGCCTAACACCAGTGTAGGGTTTGCCAGTTTGCGAGCCAGGTGGGGCTGGCCGGGAGAAAGGCACAGTAGGCTGCATATCATGGAGGGTGTCCTTGGAGCTGTGTAGCCAGCCAGGGAACTGGAGCACCTGAAGATCACCTAAGAAGGAAGATTTCTTTTTCCTCCTTAAATATGAGAGTCTATGAGGCAAAGCTCCCAACCTGCTGGGCAGCGTGCACCAGGACAATTTTGTCTACCTGTCCTCTCTCCTGAGCAGTAAGCTCTGTGCAATCCTTGTCCCTTTAGCAGCCCTCTTACTGTTAGGAAGTCTCTCATACTGCCCGCCCAGCTCAGCTGGATATGAATTCCTGTTTCCACTAGCAGATGGAATCTCCATCTCTCCAGGTAGTCTGCCTGTCTTAGCTTTCCAACCCCACTAATCACCAGAGCACCATGTAATGTAGGTTGGTGCTTCCAGAGCAGATCTCCAGGGCTAGGTGATCAGCAGTACCGGGCCTCCACTCCCTCCCCACTCTGTTTCTCTTCCTCCCACTGGTGAGGTGGTGTGCAGGAAGGGCTTGTGTCCCGCCAGGCCACAGCTTTGGTATGTTACCCTGTTCTGTGAGAGCTGGTCTTTTCTCCAGGTGTATGCAGTCTGGTGGAGCCTTCTTTCCTGTTGCTCTTTCAGCATTAGTTGTATTAATTATATTTTCGTATTATATGTGGTTTTAGGAGGAAGTCTCTGTCTCACCTCTCACACCGCCATCTTTAATCCAATCCCAGATGGCATCCTTTATTTTATGACCAATGATCATTTCCAGAATTTGAAAATTCACACTATTTCCCCAAAGGCATATGTATAACTTTGTAATCACTTAAAAATATTGGTTGGAGATCAACATTCTATGTTACTGAATGTCTACTAGGTATCAGTGTAAATTTAGTAAGTAATAAGTTTTTTTCTATATGATTAATTACTTACCTCATGTAAAGCAGTCAAAGTGTCAGATTGTTACAGGCAGAACTGAGCATCATATGTATCTGTTGGACCCTCATAAATTTGACATTTTTAGTATGAGATTTACTTCTTATGAATTTGAACAATTTCTGTTACCTTTTCCTGCATTATGCTTAGGAGTAAATGTTGTAAAGTCAAGACAGACTCAATGCTTTAACTTTGTTAACAAGAGAAATATGAACAAATTGAGTACTATAAGAGGAATGTGACAATTGATGATTTAGAAAAGCAGCAGAGGGATAAATCTAGTTATCATGGCTGGATTGTGTGCCACCAGAAATAATTTGGGTCTAATTGTCTACCTACAATCTATTTAATCCTTTCTTCTAATGAGAACAGTTCCCTTCTTATTCAGACTGACACTGTGTCCTGATCAGGGAATACATTTCCCAGCTTCTTTCACATCAAAGTGTGTCCATGTGACAAAGGTTTGACCAATGTGATGTTAACATTTGGGTAATAAGTGTCACTACAATAGTTATCTTGTGATGACAGGGTGAGAGCCACATACTGGGGGCATTGTAGTGAAGTACTAGGACGAGCCTGGTTCACTGAAGATTTTAGAGAGCCATAGCAAATATATACTGCCTATTTCTAAGCTCTTTATGTGAGAAAATCAGACCTCATATATTAATGAAGATTTTCTAAGGTGCTGTCACTATCAGTAGAATGTGATTCCTAACGAACATACAAACTGTGTTTCATTTTAGTAAAACCTTAGTATGGGTATGTGTATAAATACACACATTTGACATTCTGTATATTGTCATGATATTAGAAATAATAGAAATTAAAGAAAACATAAAAGTTAAATATTAATACATGAAAAATTACAAATCCATTTCAGTCTGGTTCAAGAAAGAAAACTCTTCTTCCCAGTCTGTTTGCAGCAATCTATCCATCTTTACTTTCAAACAGTGAGAGGTATTTACAGGAAGTGGAAAGAAAAAATTTTTGTTTTTAAAATCAGTATACCCCATGTTGAAAAAATATTAAAAATGCAATATTGTCTGAAAGGAATATTTTAGTTGACAAATACTTTTAGTTCATCTGAAATCATAAAGTGGATTTGTTTACATTATTTCATATACATTCCTGGGTATTTTAATTCATGTTTCTCTGGATTACAAAAGTAATCATCATCATTATGGTGTCCATGTTAATTTGTATCCATGTGTTCTCTGCTTCATCTGATTACAATTCCAAATCCTACCTCTAGCTTGATGAATGATCAGAGGCAACTCAACATACCTAAGTCACATATACATCATAATTAACAAAATATTCTCAATTGTCTATTTCTGGTAAACCTAAAGCACCCTCCTCATGCTGTTTCTTATTATGATTAAAGGCTCTCAGAAACTGCACAGACCCTTCTTCTCTACCCCCGGTCTCCTTTCACATATGGAAGTTTTAATTAAGGTCAGGACCATTCAAGATGTCTAGGTGATTTTACTCATCTGTTTTTATGAATAATTCTCAGGTCCTAAAATGTTCATGCTATTAAACATTTTAGAGAGGACTAATGGAGTACATACTATTATATATGAAAAAAATATTGTACTTTATATCCTAATTCTTTTATTTATCATTTCAACCTTTAGAAACTTAATTTTAATTTTGTAAAAGAACATGCTTCATTTCCTGTCCAGTCAACTTATTCTGCAGAATTAAAACACAATGTGATACAGAGTGAAAACTGTTTTTGTGATTATAGGAATACATTCAGTACGAAAATGAATGTGAAAAATCACAAAGTGATTGTTAATATGTTTCTGGATGAAAGGGAATGTAAGTGTACATATGTTGACAGCAGTTTGAAAAAATTCATTAAGAATTAGTGACTAAATTCCAACCCTTTAATACCATTTTGCTGACTGTTTAGAAAAGTCTCTCAAGGTTCAGTATTTAGTGTTTATATGTAAAATTATCTAATAATTTTATTGTCCATAAACATGTACATATTTATGAGTTACCATAGCTGATTGGAGAAACAAATCTAAATATAGATTATTGCAATAAAGCATATTTAAATAAGCGCAGCTAAAATAAGTACCATACCATATGTTAATTACTGACTGGGCTATGAAGATAATAAAAGCTGTGGGTGTTTAGCCATGGAGAGATCCATGATGGTTAGGAAAAGAGGCACTGATACCTGGAAGTTCAGCTTTGCCTAAGGGCTGTGTATGAGTCTGGGAGATGAGAATGTTTCATATTCACTTAGCTGGGCTCATACATTGATATAACCTTCTCTCCTGCCTTTCTTTCTTTCACTCCAGTGACTCCCTCTTCATTGACTTGACTGTTGCCTCTTCATTCCCAAACTTCTCCAAAATGCAGATTCGTATATTCAGCTTCCTTCTTAGCATCTCTGTCTCAAATTAAACTGATTTCCTCTTTCTCTGCCTACTCCACCCCCAAACATCCTTCCCCTGCAGATTTCCTCAGCTCAGTTCATGGATACTTTCTCCTTCCAGGTGATCAAGCTGAAAACTTGGGAGTCAACTTTGACTCTTTTCCTTCTCTCACATTTCACCTGCCATGGCAGTAAATCTTAGCTCTTTTTTTCAGAATGTATCAAAACTATAACCATTTCTTGTGACCTCCACTGCTACCACCCTGGCCAGGCTATTACCATCTTTTTTTGCCTCGGTTATTGTAAAAGTTGGGCTTCCTGCTTCTGCCTTTGATCCATGGCAGTTAGTCAGTTGCCACATAGAATGATCCTGTAAAAACAAGTGCAGTATGTCGTTGGTTTGCTCACAACCCTTTAGTGGTTTCCCATCTCAGGTTTAAAGCCAAAGTCCTAAAAATTATCTGAAAGGCCCAGGTAACTTTCCACCAGTGATATCAGTGATCTGATCCTCTCCCATTTCTCTTGCTGCTCCGTTTTTGCTGGTCTCCAGAGTGACCTTGAACGAGTCAGGTCTGCTTTTATCTATGACTGACACTTACTCTCCTTCCTCTTCCTGAAAGTGTAGTCCATCCCTGAGACTCCCAGTCTCAAATCCTTCATTTCTTTTCTCTTCAAATACCAACCTCTCAGTAAGGCTCTCCTTGATCACTCTATTCTAAATTTTATTCCCTCTCTTTCCCAGCATTCCTTGAAGCATTTACTACTTTTAGTATCTCTGTAACACTGGTTACAGTTGTGTGAATGCTAGAAGTTGTGTGACAGACTACAGAAAATCATAGTTTTCTATTAATTCTGAAAATACTCTTTTGGGGCATGTTTTCTGATATTGCTTTGATTAATGAATGGCTATAAGAAAAGTATCTTAAATTCCTTGATCAAGCTAGAATTAATTTTATAAATCATGTAAAAAATTTCAATCACCTGGGAAGCTGTTTGAAAACAACTGTCTGTAATTGGTTGATTGGTTAAAAGACTGAGAAATGTAATACAGAGCTTTCAGAATCAAATAGATGATAGGTTAAAAAGAATGGACCTTTAAAAGATTGATATTTAGGCAAACATAAGGCAGTCCATATATTTCTTCCATTAGGCAGTTGTCCATATATTTCATGCAAAGAGGAGTGACACGCTTAGTAGGTCAACTTCTTTAAGGCGCACTAAAGTGTCTAAGAGCATATATAAAATGATTGTAAAAGTGGAACAATCATAATTATAAAATATAGCAAATTAGCTTATCCATAACCCAAATTTCCAACTATTCCTTAATGGAGCTTTCCAATATTTTTTAGTTTGCTAAATTAAAATGAATTCTGTTTGACCAAAAGAGTTGATATATAGGCTTTATGTCCTACATAACAATAGAATAATTTGGTTACATACTCAGTTTCTTTTTATTGAGCTAACAAGACCAGCCTTTACCTAAAATCCTTCACAAATAGCAGTCTCACCTACATTTAAGTTGTACTCTTAACTGGAAAGCTGTATGTGAACTTAATTGTTCCATTTTGGTGCTTTCATCTACCCAGTTTGGAAAAAGTGATTCATCTATAGAAAAATAATTGTGTTTAAAGACTTGGAAGATTTTGTTTGTTAAAGATAAAATTTCATTAAAGAATTCTGGAAGTCTGTTCAAAGAGACAATTTTAAAACACTTACTGTGCCTGTGTTTGATAGTATGGTGCATTAAACATGAAAAGATGAATATATGACATGATTCTCACGTTAGAGGAGTTTTGGAGCTAATAGGCATAGATATATTGATGAGTAATGAGCAGTATTAAAAAATATAAATGATGACCTTATATATTCATCAACTGTAATAGCTTTGTAACTATTTCTTAAATTGTAACTATGGTTTCACCCAGTCTGTGTCATACTAAACAAACTTCTCAAAGTTCACAGAACATGTTAATTAGCTTTTTCTATTTATATTAATATCACGTATGATATTAACTGGAAGGATGCTACTACAAATGAGAAAGTAAACAAAAATTTTAATTAAGATTTCAGATTATAGCACGTACGAGAGCCATTTTGATTTTAGCGGTGGCTTTTGCACTGTTAAATGAAAATTCTGAAAAGGAAAGTGTTCAATACTTTTTCACAACACCAGGCTTCAAAGATATAATTTGTAAAAGAAAAAAATACAGCATAATAATCAAAGTTTTACAGTTACATTTTAACAAGTTTAAATTTTTAAGAACTCTTCTGATAGACCTGTTGAGGGTTGAGTGTTTTTGATAAAGTGAAGATAATGGCTTTAGTGATTTCTTTTCTGAGATTACTCTTTCTTATCTTTGAAAACACTGAACAGATTCATGCTTTATACAGTATGTAGTTGGGTGTTGGGAACCAATTCCTGCTGCAGTGGTAGGAGTAATTACAGCTGTCAGTTCTTTCAACATGAGAAAACAGCCTTGTTTCAACTTTACAAGAAACAGATTGTAAGTATCTAAAGGAAAAGAAATAACAATCTTTATGTGATGAACAGTGTGGTGATTGTTAAACTAGTCAACTTGGTCATTTGGAGGGATATATTTAGTGGAGACTGTTGGGAAGAAGATACAGTTTATATGAAACTCTGAGAGTATTTTATGAATGAATGAACAAAAACATGAGTACTAAATATCTTATCAGGACAAGACTAATGACCGGTAGACTTTTTAGGGTAGAGAAATTGTGTCTAAAGGAACTTGTCTTAACTGCTTTCATGTGAGTTTTGTTTTTTGTGAAAGCATTTCCTTTGTATCTGGGTATACCTCACATCTGGTTTATTTGGATGTTAGAAATCAAGGACTTCCTTATATTAAACAAGAGAGTAGATGAAATTGGAAAAAGTTGAAAACATGTGATAAAATAAGGATCTTTTTTTTAACTGGTCTCCAATAAATAAAGTTTATATTTTAAGCAATTTGCTTTGCAGTTGGTGCTCCTTCTCTTATTCTGTGTGTGTGTGTGTGTGTGTGGAGGAGTGATTTGGTGTGTGTTTGGCAAAATTAGGCCAAAGTTCCAGCCTCAGATGTGTGGGAAAGTGGCAGAGAAGATAATCTATCATTTTTTCTTTTTATTACATTGTGAGGTAAGACTTCAAGATCTGGTTTTCTAGTGTCTGCTACTTTCTTTCCTTTTCTTAACGAAAATTTCTGTGTCTTATTCAGGTGAAAATAGAAATGAACTTAGTTGGCAAATTATCAAAACAAGTTCACATGCAAGGGCTAAATGACGATACAGTGACAGAGTAGCAACACCTTATGTAAAAAAATAAGTAGACTATGAAAGTGATAATATAAATTTTTCTGACTAATTTGGTAGCATTACTTTCCTTTTTCTCTTTATATTCACTTCTGCCCACTACACTTTTTTTTTTCTGAACAAATTGTAACTAAGGGTAGCCAGATGGCCTAGGACAGAAAACAGGCCACCTCTCATTGCCTGGATAGGTTTCAAAATTGACACAGCATCAGTGCACAAATGAAGCCAAATAATGTGGCAGAAACAAGATGTCTGCCTCTTAATGTGTAGTGTGGAAAAGCTGAAGGGGTAGAATAAACTTCATGGACAGTTCTGGTTTGCAGATACATAAGATTGAAATTGTGATGAAGTGAAAGTTTCTGCTGGGATAAAAGCCAGGACGCTAAGGTAGTGCTATCCAGTGTCCCAGTCTTGGCCAACTGAATGCCAGATTTTTCTGACTGAATCACTTATTCCCAAGTCTTACTTCAGAAAAATTGAGATTAAAGATTAAATTTTTTCTTAATGAAAAGTTTCTATTCTATAAAGCAGCTTTCAAATAACTATTAAGCCTGCTAAATTAAAATGAATTCTGTTTGACCTTTATTAACAAGTACCCTTTCTCATACTTCAGCTGTTATCCGTAACACCTGTAGTAAATTCCTTTGGTGTTCTTTCACAAAACCAGATCTCTTGCAAAGTTGCTGGAAAAGGAAGAGGAACAAGTTGCATAGAATATCACATTTCTTTTAGGTGTTTTTCCTGATTTCCTTTGGGTTCTGGAATGTGCACTTATGTTCATGGTTATCTAAATAACCATGCTGCTCAAGCAGATGGCTGCTGGGTAGTTAGGGGGATGAAGACCAGGCCTGGGGGGCCAAGAAGAAGAGATGGAACCCTCTGGGGGCTGATGATGTATATGTATTGATTTCACAATTATCCTACAGGTGACTAATTCCAGGAAGTTGTCTCTATGTGTCTCTGAAGATAAAGTGGTAAACAAAGAGAAAATTTTGTTTTAGCAGTAGGGAAGATAGACAACAAATAACATTGATAATATATATGGAGTTTGGATGGTAACATATGCTATGGAGAAAAATATACAAATAAAATGAAAGCAGAGGAGGGAGACAGAGAGAGTTCACGGGTAGAATTGAAATTTTAAATAGGGTTGACAGAGGAAAGCCTGAAAACGTGTCATAAAGCCTTAGTAGTGGTGAGGCCTTTCTTCCTACCCCATGTGGAAGGCTTTGCATTTATTTATGTATTTATTTATCACACACTTACATAGTTCAGTATATACTAATGTTTTACAAATATTAATCTATGTGGAAACCCAATGAAACACATTCTATTATAATTTTATTGATGAGAAAACTAAAGTACAGTGAAGGTAAGTAAATTGTCCAAGGTTACAACCCAGTACATGGTAGACACAGGATTTAAACCTAAGCAGCTTGACTCTGAAATGTTCTAAACTGTTTTTTTTTAGGTGCTTCCCCAAAAGGTAGAAATGTCACTACAGACTCTACCACTTCATTGAGGACTGCCTTTAATGCTAGTGGTAGAGGTTATGTGGTTTCTAATCCTATGACCTCATTTTTTGGTTCTTAGTTAGGATACAAGTTGAAGTTTGGTGAGGTTTTATTTTTTACTATCTATGAAAAGGAGATTAAAAAACATACAGTTTATTGGTTGACTATTTTAAAGAATTCCCAAATTTGTCCCTCAGAAGACCATGTACTACTCCAAAAACTGTTAGTTAAAATTTTAAGCAAAGTTAGTTTGTAGCAGCTATTTATCATATCTTTCTCCAGATTTGTAAAAAAACTAACACATTAATATTTTAAAGATTTTGAGGAGCCCTGTTTTCAAGAGACATGATTTGCTTTTTTATGAACCCATTTTTTCTCGAATATATTTTGTAATGGGCCTCTCATCTTAGTAATAACTGTTAACATTATGAAGTATACCAGTGTTCCAGGGAGCACTGTTTAATAAATAGTAACAAAGGGGAACTGGATCAAGCTACTTTTCAAATTTGAAATTAGTTCTCTTTGATAACAATGAAAATTTGATGGGCTATTGCATATGAAAAGTATACATTTTCTTGCTCTTAATTTCCTTAAAGAGAAAAATCTCTTACACATATAATGTGAAGAGAAGAAAGGAAACCATATTTTTCTTATTATTTGTTTGAGTAATACATCATTTAAGGGTAAGGACTTTTTATTATAAATAACTTTATTCATATCTTCATAAGAGTATATGCATTATTTATTTTTTTACTAATATGACTGGCTATTGATCAAATGTTTCTAATGAGATTTCACTGATTCATTAAATCAATATTTATCAAACATCTACTGTGCATTTTGATACACAAAGATTACTTTTAATGCCATTTTTTTGGTCTTGATCATTTTACACCAAACTGCAGTTCTTTTTATCAAGTCAGATACTCATTTTATTAGTCAGAATTCTTAGTTTAAAGTATCAAAAACTCATTCAGGCTGTTTTAGTAACAAAAGGATTTTCCCGAAAGGACCATCAGCAGGACCTGATGACCCAGCTCAAAAAGCAGCAGGATCCATGTTGGGAAGGGAAGAGAGGAACCACGGCAAATACCACCAAAATCTGTTGGCCAGGTCCCTGAAGTCACTACCTTTTTTTAGTCCCTAATACAACTCTGGCTTTAAATACCGCCTCAGTGATAAGGCCGCCAATGGAAACTAGATGGCATTGCTGAGGCCACTGCCACAAGAATGAATTTTCCACTGTCTCTCATTCCCATGTCACTGTCCTGGCCAGAAATATTCAACGAGCTAAGCACTGGCTGCTAATTGTAGCTGCACAAAATAAGGGGGGAGCATTTGGTGCTTATGTGTCCAAATATAGGAAGATGGCTCAGTTCTTGAGAATCTGATCTGGATAAACTTCTTTATGGTTCTTAATTACTAATATTATTTATATCATAATTGTAGGTTAGAACTCACCCACATAGTGTAATAAAACATTAGCTTCACATGGTGATTTGTGAGACTTGGTATTTGGGTATCAACACGATTTAAGAAACCAACACCAGCTAGGCCTTATATAAGTCAACTACTTATCTTTCCTTTCCTTCCCACTTGCTTGTTCTGTCTCCCATTCCGTCCCTCTCCCCCTTTCTTCCTTCTTCCCCTTTTTTCCATTTCTTTTTGGTTTTCTCCCAAAATAGAAAGTTTATACTAGATTTGGATATATATAAATATATATTGCAACTAAGCGAATGTCTTAGGACCTTTCTCCTAAATGGTCTATACTATAGGAATTTAAATAAAAATACTGGTCATCAGTTTCCTTAAATTCTGTCAGGAGAAGGCAGATAGCAAATACAGCAAATGAGTATAATATATGATATGTTATATATATTATATATATATCAACAAAAGTTGATAATTTTATGGAGCGATCTGAAGGGATTGTGCATTACTTCTAGTGGAGACAGACAGCATATGGAATTGTCTTGCCAATGGGTTTCAGCCCCAAACAAGTTCACTGTGGATGCAATGAGACCAAAAAAATGACAATGGAATGTTCTTGGGGTGAAAGGGTTTATACCCAGCTTTACTCCCATGGTGGCAGGTCAGTCAGTAAAATCCCGTCCACTCAGAGCGAGTCTGCAGCAAGCCGGTCTCTGCCTCTGGGCCTCTCTGCCCGCACAGCCGTCTCTGTCCTCAGCGCTGCCACCACTCCAGCCTCTGCTCTCCTGCAGCCATGCAGCCCAGAGCACTGGGTGGATCTCTTTATAATCAGTCAATAAAATATTGCCCAAACGTGTGTAGTGAGCAAGCTGACGAGGGTCAGGTGAGAATACTGGCCATAGGAACCTTCACTTTCTCTACAGGAATAAATAAGTCAATTGTGTAATATGTTGACATTTGATAAGTGATATAGGAAAATAGATAATGCAGTGTAGAGTATCTTGTTAGTACAAGTTTCTTGCATTAGATGATGGTAATATTCAGGTTATTTCCCTCCTAGGTTGCTAGGAGAATAAAATGAAACTTCATGTGAAGGCCCTATGGAAAGCTTTTAAGATTATAAAATTAATGTTATCATAAAGAATTTTAAATAAATGTTTATAAAAAATAACAGCTTTAAATATCAACACACAGAGAAAATGAACATTGAGATTTAGGAATTTTTTTTTATATATATACTTCTTTCAGCATAGTTGGGATCATATCTGTTATACAGACAAACTTGTACCCTGTTTTTTCCCATCCCTAATTAATGTTGTACATAAGCTTTTTTCAGTGTTGTTACAAACTTGGTATTATCTCTTTGACAAATGTTTTCCAGGCTTTTTATACCAAATCCATCAGCAAAGATGTCTTACTTTTTGTGGTCTCCTCAGCTTACTGATTGCTTCCATCTCACAACCTCAAATGTTTCTACATTGCAAAAGAATTTCTCTCTTTTAATTTCCTGAATAAGAGTGTTCTCCCATATTTTGGTCTCAGGAATCCATTATACCCTTATAAATATTGAGGTTTTGTTTATATGAGTTATGTCCATCAGGAATTAAACTGAGAAATTTAAAGAAATCATTAATTCATCTAAAAAATAACAGGCTCAGTAGAGTCTAACATTAGGGCTATGATGTCATCATACATCACAAAGCTTCTGGAAAACTCCACTGAACATTAGTGAAACAATTAGGATGACAAAGTAAAAGCCACCTTAGTGTTACTATGAAAATCATTTTGATCTCCCTGGGGTACAGTTTGAGAACCATGATGTATAAGAAGCCATGAGTAGAAAGGAAAGTTTTGAACAGCTAGTACATTTATATGGTTTACCTACCTCTGCACTTGTTTTTTTCTCCAGAGACCATTCATATTTTTAGTTGTGTTTTCATATATATGTAAAAATTGCATAATGGTATATAATTTAAATATAATCCCCCTTTTTTTACACATGGAAGTTTTTAACCATCTTGTTCTATAGCTTACTTTTTCTGAAACTTAACAATGTTTGGAGAGCTTTTTGTTTGTTTGTTTGCTATTTTATGTTTGGTATTACACAGTATGGCTGTATCATGATTTATTTGCTTAGTTCCTTATTGATGGTCAGTCATTTACTTTTCTTTTTTTTTCCTAACACAAACAGTGGCTGCAACAAATAACCTGGTATGAATATCATTTCACAGTTGAGTAAATATATCTTTGTTAAATGCCTGGAATAGGAATTGCTGGGCCAGACTTTGTGTGCCTTTTAAAATTTTACAAATACTTACAAATTGCCCTCAGGAGAGGTTGTACCTGTTTATTCTCTGGCTAGCAATCCATGAAGGCATTAGTTTCCCCATCCCCTTGCTAATACAAAGTGGTATCAGGCTTATGGATGTTTGATAAATCCTTAACTTATCATAATTTTTATTCTCTCAAGACTTGTGCTTAATGACCGTTCTTCTCCAAGTGACATAATTCATTTAAAATCACAGCAATAAGAGATTTACACAAGTTTTGGGAATCACTTGGATGAACACATTAATATTACCCCTGTGGGATGCTTGAGACTAAAAAGGTTACTAGTTATAATTAAAATGGGGACAAAAGTTATAAAGCGAGACAGTCCTAGGCATACCAAGATATGGTATCCTAGGAGCCATGCATTACAGAAACTGGAAAAGCAAGAGTAAATGAATGAACATGCCATATACAGGAGACATTAGAGCAGAAAGAATAAACCACTAAATTAATAAATAATGTATAAGTAACATATATTTAGCTCCTGGGAGCTGTAATGTTAATTTTATGCAGAACCAAACACAATGCACTGAGGAAGTTGTTTTTTTGTGACCTGATTTCTGCTGATTCTGTTCCGTGTCGTTGTTCAGCACTGTTCTCCCTACTCCTGTCTTGCCCAGAAACTACATGCCCAGCCTCGCCCTCTTTCTCCATTATGGCAAGTTGGGTTTCCCTGGAAGCAGACTCTGAGAAGGAGTTTAGCATGCTGAATATTTACTCATTAGAGCCTTGGGGATCCATCCTTCTGGACAGGAGAAGAGGAAGCAGTAGTGGAGGAAGGAGAAGTGGGGCTATGATGCAGGCCCAGTGGATCTGTGTCCAATGCAGAGTGCAGGTCCTGAGATGGCTTGTAGAATTATTTGGAATTGGGTTGAGAGGGCCAGGCCTTCTTCTTCCTGCCAGATCAGTAATTGGATGCCCCACCCTGTGAAGCCCATTAGCTTTGTCCTGGCTACTCTGTCCACAGAGGCAACCTCTGAAGTTGTTGAAAACTGCGGGCTGCCTGAGGACAGCGCTCTCTGCAGCCAGGGCACCAGGTCCTTTAATGAATGGGTACCTGGTAGCGAGACGCAATGTTAGCCCCGTGTACCAGCACAGTTATTCAACAAAGACATTCACACCAAGTGATAAGTAAAGTTTAGTTTTGCCAGGGATATTTAATTTTATCAGGAAAACAATAAATGAGCCAAATTAGAGTGCTTGTAGCTTTGGAATCAGGCAGACCTAAACAGGACTCTGCCACTGCTTCATATTCATAGTTAGCTTCAGCCTCTCCGGCTGTAATGTGGAGATGCTAGTGCTGCACGGATAAAATGTATTTTATACAGAGTTCAGCTCTGTCTTGTTGCACAGTGAGCATTCAACAATGGTGACTCATATTTTTAAAGGCTAATGCTAAATAATAATAGAAAAGAATAATAACGATTAACTTTTACTTTCAATTATAATTTAATTTCAATTAAGTATAATTTATGTTTACATATAATTAAACATAATTTAATTTCAATATTTTGATTTTTTTGACTGGGGAGAGGGATTGGTATAGACAAGGAAAGCTTTCCTAGAATATTTTACTTCCATGACTGTTGATTCATTAAACTCTCCCTATTTCTATTCTATCTATTCTATTCTATTCTATTTCATTCCATTCTATTCCATTATTATTGTGGTATATTGCCAAATATATGTTATATTCTTATTATATAAAAAAATGAAATGTAGAATTTTTGTGAGTTCCTTTATTCTCTAGTGTATTCTTCCATGGAAAGATGGGAATGAAATACTCTAATACCCTAAACAGACACTAGTTATGGGAATGCATTGGGAGACACCAGGTTTTTTTGGTTTATAGTGTGGGCTGTGGGTCTCCACTATGGCTGAGTAGCACAGAAAAATGCAACATTCTTGGACAAATAAGAATCAATTGAGAGAACAACCTATACAGTTTCATTCCAAGATTGATGACTAGGGAGGGGAGAGACACAAACACTCTAACAAGAAAGATTCCCTACTTGAAGCCAGTATAAGTCTGGTGGGTTCATCCAGGTGAATTAGGGGCAGATTAAAGAATGGACTCCTTCAACATTTGACTGTGCCTAGTTTTGGATGGAGAAGTGAGTGGTTAAAAGCACCAAACCAGGGTGAAAATGATATCAAATAGTATCAAAGAAAGAAAAACAACTCAAATTAATCCAGTGATAATGTTGTATTGTTCAGGCAGAAGTAGCATTTCAGACAGAAAGGAACACAAAAATAAATGATCTAGAGATCCATGGACCTGCCTAGACAAAATCTAGCTTAAAAAAAAAAAAACAAGGAACTTTTACATAGTGTATGTCATTGCTGAATCAACTAGGAAATGTCAGTTGTGAGACATTTTCTAGAACTCATTTCACACCTGACCTCTCCCAATTCTTGCCATCCACAGCTTCTGCCCATTAGATCGACTTATACCCATATTCTCTCTTGAGGGTGAATCCCATTCCTCTAACCTAACAGACATTGTTCAACACAAAATTCTAGATGCCTTTATTATCCTTTTGTCCATGGAAAAAAATGGAGTAGGCCACAGAAATGATCTCCAGATTATTCAGTGAAAGCATGTGCTTTTCTTCCCTTTTGTTCTCCTGAGAGCATCAAATTAGTGCTAATAGACTGTGTGCTGGCATGTTAATGTTTCGGAACACCCAACACTGTAGCCATGCAGTATATATCATAGGGACTAGTTGAATATATTTAATAGGAGAAATAAACTGATGATAATCAGGATGCCTTAAGTGAAATTTATCTACACAGTTCTACAGAGACCATTGGTAGAACTCTTCAAACAAAGTCTTTGAGTACAGCATTACTGATTCGGGGTTTTTATATATTAATACTTTAGAAACTTGGCTTTTAAAGATTGCAAGGGCTCCTTATTTAAAGAATCCAAGGGCTTTCTGTCACTTCTAGTTCTATTCAATGAGGGGTTAGGAACATAAAACAGATTAATGTAGAAGACATTATGTAAGTGATTCTGATTCAGCATTCTATATAATCCCACTGGGATTCGTGGGAAAAACCAACGTAGTATTCTTTCTAGCTACAACTGAAAAGCTGGGAAAGCTAGACGAGAAAACAAAAAAATCTTCATTTAAGAACAAGACAGTTTGGCAATGCTTCAGCTAATCTGCAAAAACTTATCTTCAAATTAAAATAAAACATCATAGTCTGCAACCCCCAATGTGTATTATTGACATATAAAATCTTCTCCAAGGAAATGTTTTTCACAGAAATGATTTTTTAATAGATGCAGTATAGTGCAAGCATATTTCAAATTGGCCAAATTATTTCCACCCTTAATGCTGACACAGTAATCCAGACCACCATCTCTTAGCTGTTCTCATGCATGTAATAAAAATGTCACTGCTTGCCATCCTCTAAAATCTCCATATTGCATTCAAAGTGATCTATTTAAAAAGCAAGTTATATGTTATTTCTCTGTTTAATTTTTAATGTTACTCCTTTCAGAAAAAAAGAGGGCCCCTTTTCATATTGTCCCTTTCTACCCTTCATTATCTTAAATAATTACATTCACATTTTTTGAGGGAAGAGCAAACATCAGCTTTTGCACAACAAGCAAAATCCAGATTCCTTTCCAAGGCTGTCTGGGCCTTGGAAGATAAGGCTCCTGCTGCTCTCAAACTCCATCTCTGCCAGATTACACTGTGGTCACATGGGCCAATTTTTATTTTTTTCAGAAGCATCAAATACTTTCATTCTTTAAGGATCTCATTTCTTTCCACTTTGCTCTTGAAATGTGTTTCATCTCATGGTTTTCAGTGCTGTCATCTTCATTTTACAGATGATGAAACTGAGCCAGAGAAAGTAACTTGCCCAAAAGCTAATTAGTGGCAAATAGTGGCAGAAATAAAACCCCAGTGAACTAACTCTGGACTCAGGGTTCTTTACCACCACTTGGTCTCCATGTTATCCCCCTGCAGGTCTAGTCCTCAGCTTAAATGTCAGGCATCCCCTGTCTAAACTAGTCTTAGCAACCATCCTTGTTATCTTCTAATTCTTCCCTTCTGTTCCCTTTTACGTACGTATTTCTTCCCTCTCATATAAGTCAACACAATTTGTAATTATTTATTATGGTAATTTGTTCAGTTTTTAATTTTTTTCCATTCATGAAATTAAAAGATTTCTGAGAACAAGAACAAAACACACCCAACACATGTACTCTCCCTACAAACAGAAGCCCTCACTCAGTATGTTTTTGCAGGAAGTCGCTGAGGCATGCTGAGAGGCCAAGCAGGTGCTGGCTGTGTCTGTAACTCTTGAAATAACACAAAGCCATTTAAGGTAAAATAGTTGTTTTCTGATTTTTATTCTGGTACCATCATAACAGCCATATTACAATGCTCTCTTTTGTGCAAAAGGACTAGAAACAACACCAGCAATAAAAACAAGACTTCTTCAGAACATTCAAGACAAATCTGTTATCCTCTGTCTCTTCCTTTTCTTTCCCAACTTCACCGGTTTCCTCTGATTTGTTCTCCTTTTTTCTTTTACTTCTAGGAACCATCTACTTGTTACCAGTTTCCAAAGCAGTGTTTCAGCAGAATCTTCAGACTCTTAAAATGTATTGGAATGAGGATTAGGGAGGACCCAGCACTCATCCTTTGAGTGAACTGACCTGGCAATATTTAAGGGGTTTCTTAAGTGTATGTTTCTCTGAGAGCATCAATTGACAAACAGCACAAAAAACACAAGCACAGAAACCCAGCAAATATGATATATTATTAAAAGGGGTGGAGTGGGGCATTTATTTGACAGGTCAGAGCCAGGAAAAACATTCCTCCAAATTGGCCCATTTCTCCTCAAAATGTGTCTGAGATGAAATGGAGCATCCTTTGTTTTACACAAAGAAAATAATTCAGGAGGATGGCAGTTTAGTGATATATATCTTCATGGCCTATATCAAGGGCTTGAAAAAAAAAGCTTAAAGTTTAAGTAAAGTTGGAAAAAATGAAGGACAGATATTTTAAAATGTCACATTTATTTTCTTTTCTTTTAATAAGAAGATAAAATAGAACTACAAGATACAGCATGGGTAGGGTAAGGGCGGGAAACAAAAAAGAGATAATGAAGATGTGTTTCCATAACATTGTCCCTATGTGGGAGAAGTGATATTACAAGGAATAAATAGAGTTAAAATGCATTGTCTTCAGCTGACTGTTATACTTACTGCATACTTGGAAATAATTTGCAGTTATTAGAAATCCCAGTACAGTGGCACAGGACACGAGTGTCTCAGTTTTGTCTAAAATGAAGGTCAAAGTCAAAGTGGACTATATACTTTCTAATGTACAGAAAAATGTCAAGGGTCCCTTCCTTAAGAAAATATAGTGACAGTCTGAGGACTAACTTACTGCTGAAAATATTTGCACATTGCTAAAGCTTTTTCTTCTCTTTTCAACAAGATAGAATTCCCACCGACTAAGTCACTACCATATTCTTACTTTTTACCCTTCATTTTTATACCATTTGTAAACATATTTGAGCATTGCAAAAGGTGGGAGCACTACCTTCTCCACTAATTTCCATCCTTCATTTAATATATATATTCCTTACAGAATTCTGATGACATTTTATTGGAAATGTTCAAAGGCACTAGGAAGAGGGTTTAAGGTTGGCACTGTATAAAAGGACAACCTTGAACTAATTTAAAGTTTGCAATTAGTAGAGATCACAGTGTGGCAAGTAAAAGTTTTAATGATAGACTGGCCCAAGCCTTGAGGTAAATTATGCATAATTATTCATAACTGCTATTTTTGGCTTGCCTGATTTGTCCTAGACCTCTGGCTGAGGAAACAATTTGAAATAATTAGTGTACTAGCCTATTGACAATGATGAATGAATTGAATACTTCTTGTGCCAAACATGGATCTTGATAGGAAGCAGATAACTTTGGCAACTGTGGTATTTTGTTATTGGATCTCTGAAAGTGGAAAGTGTGTGTGTGTGTGATTTTTTTTTTTTTGCAGGTTATTTCTTAAGCTCTAAAGCCCTCTGTCATTATTAAAGAGACTGATTAAAAGCAAACCGAAAAACAAAATGAGGAAAAAGGGCATTTGTTCCTATAAAACTTCCAACTTCCTTACTTATTTATATGTCCCTAATATTTTTGCAAGCTGTATGGTAAATATTATCTAAATATAATTTCATAGTAATTAAGAAGTTTCCTTTAAATTTTAGTTTCATGGAAAAGTTTTCAACATTCTGAAATTTCAGAGATTAATATATTAGATCAAATTGTAGTTAAGGAAAAAAATGTACTGAAAATTAACTAAATGCAACGTTTTTGAAGTAGAGAGATTTTAAATAACATAAGAAAATTTAGTAATTTCTTTACACATTTGTTTTAGAAAATAAGAACAAAATATATATTTAGCTACATGCTGAATTCCTATTGCTAGGCAAAGAAACTTTACCTTTATATATAAATATAAAATAATATAAAATTACTATAATAGATAAATGTGTTAAAATAGAAAATGTTGAATAATTCTGCTCACCATCAGAAGATAAAAACGAGCAGAAAAACTAAAAGAAAAGGAGTTTCAGAGATCTTTTTTAATTCATTGCCCACATATTGTATAAAGCTCTTTCCTTAGTTAAGCAAATACTCAGAAACACAATATATTCATGTTCTTCAATAGAATAAACACCAACAATTGTCTCTGTCTGGAGACAACAATTACCCCTTGACTAGAATTTTGGACATACAGCCAGACAATCTTTGTTTTAGTGAAAAGTTTCAGCCCATTTAAGTTATCTGAATGCAAAATTAGACTTCATTTTTCTAAAACCATAATTTAAAAGTATAAAAAGATGGAATTTCCTTACATTTGAAATGTATACTAGTTGAAAATTATCACTCTGACAGTTGTGTAAACTATTTTCTCTATTTTATAGTTTCTTAAGACAACCAAACTTTCAGTGAAAATAGCATGAATTTTTCCTTATAGATTCCATATATACACTCTCAGGTAGAAACTATATATCTTTATATGATGCATACTACTTGCATTTTAGCATGCTTCTAAATTGCTGTATCTAATCCAATTGATTTTCATTCTTTATTATGTCAACCATGACAAAATCATATAAATAATCTTTCTTTTTATATATAAGATGAACTACAAGTTTAAATGATCTGCACATAAAATATATCTACTCATTTGCTCATCATTACATACAATAAAACAACTCTTTTATGTAACTCTTACCCCAATTGAAGAAACATACATATGTGATCATAGTGTTTTTTCTGTATATTATCAGGTAACATGTAATTCAGAATGGTGTATCCTTGAATTTGAAAAGCTGTTTTCGCAGAGTCACAAAGCCATCAGAAGAGAGGTTTCTCTCAAGTTAGTTCTCTTGCCATTTTATTCTTTGGTTTTTAAAACCCAAATGTAACAGCTTTAGTGTTACTGAGATGTAAATGCCATGTCATAAAACTTCATAACCTTAACTTTGATTTTTGATTTGCATTTTCTGATAGAAATTGAAACAATGAGTCTACTTTTCCTGAAGAATTTTGTTGTTTAGAATATTTCACAAGGTTATTGGTGATGATAGAGTTGAATGAGTGATTTGGAAGTCAGTAAATCCTAATTTTGAGGTTATATCTTCTTAAAAGGAAGATTTAATCATGAATTAGAATTGGTAAAGTTAAACATGAGGATACTTGGATTATTCTATTTTATTTTCCCTCTAAGTAGTTTGTTGTATTGGATTAGCCTGGATCCAAACTTTCAGGGACACCTTAGTCTGGCTGTCTGTCCTGAGAGAAATGGAAGAGCGGTACTCTGTCAGGGGAGGGGAGGCATCCACTGGTTCTTTGAATACATACAGTTTAGGGATTAAGTGTAGCCAAGGAGCTCAGGGCATATGAATTTGTATCTTCCACAGTTCTCTTCAGTATTCCCTGTGATAACTCCCTCTACTGAAAATAGAGCAGGAAAGTAGAGAGTCCTGAGGTCAAATAAAAATACTGAATCCTAAATCTGAATTGTAAAAAAAGACATGTTGCAAAATAGTATGAATCCAAGGTATTATTGTTATTATTAATATTACCTAGAATTAAGTTTAGTAGTCAGTGGTCTAAGGGGTCATTAAAAATAAATACATTTACAGCATGGAAAGCAAATGTTTATTTTTCATAACCATGTTTCAAGAATTGCATTCTGATACTTTTGCTCAGCTGGATAGGCAAATAAACTTTATAATAGATTTAACCCTACAAAAAGGGATTCTGTTTAGCATTACCCCACATTTTTGCAGATTGGCACAAATTTGCCTCAGCATAACATGCAGATTTTGGTGCTCCGAATGTAGTAAAGTTATTACAAAACTGTATAAAGAAGGAAGCATTTTACTTACTAAATTAAAGTGAAATGTTACATGAGAGGCTTACCTACTCCTGTTAAGTTCCTTGTGACAGAGTTTAAAATAAGCACATCATATTCTTCAAATGACTTTTCTTGTTGGAAACCAGGCAGATTCAATTGCATGGCAACAACCCAATATTGAAATCTACGGGAACAGTAATTTTTCAAATTGATTGGTTATCACTAATGAGCACTAACTAAAGAGTTGCTGTCTTTCCTTAAGGCAGAAGCAATGAATTCTGACATTCCATGTAGCAGGTGGTATATATGATTTTTTCTTCTTACAATAAAATAAATTGATACCTAATTTTGAGGCTTATGTTGAGTGAATATGGTGTGACATAATATTACAAACTCCTTCACACACTTGTTTTATTATAAGAAAACAGCAAATGATAAAATAATGGGGAAGAAAACATCTTTTATAATTTACCCAGAATTGTTCATTAATTTGTTAATTGCTTAGGGTGTAACCTCAGCAGGACCTGTTTCCAAATGTTATTAATTTTTCTTGTGATACAATATTCATTATCCTAAAAACAAACAAACAAACTGTTATTTGGCAGATGTTCAAGGCTCTTCCTATACTACTGTGGAAATCTTTCATAGGAGGTAATTGAAGGAAGGGTAACACGCAACCACAAAACCAAAGGTCTGTGGCTTGACTTAAAAATAGTTCCAATCAGGAGCCACCTTCTGAGCATAATAGCCATATTCACATGCAAGGCTCATAGAGATGTGCATATCATTGGTACCATTTCTCTTGGGGTATTGTGTGAGCTTGACTATAATCTTTCCATAGACAGAAGCCCTCTGTTTGGGTGGAAGGCATTTTAAAGTAGTTTTCTCTGAGCTAGATGGCAATTTCTCCCATTTGCTTTTTGTTTCTTCCTCCTCCCTAACCAACTGTCCCTTCCTCCCTCCTCCCCAGCAACCCCCTTCAAGTTTGAAGCCATCAATTCACATATTTAAATGTCCCTGGAAACTGAAAGTAATCTAGAAGGTTATTAGCATATTGTTATAAATGTTAATGGCCTGACACCAAGGATGGGCTTTTTCTTTTATGGGTGTGTTGTTGTGAACATTATGAGTTTAAATGGGGAAAATCTTCCCCATTCAGAGTGTCCATGGTCTTTCATTCACATGTCAGGAGCCCATTGTGTGCCCAAACCTTGTCAGAGGCTTCTAGATGTTTAGTGGCAGCAGCTTGCAGTTGAAAGCTGGGAAGAAGGCTGCTGGGCATGAGGGAGAGACTCGCCCAGGCAGCCAGGTGGTGGCCAACTGGCCAGTAACTGACAGACAATTTAAGCTAACTAGGCTGTACAGTCAGGCCTGTGTTACAAAAGGCCCACATGTGTCCTTAGCAAGCTTCATTAACTCTTTTGGCTAGGGCTATACTCCTCTGACATATTAATTAGTTGCAGTGCTTTCTCTTACTCCAACTTAACCTTTCTATTGGTCACTGAAGTGGACCCATTGGAAGCTATTAGAATAATATGTATGCAGAATTACTGGAAAAAAAAAATAACTGCAAGAGGACAAGAACACTCCCTACCACTAAACTGATTTTATATGGAAAAAAATGATAAAAAGAAAATGACAAGAAAATGAGTGACCAGTAATATCTTACCCAGAAAGGTGATCTGTCTATATTGTCAATAAACTATGTAATGATTTGCTACAATAAGTATAAAATTATCTTGCTTTCTTCTTTGTACTGAAAACAAAGGAACATGCTATAAAACAATATTTTGAGGTATTTTAGATTATTTTAATGACCAGAGTGATCTGACCCTGGGATTACAAACTGATTCAAGGTTTTGAGTAATTTTCACAAAAGTCTTAGTAAAGGAAAGCTATTGTAAATGTTTTCTTAAGTTATAAGAAATAGCATTCAAAATCTGTAAAAATGTTACATATGAATATAGGTAGTTGTGGATATACACATGCATAAATTCACTAAAAAAGATGAGTTTTTTGTGTAGTCTTTGCTACTTTATATTTCATAATCAAGTGCTGTATCATATGAACTATAACTATAGGAGCATCAATTACTGAATTTAATAATGGATGAACCTAATTTGTATGTTCTGTTTGTTTAGCTTATAGGAGTTTTCTTGGCAGAAATGTTCTATAAATGTAAATTAATTTAGAAAAGCACTAGGGCCAAAAATGCATTTTATGTATCTTCTCTTGGTAAGCAATATATCTTCAGTGATATAATACTTTAAACTTCTCACAGCAGATTAGTCACCTGTCAAGTCCATTGAGAGAGTGAATTCACATTGATTTCACCATTTTGTATCTACAACTTTTTCCAACTCAAGCAAAGTTTCATACTTAATTAGCTCAATGTTCTAAAGAAAAAAAATTGTACACAGGAACAAGCAGCATGTGCTATTTCTATACTATTGGTAAATACATGAATTTTTATTACCTGTGTACAGTCAATAATTCTAAAAGCAAATTTTGCCATCCTTTTAAGCTGCATCTTTTAAGAGAGAAACTGTGTTCAAAACCTGGTAATGAGCATGTCACTGATTTCCTTTTGTCTAGCCTAATTATACTGTTCCCAGCAGCAGTTTGTTAATATGGTTCTTATTCAGGCTGACTCTAAGATAAGCATGATGTAGGCAGTTCTTGTGGTCTGAACCTAGATCAGTTAGTGTTAAAGTATATTAAAAAAAATATATATATACTGTTACATTTTAAGGAAAAAAATCCCTTCAATTACTGGCTGATGTTTCCGAAACAATGTTCAATAAAACATAGAGTGACTTCAAAAAATGTGGTGAGTCCTAACAGTCTGGAGGCATCCTGTCCGCAGGTGACCTCATGGGAGTGTATTTTAGATTTATGTTTTGGAGGAACAATGTTGATATTGGAGGTAGAAGCAAGAAAAAAATTGCCTAGCTATTTCAGAAAACACTCAAGAATAATACTATGGAAGAAGGATGGGTTGGGGATTTAAGATGGTGGCATGAGAGGTGAGACACAGGCTTCCCCCTAAAACTGCATATAATAGGAAAATATAATTAATAGAACTAATCCAGAAAGAGCAACAGGAAAGAGGACTGCACCAGACTGCATACACCTGGAGAAAAGAGCAGACCTCAGAGAACAGGGTAAAGTACGAAAGCTGTGGCTCAGCGGGACACAAGCCCTTCCTCCACCCCAGCTCACCAGTGGGAGGAAGAGAAACGGAGCAGGGAGGGAGTGGAGGCCTAGGCCTGCTGAATACCTAATTCCAGAGATCTGCTCTGGGAGCACAAACCTACATTTCATGGTGCTTGCATGATACTCTTGTGATTATGGGGTTGGAAACCTAAGAGAGGCAGAATCCCGGGAAAGACTAAGATTCCAGCCACTTGTGGAAAGCAAGGATCCATATCCTGCTGCTCTGGGACGAAAGAAAGGTGGGCAGTCTGAGAGACTTCCTGAAAGGAAGCCCTTAGCAAGAGAGCTGCTAAAGGGGCAAGGATGGTACAGAGCTTACTGCTCAGGAGAGAGGACAGGTAGACAAAATTGTCCGGGTGCACTCTGCCCAGCAGGTTGGGAGCTTTGCCTCATAGACTCTCACATTTAAGGAGGAAAAAGAAATCTTCCTCCTTAGATGATCTTCAGGTGCTCTAGCTCCTTGGCTGGCTACACAGCTCCAAGGACCCCCTCCGTGATATGCAGCCTACTACACCTTTCTCCCAGACAGCCCCACCTGGCTCGCAAACCAGCAAACCCTACCCTGGCATTAGGCCAAGCCAGAAAGAAGATCTGCCTACACCAATTACAAACGCAAAGCATAGAGGCTTATACTTGTGTGCTCGGCCCACTGGTTCAGGCAGTGGAGACAGGCAAAGCAGCTGGGAAGTAGGAAACAGCTCTTTCCTCCCCACCCCCAGACACCAATACCACTTCCCTGTGACCCCTGACACTGCTCAGGGGCTGAGCACCTCCAAGTAGTAGAGCTCCTGGGCACTAGAGGGCGCCATATACAAAATGAAATGCCAAAGTACCAGGTTCAGAGTAAAATTATTAATGCACCTCTTGAGAAAGATTTAAATGACATCAACCTCATAGCTCTTCCTGAAAGGGACTTCAAAATAAAAATCATTAACATGCTTATGAAGATACAGAGAGATATTCAAGAACTCCAGAATGAATTCCGGTCAGAGATCCAATCATTGAAGAGCACAGTGGAGGGTATTAAAAGCAGATTGGATATGGTGGAGGAGACAATAAATGAAATAGAAATTAGGGAAGAGGAATACAAAGAAGCTGAGACACAGAGAGAAAAAAGGATCTCTATGAGTGAAAGAATATTGACAGAACTGTGTGACCAATCCAAATGGAACAATATTTGCATTGTAGGTGTACCAGAAGAAGAAGAGAGAAAAAGGGATAGAAAGTCTCTTTGAGGAGGCAATTGCTGAAAACTTCCACAATCTGGGGGAGGAGATAATCTCTCAGGCCATGGAGGTCCACCGATCTACCAACACAAGGAACCCAAGGAAGACAACACCAAGACATATAGTAATTAAAATGGCAAAGATCAAGGATAAGGAGAGATCATTAAAAGCAGCCAGAGAGAGAAATAAGATCACATACAAAGGAAATCCCATCAGCCTATCATCAGACTTCTCAACAGAAATCTTACAGGCCAGAAGGGAGTGGCATGATGTATTTAATGCAATGAAGCAGAAGAGCCTTGAACCAAGAACACTTTATCAAGCAAGATTATCATTTAAATTTGAAGGAGGGATTAAATAATTTCCAGATAAGCAAAAGCTGAGAGAATTTACCTCCCACAAACAATCTCTACAGTGTATTTTGGAGGGACTGCTATAGATGGAAGTGTTCCTACAGATTAATAGCTGTCACCAGAGATAATAAAACCACAATAAAGAGAGTAGAACAACTAATTGCTAAGCAAATGCAAAAATTAAAATAACTATCTCCAAAGTCAATCAAGAGATAGACAAAGAGTATAGAATATGATACATAATATATAAAGAATGGAGGAGGAAGAAAAAGGAGGAAGAAAACAAAAGAACCTTTAGATTGTGTTTGTAATAGCATATTAAGTGAGTTAAGTTAGAGTCTTAGATAGTAAGGAAGTTAACCTTGAACCTTTGGTAACCACAAATCTAAAGCCTGCAATGCCAATAAGTACATACCTATCAATAATCACTCTAAATGTAAATGGACTAAATGCACCAATGAAAAGACATAGAGTCAATGAATGGATCAAAAAATAAGACACATCTATATGCTGCCTACAAGAGACTCACTTTAAACCCAAAGACATACACAGACTGAAAGTGAAGGGATGGAAAAAGGTATTTCATGCAACTAATAGGGAGAAAAAAGCAGGAGTTGCAGTACCTGCTTCAGACAAAATAAACTTCAAAACAAAGAAAGTCACAAGAGACAAGAAGGATATTACATAATGATAAAAGGGTCAATCCAACAAGAAGATATAACCATTATAAATATCTATGCACCTAACACAGATCACATACATATGTGAAACAAATACTAACAGAATTAAAAGGAGAAATAGAATGCAATGCATTCATTCTAGAATACTTCAACACTCCACTCACTCTGAAGAACAATCAACCAGACAGAAAATAAGTAACGAGAAAGAGGCACTGAACAACACATTAGAACAGATGGACCTAACAGACATCTACGGAACTCTACACCCAAAACCAGCAGAATACACATTCTTCTCAACAGGACATGGAACATTTTCAAGAATAGATCATATACTAGGGCACAAAAAGAGCCTTGGTAAATTCAAAAAGATTGGAATTGTACCTACCAGTTTTTCAGACCACAAAGGTATGAAACTAGAAATAATTACGCAAAGAAAATGAAAAATCCCACAAACACATGGAGGCTTCAAAACACGCTCAATGGATCAATGACAAATAAAAACAGAGATCAAGCAATATATGGAGACAAATGACAACAATAATTCAACACCGCAAAAACTGTGGGATGCAGTGAAGGCCGTGCTAAGAGGAAAGTATATTGCAATACAGGACTACCTCAGGAAAGAAGAACAATCCCATATGAGCAGTCTAAACTCACAGTTAGCGAAACTAGAAAAAGAAGAACAAATGAGGCCCAAAGTCTGTATAAGGAGGGCCATAATAAAGATTAAAGCAGAAATAAATAAAATCGAGAAGAATAAAACAATAGAAAGAATCAATGAAAGCAAGAGCTGGTTCTTTGAGAAAATAAACAAAATAGATAAACCCCTACCCTTCATATCAAGAAAAAAAGAGAGTCTACTCACATAAACAGAATCAGAAATGAGAATGGAAAAATCACCACAGATACCACAGGAATACAAAGAATTATTAGAGAGTATTATGAAATATTATAAGCTAACAAACTGGATAACCTAGAAGATATGGATAACTTTCTAGAAAAGTAAAACCTTCCAAGGCTCACCCAGGAAGAAACAGAAAATCTGAATAGACCAATTGCCAGCAACACAATTGAACTGGTAATCAAAAACCTAACTAAGAACAAAACCGTGGACCAGATGGCTTCACCACTGAATTTTATCAAACATTTAGTGAAGACCTAATACCCATCCTCCTTAAAGTTTTCCAAAGAGTAGAAGAAGAAGGAATATTTCCAAACTCATTCTATGAGGCCAGCACCACTCTAATACCAAAACCAGACAAAGACACCACCAAAAAAGAAAATTACCAATATCCCTGATGAACATAGATGCAAAAATACTCAACAAAATATAAGCAAACAGAATTGAAAAATACGTCAAAAGGATCATCCATCATGATCAAGTAGGATTTATTCCAGGGTTGCAAGCATGGAACAACATTCAAAATTCCATCAACATCATCCACTACATCAACAAAAAGAAGGACAAAAACCACATAATCATCTCCATAGATGCTAAAAAAGCATTTGACAAAATTCAACATCCATTCATGATAAAAAGTCTCAACAAAATGGGTATAGAGGGCAAGTACCTCAACATAATAAAGGCCATATATGACAAACCCACAGCCAGCATTAAACTTAACAGTGAGAAGCTCAAAGCGTTTCCTTTAAGGTCGGGAACAAGAAAAGGATGCCCACTCTCCCCACATCTATTCAAAATAGTACTGGAGGTCCTAGCCACAGCAATCAGATAACACAAAGAAATAAAAGGCATCCAGTTTGGCAAGGAAGAAGTTAAACTGTCCCTGTTTGCAGATGACATGATATTGTAAATAAAAAACCCTAAAGAATTCACTCCAAAACTACTAGATCTAATATCTGAATTCAGCAAAGTTGTGGGATACAAAATTAATATGCAGAAATCTGTGGCATTCCTATACACTAACAATGAACTAGCCGAGAGAGAAATCAAGAAAACAATTCTATTCACAGTTGCATCAAAAAGAATAAAATACCTAGGAATAAACCTAACCAAAGAAGTGAAAGACCTATATATACTCTGAAAACTACAAGACACTCATGAGAGAAATTAAAGAAGATACCAATAAATCGAAACACATCCCATGCTCATGGATCGGAAGAATTAATATTGTCAAAATGACCATCCTGCCTAAAGCAATCTACAGATTCAATGCAATCCCTATCAAAATACCAACAGCATTCTTCAACAAACTAGAGAAAATAGTTCAAAAATTCATATGGAACCAGAAAAGACCCCAAATAGCCAAAGCAATCCTGAGAAGGAAGAATAAAGCTGGCTGGATTATGCTCCCCAACTTTAAGCTCTACTACAAAGCCACAGTAATGAAGACAATTTGGTGCTGGCACAAGAACAGACCCATAGACTAATGGAACAGACTGGAGAGCCCAGATATAAACCCAACTATATATGGTCAATTAATATATAATAAAGGAGCCATGGACATACAATGGGGAAATGACAGCCTCTTCAACAGCTGGTGTTGAAAAACTGGAGAGCTACATGCAAGAGAATGAAACTGGATTATTGTTTAACCCCATACACAAAAGTAAACTCTAAATGGATCAAGTACCTGAATGTAAGTCATGAAACAATAAAATTCTTAGAAGACAACATAGGCAAAATTCTCCTGCATATAAGCATGAGCAACTTCTTCCTGAACACATCTCTTTGAGCAAGGAAACAAAAGCAAAAATGAACTCATGGGACTACATCAAACTAAAAAGTTTCTGTATGGCAAAGGACACCATCAACAGAACAAAAATGCATCCTACAGTATGGGAGAATATATTTGTAAATGACATATCTGACAAGGGGTTAACATCCAAAATATATAAAGAACTTACATGCCTCAACACCCAAGAAATAAATAACCCGATTAAAAATGGGCAGAGGGTATGAAGAGACACTTCTCCAAAGAACAAATTCAGATGGCCCACAGACACATGAAAATATGTTCCACATCACTGATCATCAGGGAAATGCAAATAAAAACCACAGTGAGATATTACCTCACACCAGTAAGGATGGCCAGCATCAAAAAGACTATGAACAACAAATGCTGGTGAAGATGTGGAAAAAGGGAAACCCTCCTACACTGCTGGTGGGAGTGTAAGTTAGTTCAACCATTGTGGAAAGCAATATGGAGCTTCCTCAAAAAACTAAAAATAGAAATACCATTTAACCTGGGAATCCCACTCTTGGAATTTACCCAAGAATCCAACTTCTCAGATTCAAAAAGACATATGCACCCCTATGTTTATTGCAGCACTTTTTACAATACCCAAGATATGGAAGCAACCTAAGTGTCCATCAGTAGATGAATGGATAAGAAGAGGTGGTACATATACACAATAGAATACTATTTAGCCATGAGAAAGAAACAAATCCTACCATTTGCAACAACATTGATGGAGCTGGAGGACATTATGCTCAGTGAAATAAGCCAGGCGGAGAAAGACAAGTGCCAAATGTTTTCCCTCATTTGTGTAGTATAACGAAGCAAAACTGAAAGAACAAAATAGCAGCAGACTCAGAGACTCCAGGAAGGAACTAGTGGTTACCAAAGGGGAGGTTTGTGACAGGGCGGGTGGGGAGAGTGTTGGAGAAGGGGTTTGAGGAGTATTATGTTTAGTAAACATGTTGTGGGGGATCAGTGGGAAAACAGTGTAGCACAGAAAAGGCAGTGAATCTGTGCCATCTTACTACACCCAAGGACAGTGACTGCATTGGGGTATTGGGGGGGGGACTTGATAATATGGGTAAATGTAGTGACCACATTGTTTTTTCATGTGAAACCTTCATAAGAGTGTATGTCAGTAATACCTTTAAAAAAATTACAACCTCAAAAAAAAAAAAAGGGCAGATGGGTTGTACGATTTTTTCATTTCCGTTTATGATTATGTTTTGTAAGTACTAAAAAAATTATGTATATTATATGTTGGTGAGTATTGCATATCAAATATTAAGGAGTCTTAGGTTTTTGTGGTTCTAGTAGTAGTCTTTTCCATGGTCATAGGTTTTCTCATAAATTTACACAGTAATAAAGGATAATACCTATCTTTATTTTGAGTCTTCTTCATAATCAGGAAGAAATCTGAATGGAACTGATCAAGGCAAAGATGTGGGTATGGCCATTATGAATATCTCATTATTGTTTTTGTTAGGGAAATGAGATTATTTGCAGCTACATGTAATAAACATTATCTGTGGTTAGATTGGGTATGTTTGGATTTTTTAAATTCATTTTTAAACAATGTGGGTACTTATATAATTGCATATTGCCTCAGCATGTAAATCATGGAAATATTGATTGGAGAGAGTATGTTTGCACTGTATACTAACAGGTCTGTCATTTTTTTCTAAGAATTAATGTCGAATGTAAAGCAGAATCTCATTAACCTTAATTTTCAAGTTATAAGCTGGAACCAACAGTCTAGAAAACACCTATCTTGATGAAAAGTTTGTTTTTCTTTAATCATCAGATGAAATTATGAAACAAATATTTGAGTATAATATCGATAAAGTGATACTTTATAAAGGCAGGAGATTTGGAAAGAATTTGTACTAGTCAATATAATGAAATGCCAAAGATTTTCTGGTATTGACATTAAAAAAAATCAAATCAAACTTTGTAGATCTGACACAACAGCATTTGCAAAAGGAAAAAGCATGACAGCATTTGTCTCAGTTTAATCAGAGGCATATAATAATGATATTGTCTGGTCCTGCATAATGCTTTGTCAATTAAAACAAGTTTTGAAAATCTGATGACAATAGGTTTTGTAAGGGAAAAAAAAGTGATAGCATTTTCCAAAATTTGACCATGAGCCTTTCACCTGAAGAAATAAACATGAGTTAGTTGTATTTGGCCACAGAACGTTGTCTTTGAAAATATGCCTCTTTTATTTGATGTAATCTAAAATAAGGCTTAGACAGATTGGGTCCCAAGTGCCAGCACTTTATAATTTACAGTGTTGTAAAAATGATTTGTGTTTACAAGTACAATTTGCTCTAGGATAATTTGGCAGCCCTTTAAGTTGGAAAAGTGTCAATATTTTATGATATATTTTTACCAGCCATACTCAGATTGCAAGATCCGTTCCAAGTACAAGCTCTAGACAACCTTAAAGTACTAATTTAAAGTTGTGATTTACAGGTGCAATATAGTTACTGGTCATGTATTAAAGCAACCACTTTTAAATACTAAAACATAAGAATGGAAAAATATATGTATTTTAGTATGTGGAGGTTTATTTTGAGCATGTTGAAATATTAACTTTTTAAGATTTTTTACTAAATTACCGAGATTTTGTTTTTTTTCTAATGGGTTTTTAAAATCACTATTCCTAAATATTAGTTTGTGAAATTATTCCATTTTAAATATTTTATTCCTACCAGTTAGTTAAAATATTTTTCTTAAAGGGAAGGTTAGGTTGCTTTCCAAAAATTTCCTCTTGGTTTCTGAACCATGCCTATGATTCCCTTCTGGTTATTTTATATTCCGACACTCCTAGTGTTAAAAAAGAGAAGATGGAGGAGGAAGAGAAAGAGGAGGAGGGAGGAGAAGAGGAAGAAGGAAGGAATGAGGGGGAGGAGGACAAGGGGGTAGGGGGAGGAGGAAAAGGGCAAGATCATTCTATTCTCCCAGACTTAATATCTTCTTCTGATTGGGTTTACTCTGCTTTGTTTTTTATGTTGTTTTTGTTTTGGCCATTACTGCCTCCAGCTGATCTTGACTGACTGTATTCTTATTTTATATGGAAATTCCTTATTAGTTTTGAAGGATATTTCCAATATTCTAATTCAAAAACTAAATCTTCTATCCTGTTCTCATTCTTTTTTATTTCTTTTTTGGTATCATTACTCTACAATTACATGAGCAACATTATGGTTACTAGACTCCCCTGCATTATCAAGTCCCCACCACCTACCCCATTGCAGTCACTGTCCATCAGCGTAGTAAGATGCTGTAGAATCACTACTTGTCTTCTCTGTGTTGTACAGCCTTCCCCGTGTCCCCTCCCCCTACCCTGTTCTCATTCTATTTCTCTGTTTGTGATACAAATTTCAAATGCATACCAATTTCGGCATATCAATAGCATAGTACAATAGAAAGATTATTGGTGTGTCCACGTTCAAAAATTTGACTTGGAGATGTCTTTTTACCACTGTTTCTTTATTCTATCCTAGTCATTTAATGTTTCTAATTCAGTAAATTTACTTGTAGAATGAAAGTAAAAATACATGTTTCACAGAGATGTAGGTGATATTTTGTAATGTACTTTACAAATATTAGCTGCCTTAAATATTGCTTAGAATAAGGAGTGTTATAAATATACACAACTGTAAGTATATAAATAAATACATAATAAAATATTTGTCATTGTCAGTTGTGTAAATTCCTTTGAATTTGTCCAGTATGTACTATAGGAAAATAAATTGGGGGGAACAAGTAAAATTTAAAAATGATTTTTAAATGTATAATTTCAATTTTGTATGATAATTAAAATAAAGCCATACAGATTTTTGTTTTTAGTGTTTCAGATAGTCATGCAGCAACAAATACACACAAAGCGCAGGGACGAAACACATATCACACACACACACAAGATTTTTCTAAACACTGGTGAATAACTAATTTGCAAAACCAAAGCACTTGCCTCCATGTAACACAGCATAAAGGGCTGTGTGTGTGTGTGTGTGTGTGTGTGTGTGTGTGTGTGTGTGTGGTCTGTCACTTCTCATAATCATTTTGAATTTTCCTGAATGTTGCACAAGTCATTTTTCTTCTTACAACTGATTCCATATCTTAACAAACATTTTTACTTCTAAGCATGTGCAGAATACTAGTGAGCTAGCTACCTGCCTGCAATTCTGTGCGGCAGCTCCGCAAAACACACGCGTCTGCGTGTTGTGCCTGCCTTGGTGTGCATTGACAACTGAGTGTTGAAATCTCGGGGGCTTTCAGGAGCGACTGAAAGTCTGATGCCTTGGACTGCCTGTCCGCGTTTGGACCTCTAACAATAATAATAAAAAAAGATTTATCTCTCATACATCTGCCTTCTCTTTTCTGATTTGATGTTCTCTCTCTCATTGGTAAGATTTCAGTCAACAGCTTCAAAGACTGACCCAGGCTGACAGAACACTGCAGATGCAAAGGGTTACCTTTCTCCCTTCCTCCTCTAAATTTCATTTTTGTCAAAATTTTTTGAAATTTTTCATTTGGTTTAAGATTTAGTTTATTGTAAAAGGGCTTTGAAAAGCCACTCAAAATGCCAGAAAATGTAAAAAAAAAAAAAAAAAGAGCAAATATTCAGGTGTTCGTTGAAATTTGTGATTGCAAATTAAGTGCAGTTTTTTTTTATCACAGCACCCTATATATCTTCCTCTGGGTAATTTAAAATGTGGTCTTGTCGACACCATTTCATGTGTTTTGTATTTGTATTCACTGTTTTCTGCTTCCTACTATATTTCCTCTTCTTCCACTGCTCTTTCTCTTATTCATGTTATCTCTGTACTATATAGATAATATGCACCCAAGAAAATGTGATTTATCGATTCATTTATTATACCCAGAATTTCTCAAAAAAGCATGAGGCACAAAGAAAAAATATAATGTCTAAAGATAATGAAAACAATAACCCCCAAAAGGAACCAAAGTATTGGAGGAAAATCCCAAGAGGTAGACTATACTGATATCTATTTACTTAAGGATATTTCTATTTTTAGTTCATATTTAATCAACATATTGAAACTAATATTTTTCTGAAATTGAAACTTCATCTTGTATATGGATAGTCCTGAAATATTGGGAAAAATGATATTTTTTAACCACCTCAGTGTGCAGTTCCTCTAGCATTATGATCAGTAAGTTGCTGTTAGTTAAAAGTGAACAATATTTTAAGGGCTTATAATCCAGAGACACGTGTAGCCCTCTGTACTTTCATATGCACATTTAAGCTCATGTAGCCTTATGTGTTGGCATTTCAATTTTTAAGTTATTTATTACAACTTGTAAATATGTTTGAGTTCTATCTGGATGTTCCTTTTCATTTATAGAAAGATGAGATTACTATATAAAGGAATGTCATTAGAAACTTACAGTTTCACATATATTATAGTTGATTTAGGAATTCAAAATGTAAATCTATCTGTGGAGTCCTTATGTCATTGCAAAGATGCACCAACTGTTTTGAAAGAAATTCTTGTTCTGAACTTTTAGACCTTGGGGAACGATGGCCTGTATGAACCCATTATTTATTACTGTAGATAGTACACTATGAAGTTTGTGGTTTAAGAGGGATATTGAATTGGTTATGTTAGGTGCATTGAAAAACATATTTTAAGTATTTTCAGGTTGTACATATTTTAATTTCTGAGTAATATAATTTAATATTAAAATAGTAACATTTCAACACTTACATTTTAAAGAATCCACATTTTTAAAAGCATTTTGAATACCTTGACTTCTTTTTGCTGGGGTACATGACAATTTCATATTATATTTTTGGGGTCAAGTAAAGACAAATAAAAGGTATATTTATATCAATTGCTATTTATCAGTAGCATCTGAATCTTGAGACTAAAACTTTCTCTGCATATTTAAGGTCATAACTTTTTTGCTTTTGACCATAAAATATCATATCATAAGATAGTCCATATATTCCTGGTATTAAAACTATAGATGTAATGTATCATCAACATGTGATGTCTTTCTAAAAGCAAGAGTGCAAAATGTATCACTTAATTTTTTTGTAAAATTAATTATCCCTTTATTAACTTGAAGAGAATAATTTCTTTATTCCTTAATCACCATTTAGAAATGTTATGTTGTTTTTTTCCAATATTGAATTATTGCATGTGTATTTCTTGTTGCTTTTGCCAAAGATTCAAACAAAAATTGTGAAGTGATATTGGAAATAGAAATGATTTGGGGGACTAACTAATATATCTATTTCTAATATTTTTCCATAGTGTAATACTGATCTCTGATTTCTGTATCTCTGATCCTTCCCTCAATTATCACATGGGAGTGGAGTCTACACAGTTATCACAGAAGGGGCTTTAAGTAGATCTAATTAAAGAAATAGGAGGGAAACTTTAAAATGAGTTACCATCTGACTTTATTTCTGAAACAATAGGACACATATTCCATCATCTAAGAAGGAAGAAATCATCTGATTCATATTTGTCTCTTTATAATATTTGGTCCAGACTAGTCCAAGGGGAATGTAAAAGTATCAAGCTCAAATCTTCTCTCCTCTTTTTTGTTTGGATTGAGGTCACTGGAGGGGCAGAGCAGGGAACTGAATGGTTAAATATAGTGAAGACGGCCTTTGAGCCAATACTAAGTGTTAGGTTCAAATGTTGCCAATATTTTTAAATTCTAGCTACAAAAAAAACTTCAAGAAACGTGGACAATGAAATCCTTGTCTAGCTCCTTTCTTACTTTTTCCTATTAACACATAGAGTCCCAAACGCATGTTACCAAGTCAAACACACTCACACTTGTAGTTACATGTTCCCAGCAGGGGTTCATTTGTGCTTAGGGCTGCGGTTTAGTGAAAAACTCTCTCATGTGTGTAGTTGTTTTCATTTTTGAGCTTGTCACAGCATGAAATCAGTGTCTCACTGAGAGCAGTTTTTTTTAATACGCTGAGACTTAAAGGCTAAGTAATTTGAATGTCTGAATATGCAGAAATAAAATTCAAGTGTGGTTTGTTCATTCCTATCAAATCCTGTTACCAAAGAGTGGAAAAGTTACAGTGAAACAATGTGATATGTAGGTGAGGATGTTTGGAAAACCTGTGCTTTTTTTTTCCATATTTTTCTAGAGCAGAGTGAATAATTTCTTCCCTATAAATTCACAAATGCATAGTATAGCCATTATATCAAAAGTTATACCTTTAAAAAAATTATCTCCATTAAGACCCTCCATTTCCTTCTGTGTATTTGAAATATCTTATATAGTCCACTTGAATGGGAAATACTTAGCCATTATTATTTTTACAATTCCAAACCTGATGTTTCTTTCTTCCGTAAATTTTTCACTCTACCATAAACTGAATCAGGAGTTAGTTCCTCTTGATTTTCAAAGCTGTACACTCATTCCCCAAAGAGAAAGATGAGATGAAACCCTTAAGTTTATAGTGTGTATATTTACTGACTGGCATGCGACAGGAGCACTGGTTAGAAAGCCACAGTTTTATGATGCTTTGGCTCACATGTTGTTTGGACCTTATGCTTATTTTACAGTAATCAGCATACCAAACTGAGGAGAGTTTGCTCATATATGCAAAATGCAGAGTATGAAAAGCAGCAGTTTAGTAGCTTTGTCAGGCCAAGTGAGGTTAAGGTTTGCTTGCCTTGTGGTGCAGCTGATAAAACAATTGGACTGTTTCCAAGATTCCTTGACTCCAGCTTTGTCATTTATTTTTCTCTGTCATTATTTTTTAAGGGGGGGAAAAAAACTTATTTCCATGAAACTCTGAGGTGGTAAACCTGTACTTAACCATGAAAGGAAAACATTTTTTTGTAAGTGACATGCATATGGAAATACTCCAGCAAGTTCAGTTTCTGTAATTTGGAAAGATTTACTTATATAGGAGGAGCTAAAATAATTTCCAGAGAGTTAAAAAAAGAAAAAAATGAGACATTTTGTCATAGCCTTTTGACCAAGATGTGGACAAACCAAGTGAATGGTTAATCACTTTAAAGAGAACATTTTCCATACTCTTTAACATATATAATTAAAATTTGCTTTCATAGATTTGAAAATGCTTTGTTCATTTAAACATGAGTACACCTATATTATAATCATGCAATCTGTGTCATTTCCTAGTTTTATTATTTAAACTACCTCCTTAATCTACCTGTTTATAGTTTGTATATAATTATATATAGTTTATACTGTAGTTCATTATTTTTTAGACATTCAGTGAATTGACATATGTTTATTAGATGTCTTTCTTCTTCTCAAAATTGTAGTAAGCATTTAGAAGAACACAGATGAATTCCCTGAGGAGTTTACAATCTAGCTGAATAAAGATATATTAAATATATGAATAATGTCATACTGTCTGAGTCTTCTGATTTCTACTGGAGAATTTTTCTCTTAGAGCTAAAGGCAGTGATTGTATACTGTGTCCTGTAGTTCACTTTTGTCCACTGATTGAAATTTTTGAGGAGTCAGGCATTCAAATAGATCTCTTTGGTGGGTAATCAATATCCACCTCAGAAGATGATGCAGCCAATTTAAAAAATTTTTAATAATGCTGATAATTTAAAGATAATATGATGGAGATGGTAATGGAGAGAGATGATGAAGCACTTAATATTGTGGTGCTTTAAACCTGTTTGAGGAAATTTTTGGTTCTCCAATCAAAAAGTGTCTTCCAATATTATCAGGTATCAATGCTAGCCATATAATTTAATGGGCATAGGACATATAAACAATTTTAAGATGTTGATAGCCGAGCATTATTAAACCAAGCACAGCCCCTCTAAGCAGAGCCCTGTGCAACTGCGCAGATCTCAGGCCTAGCAAGCTGGCTGTAAACATGGTAGAGTGAAAGTCTCTCAAGTGAGACCTGGTTTCCAATTCTTCAAATTATTATTCATTGGCAAAACATTAGTACCATCTTAAAGGGTTGCTGTGAAAACTAATGAATTACTGCATATAAACTATTTAGGCAGTTGTGGGCTCTTAGATACCGTTTGACAAATGATAATTATTTCCATTCTTATTTGTGCTTGCTCTATTTCACTACAATTTTCCTCCTACTTACTGACCATACTATCATAAATTTTTCTTCTACTCCTTCTTTCTTCTCCATGATTTTAATCTGCTTCTCTGTCACCCCCTTCACTGAAAGATAAATATGGGTCTCATACCACCCTTTATTTTTGATAGCAAGATTGTGTTAAACTCAGGGTGCCACTTTACTGTGCCGACCATGCCTCCATTCTGAGAACATTCTTACATCAAAAATCCTTGAAATCTGTAAAAGGGCAGTCTGGGAATGTGTAACTGCTAGTGTGTAGTCTGTACATTTCAGAGAATATAGCTGTTCATCATGGAGAGTATCCCAGTCTATGAAGTTTATATAAATCAGGATGTCCTGTAAAAATAAGAGGTAAGAATGCATTGATAGTTTGGTGCAGTGAATTTTATAGTTTGAATAGGTGTCCAATTGACTCTCTATATAGTCCACATAGATTTCTACTCATTTTTTAGTTTCAAAAGGTATGTTTTACATTATGCCACCAAAAGGAAAATGATGAAGTCTGTTGGATAATAAGGAAGAGTCAATACATATATATACAGAATTCGAATGGGAAAGATATGGCTTAAGTAAAACAGATTTTTTTTAATGTACACATATTAAATTTGTGTGCATACAATGTCAGGGATGTAAGATATTCCTCACTCACTTTTTATGAGGAAGCTTAGAAAGAGGAAAACCATCTCTATGTGATATAAACTCCATGCATAATGCATTTCAGAATCACATAGTTTATATTACTTGCTTTAAGCTATTTTGCATGAAAATTATCTGTGGTAAATAGCTTGGTCTTTGGCTTGGAATATACAAAGTGGGCACTGAAACTTTTTAGAACATCACACATTTCTGAACCTGAAAGGAAAAACTGATTACAAATGTGATTTTAATTTGAGGTTTCAGGGAGGTAATTCTTGAACTCAGATTCCTAATATAAGTTAAAATCATCCAAGATTTATGATGATACACCCTGATAATTAGAAGTTATTGAGCTCCCATTTTATGTCTATTTAAAGATATATGGAGATTTAAGTATTAAATATGCACGTGTATCTCTGAATTGATTGTACACAAAATTGAAATTAAATATAAATTAAAATAGGACCACATAAACATGAATTGACTTTTTGATATAGTCTCCCTGACCCACATACCTTCCTGAGCCATTGAAATATGTTTATACCATATTAGATAATGCATGTGTAGCTCTGGGGGCAAAGTGTGTTCCCAGCTTGGAGTGAATAAACCAGTGAAACCAGTAACTGGTTTCAGTTGAGGGAAAATCTAAAATGGGAGAAACCCGTTTATTGCTTGCAAGACACCTGGCTCCATTTGTCCCTCTCCTGCAGCTACTCCTGCTTGCCCATTTTTCTCCCTCATGGGGTGCACTCACCTCTCCTGCTTTGTAAACACCTATTGATATGGAAATGGACTAAGGAGAGAACAGCTTCTCTCCACTCCTTGTAAACACCTTTTGATATGGAGAAGTCCAGGATAGAGACTCTGGAAATATTGCTATTTAACCCACAACATGTATGGACCTAATGTTTGTGTCTCCCCAGAATTTGTATGTTGAAGCCTAAATCCCCAATATGGTAGCATTTGGACGTATGCCTTTGGGAGGTAGCTAGGTCATGAGGGTGAAACCCCCTTGAATGGAATTAGTGACCTTATAAGAAGAGTCTTGAGAGAAGCTCTCTCTCCCTCTCTGCTATCCAACATGTGAGGATTCAACATGAAGATGGCCATCTGTAAATTGGGAAGTGGGCTTCACCAGACACTTGATCCTTTGGTGTCTTGATCTTGGATTTTCCAGACTCTAGAACTGTGAGAAATGAATATTTGTTGTTTCAGCCACCTAATCCATGGCAATTTTCTATAACAGTTTGAGATGTCTAAGTCAACCCTGGGTGTGCTTTGGATGGGATCTACAAAATGTGGTCTTTTCTCAAGACTGCAATCAAATCCCTCGCTGTGCCACCCCATCAAACACCCAAAGACACGTTAACGTTATCCTGATCATGGGCTGTGCTAAGCCCAAAGGGCCATAATATTTTAATATTTTTACTCTTGCACTTCTCCTTCTCTATTACTTATCCAATCTTTGCCTAATTTTGAAAAATGCCGTACATACACACACACACACACAAACACACACACCACACAAAATTTTTCTCTGTGGCGATTTAATCTACTTTACACATGCACAAAAAAAAGAATTTGCTTAAAGAAAATGGATGCCTTTGAGTCCTTTTCTATTAATATAATTTCTTTTCAAAGAATTTATGTTCTTTTAACTTCATGAGCAGAAATCTGGAATTTTGTATCTCTCTTACATTGTTTTTTGGATGACTAAAGAAGTAGTTGTTATTTTTCAGGAATTGGGAAGTAGCTACAGATTTTTAGACTGGTGTCCTGTCTGAAATTCCTTGTGAAACTCGGCTTGAAAGTAATCATGATTATAAAAAGTCTATGAAATTCTGTGGATTAAATAGAATCATTGAAATTTAAATGATCAAAATTAAATAATATTATGAATGTAAACATGTTTAAGGGTATAATTTTTACAAACAGTTTCATTTGTCAGTCTTTCTTGCTCTCTAAAGATTTGATCTTTTCTTTTTAAAATATTCATTTAATTCAGAACAATATTTGGAATTTTCAGGATGTTGTTATTCTTCAGGTGTTTCAAGGACCAACCAAGTAGTTACAGAAATTACTGGCAAAGGATGATGGTCTTTCCTGCTCAACTTTGTCTCAGATAATTGCAAACTGAAAGAAACCAGTTCCCCTAAGGGAGAATGTTATTTTCCTTTGTATTCAAGAAGGGAATATGAGGATAAGCATGTAAAAGTAGGTGAGTGACTGGCTGACTTGTCTGGTGACTTATCAGAATGTAGGCCCCTGTACAGCAGTGGTATCTTTGTAGGTTCCAGGCCACAGAGTTCCATGGCATCAAAACCATTGCACTCTATGCATGCTTAAAAGACCCCCATTCACTGGGTTGGTAGTTTACATTGGCATTAATCTAATTACATTCTGGTTGTTTTGAATTTAGTTTAGATATGCCATAAGTGATCCTACTTTCAATAATCATATGCAGAAATTACAAAGTAGCAGTCAGTAGAGGATTTTTAAAATAAACAAGCACTGGAACAACCAAACTCTTATGTTTTTCAGTAGCATAATCCAAAATATAAACACATGCTGAAAAGCTCTTTAAAGAAAAAAATCAATGAAAGATAGTATAGTAATAGCACTCAAATTTTTCCATGCCAGAATTCCTGGTATCCTTGTCATTGCTAAAATAAAATGAAACAAAACTCTTAAAAATGGAATAGCTTTACCATTTTTCTCCTGCTTTTCCAATAAAGTTGAGTATTTTGTAGCAAGATGATAATTGGGAATCAGGTGGGAAGGCAGGGGACTAAGGAAAAGGGAAAGGAATATTGATATTACTATATCAAGTGAGGAATTACTGCTCCCACGATTAGATCATCAAACACACCCAAATCTTGTGTCCATTACCAACAGGGAATTTAGTATCTACAGTTTGGAAAGCATGCTCTTGATTTCTAAGTTTAAAATGGAAGAGCCAGCTTTACTGTCTGCTTTCTTCCTATTTCTAGATTATTCTTCGAATATGAGCTGTTTGCTTTATCTGCATCTATGTGCTATGAAGATAGCATATGACTGTGTATATGCATCTTGAGACATTATGCTTTCTCTTGATACATAATTCAATGTAAAAAAAATCTGTAACATAAGAAATCCTGCTAAGTTTTAGCTTTTCCCCTGAAAGAACTTCTTTATGTTTATTTTTTTCTTTTAAATAAATCAAATATCTTTTTAGATTTGGGAAATAAAAAAAAACACAAAAACCTAAGCTAAACGTTTTCTGGCCTTGCTGTTTCTTATGTACACCTTGATCTGTCAGATAGCTAGCTAATATAGTACTAGTTGTGGATAGATTAGGCATTTAACTGGCTAGTTATGCAGAAAGGAATTTATGATTGATATATATTTAGTAGATCAGAATACAGAGAATTGAGGGTAGTTAAATAATTACCAAATGTCATACAGACACTACTAGAAGCAGAAGCAGAATTCAAGTCTCTTACCTGTTTGGTTTCTCCTTGCCCCCAACCCCCAATATTTCACTGTTGGCTAAAGGACTTTCTTTTACGTCTTTTCTAGGTCTAAAACTTGGCAGAAGTGTGGAGTGGGTGGTTTTGAAGAATGTATTTGGTTTCTCCAGTTATATTTTTTCATTTTTCACTTCATGTGAGTCCTTTAATCACCACACAGCCTTGCCCTAACACCCTGTATGCATTCAGAGCATTGTAGGTTCACATTTTCCCAATATCAAGCAAAGAATGGTTTAACTTTAATATACTATCACTTTAAGGGATTTTGTCATTTTCATGATGATTTAGCCTGATTTAGATGAAATAATGACAATAGTAGAATTTCTTTTGTCTTAGTATTTGAGATCACAGTCTTGTCAATGAGTCAGATATAATGCATATAAAAATACTGCCTTATTTTGTTTGCAAGAAAGGCCTGTTTCCTTCCTTTCTTCCCTCCCTCCCTCCTTCCTTCCTTCCTTCCTTCTTTCCTTCCTTTTTAACTTTCTTTCTTCCTTTCTCTCTCTCTTAATCCCTCACTTTCTTATCAAGAAGTACATGTCTACTCTGTTTATAGAAATGAAAACCTAAATCACAACATTATAATTTTGATTAGTACAGTTAGTGGCCCCATCTTATTTTCTCATATAAACCTTTGTTGGTAAAATCTCCCTGTATTATCACAAGATATTAATTTATCTTGACAATAGATTGAGACTTTCTCAAGGGTTTCTCGCATAGGGACCTATCTAAATACTTCAATTCATCCATATAATGGTGTCGGCTTTATCTACCCATATATGCCCCTGGTTTAATAAAATGCAGACCAGATGGTAAGCTTACAACTCACCTACAGCTTAGTTCACATTTTTTTCTTTAATTTTTTTTAGTGTTTCAAAAGAAACACTGCTTAAACTTATTTTCCACTGTCACAAATTCAATTATGTGAAAAGAGAACAAGTCAAACTTCACATTGAGAAGTATTTTCTGACATTTTGTTAGTGTGCTTGTGTAGAACTGCCAATTACATTTATTAGCCCTAAATATTAAACAGCTGGCAGAATTCCACTGTATATAAATAAGACATTTGAGACCTGGACAAGTGCCATTTTGAATACAGCCAGCTGGTGCTTTTTACAGTTTCATTCAGACTAGCAGTTCTGATTCTACAGTACAGTCAGTGTTTAGGTAAATGACAATAGAAAAATATGTTGTGAATAGGGAACTCTAAAGGAAATTCCATTGTGTAGAAATGTAACATTTCAAAGACTTGTTAAACCAAGGAAATGATCCGATATGCACCTGCTCATTGAATTTGTTGCATTTTTTTGTCACCTAAACTACATTTTTAAACTTTATCTTTCTACATACCCATTTTGTAGAGATCTGACTTCCGCTGTGCAAAATGATTGCTGCTGTGTTTATCTGTACTCTTCTGATAAAATTAAAATTCTTTATTCGGATTTATAGCAATCATTAAAGAGGATTGAAGTTAGCAATGGTGTTCAGTGTAAGTTCTCATGTTAGATCATGAGTCTTCTCTTTCAGGGTATTATAAACTTTAACTTTTATTTTCACTAATATTTTCATATGCATACTCTGTTGAAATACTGTACAAAAGCCTTTTATCATGTCATTACATCACATCAGTGTTTAACAATGTACAAATATAATATCACATTGAATAACATGTACAGATAAATGTTGGTAAAGTGACTTGAACATATATAAATACAGTAAATATGACATAAATGTTAATTAATTTAAATGATGAATTTGGACTTATCAATACAATACTAAAAACACCCCCTTGTTTTGATCGACTCATATGTATTCCTAGATTTGATAAATATCATAAAAAATTGTTTATGTTTTTCATGTGCATTTGTGTGGATTTTTGTGTGTACAAAAAGTCTAAGCAGCAGCCTTTTCACTGTAGGCACTTCTCTAAGATAATTGACCATCTTTGTGGCTTCACTTGAAGAACTGAACTAAGGAATGCAATACAGTAACTCTCTTGACCTAGAAATAAATTGATTATATATTAACACAAAAAAATCTCTTAGCATCTCAGTCTGTTTTCTTTGACAATTTTAAATATATTTTAAATTAAATCCATATTATGTCCTAAATAAAAACAAGCAATATGAAGAATTAAAGAATTTTAATGGTCATTTTGTTTTCATTTTTTTAAATTTAATGATTTGCATATGAAGATAAGTGGATTTATTCTTTTCCATAGTTATCACTTTAGTACCTACATGTAATAATACTTACCCAGTAAAATGCTGTTGAAGAAATAAATCGATGAAGCACATCCAGGTAGGAATAAGCCAGCAAAAGTCTCATTCTGTAATTGGCACACCAAGGACATCCATGTTGCTAAATCCAGTGGCTCAGTCCTCAACCCCGTCTTCATCTAGTAGGAGCATTTGACAAAGCTTATCGTTAATTTATCTTCTTCTAGAAAATTTTTCTTCATTTGGTGTTGCTTGGAGTATAGTAGTTAAGTGGATACCAGTCTGCTTAGAAAATTTTTATAAAAATTTCTTAAGGGAATAATTTAGCCTTTCTCGAGTCTGAAGAGGATTAAAAAAGAAAGATTGATAATACATTGTGAAATGAGAAGTATACCATAGGTTTTAACTGATATAAGGTTGGATTCCAGTATTAAAGTCCAAACATTCATTGCATTAGTATTAATATCTAATCCTTTATTCCAAGAGTAGTATTGAAACTATAGTAAGAGACTTAGCTCTCTTTTGAGCCACATCTCTCTTCTTGAAAACTCCTGGTTTTGAGATCTCCCTTTGAGCTGTTCATTGCCCCTCCCTGGCACAATTGCTTTTGGTCCAAAAGGAGGACCCTTGCTTACATTTGCAATATTTTTTCCACATCACTCTTTATTTTTATTTAAATCACTGTAAGTACTCTATTTTTAACAATGGAATTAGTAAGAAGACATGAATTCTGCCCATATGCTCTGTAATTTATTAGTAATATGTCTTCTTTTGTGCAGTAGCCCTGCTATTTTCTACCCAGATATAATAAAGGAAAACAAATTTTATACTTAGCTACTTTTATTTGGGAACATAATTTCACCATTAGGTTTTAGCTGAAAACAGGTCTCTCATTGTGCAGAAACTTGGCCTCTTAGACACTTCCTGTGCAATACCATTAAACATCCTCCATCTGTACAGTTCAAGGTTTTACTGCTTAACTGTTTCATGACTACTCAACCGGTAGGGCATATCTGCTTTTTTGTTATATTTTGTATGTCTTACTGAAATCAGATTCTACTTTCCTTTACTTTTTAACCCATGCCAGGAGAAGCTACAAAAGGAAAATTAATTTTCTGGACTGGTTTGATTGTAATAAAAGTCTTAAATTCTTTTTCTAATTCTCTACAAAACCCAAAACTTCAAAACCTTTATCTTTTAGTAGTTTAGTGTCCTTGTCTATTGGAAGAAGGCTTTAATAATATTTTACCCTAGAGGTTAATTGTGAGGATTATACTAGATATACATATCAAATTTAGAAAATGTCTGCTCAATAATAAACATTTAGTGCACGATTATGTTTGGGACTAGGAAAGCACCAAAATCCAAGAGGAGAATCCTAGTTATTTTGTTCTAGAAACTACATTATGCTGTTCATTAACTTACATTCAACATCTATGATACTAATGGACAATTCTTGGTACTGAAATTGATGTATGTGGGTCCTCTTAGATACAGATTTATAGGAATAAAAGGTTTCCTTAAAAACCACAAGGTTAAGATATTTCAAAGCAGTAAACTATGATAATGCATATGAATAAGGGTAAAATGTACTATATATGAAAACATATATGTATATATATCTATAAAACAAAGGATATATTATACAAAATATATATTGTATATGTATAATAAAGTAGAAATAAATACTAAATGATGTTTATAACATCCCAACTGGTTGTAGAATTTAGGAATTATTTCTCCAATAACCAGAGTATAAAATTGACTAGAACATTCCACCAGAATATTTTCTTTCCAGTATACTAACAGAAGTCTGTAAACTGTAGAGTTAATGTTGGTTTTTTTCAATATAGTCTATAATCCTACTTAATTCCTCAGAATTGACTTGTGTTCCATATTTTGAAGAGGGTAATAATACAGAGAGCAAACTGGTACATATTACCCTCTTAAGATGACATATAGCTTTAGATGCTGAAAGATTCTGGAGATATGTAATATTAGGAAAATAACATTAAGAGCTATCCTGTGCTAATCCAGCACAAACAACTGCTTTAAAATGTAACAGCTTTAGCCTCATTTGATCAGGGAAGCAAAAATTAAAATCCATTGTAAAATTAGAAGAAGAATTTAGAATTTATATTTTGGCACATGTATTATTTATACCTAAACTTTGGACTTACCTGTGAATGTTCTCTGAATATTTTGTAGAAGATTGAACATTTTATTGGGATAATAAATAGAAATACAATGGCATAAAGTTGTGGTTTATATTCATATTTGAAACCACAAAATAATATGTTCTGTTAAATACCTTTTCTTTATATGGGCCATTTACAAGATATGGGAATATTTGAATACCACACATAAATAAATGGTCAAACTGTGAACAAAGAAAACAAGAACTCTGTAACCTATGAGGTTGGCTATGAATTTTAGATTCAGTTTTTTTTTAAGTTCAAAATTTCTCTGAAGATAATAACTGTTTCTCCAATTGATAGTAGTTTGGCAGTGGAGATGATTGTTACAATTTGATAAACTTATTTTGCACAATTTCACTTGTCACTAGAAACATTTTCTTAATCATTTTTATATTGGACCAATGATCTGAGAATATAGCAATACCATGTTCCTGCATTTCTTTCAAGCCCATTAATCTGTGCCAGAAACTGGGGGATTTCCAGTTAAAATTTCATATGGACTATTAGTGGATTACAGTTCTACTAAAACTGACATTAAAGTTCGTCCTTTCTGTCATGCAACAATAGTGTGGTATATTGGCACTAACACAGTACTGAGAATAAGACCCAGATCTTGGTTGGTCTAAGATGGACTGTTATTGGCATTGTGACATTGAAAACTTTTATCTCCCTCCCCAGATGTCAATTTCTTCATCTGTAAAGAAAATCACAAGGTTTTCTCAGTGCTTTAAGAGAGAAATTTTAATATTTCCATTTCTTTCATCAGCTCATCTTTCTTTTCCTAACCTCTAAATATAACCATTTCAAAATAAAGTTTCTAAAATTCCTTTTTTTCTTATATTCTTTTTTAATACTCTTAATCATTTCCAAAGCTTTAACTATGCAACTCTAAAAATCTGAATTTTTGCTCTTATACCCTTTCTGCCCCTGATTTCTGGGTGACCTTTCCAGTTTTTGAAAATGTCTTTTTGTCCCATGTTGGCATATTAGATTCAGCTTATATTAAACAAAACTGTTCCTCCTCCTCACATAACTTTTCCTACCTATATTGCTTCTCTCTGCTAATGACATTATTTTCAAGTCACTAAAACAGATTAGTGGAAATTAAGAAAGTCTTTTTAATTAAAGAGTTCTGGATTTGAATCCAGGCTGCACCATTTTACCAACTATTTGATTTGGGACAAGTAATTGAATCTCTTACCCAACTTCAATTGTCTCATCTGTAGAATTTGTTGATAATAGTATCTCCTGCACAAGCTTTTTGCAAGGATTAAATGATACATTGCTGGGAAAGCCCATTATACTGACATCCTCATAAATTGGTAAATATGATTATCAAATGTTAGCTTAAAACCTCAGAGTCATTTTCAGGTTTTCATTTTTTTTTCAAAGCAAATAGCCATTAATTACCAAGTCTTAGTCCTACCCCTGAAATATTACTGTCATTCAAAAACTGACACATCCATTTGTTCTTTCAATGAATGGATTATGTGGAACAGTGCTGGGTGCTGGGAATCAATAATGAGCAGAATGGACAAGCTCCCATTACCCTGCCCTTGGTCCTTAGTTAACCACAATAACTCTAATTCATCTCCCTCCATTCCTCTTCCAATCCATCTTAAATACTCTTGTCAAAGTAATACCCCTAAATCTGATCTTTGTTTGAGTCTTGAGTGATGAGAAAAACCTCAGTTTCATTCAAAATCATCTACCTGATCATCTACTTCTCTAAAATTTTCTACTATTCTCTATATAGCAACCAGTGTGATCCTGTGAAAAGGTGGGTCTTGTGGGCCTTCTGCTTAGATCCAAGGATTGGACCTAAACTTCTCCATCTCTTCCCATTCCTTCCCTCTGACCCAGCCATACTCTTTTTCTCTCTCTTCCTGGGATTTACCAGATATGCTCCACTCCTTGTGGCTTTTTCCTCCAGACATACTCCTCAGGGCTTTTAACTTCCTGTTTCCTTTGCCTTGAATACTCCTTTCTGTTGTATCCATACTCCTTTACTCAAAAATCACCTTCCCAGTGAAGTCTTTCTCTGCCATGAGCCATCCTTTCAGGTCCTTATGACTTTCATCTTTCTGGTGAAGTTTCCATCTTTGTCAACACACCTATGGTCTTCTATTCCCTTAGGTTGTTTTTACCTTTGTTTTCCTCATGAGGATTATCACCACCGCACCTATCTGTGTGTGTGTGTGTGTTTGCTTACTCTTTGTTTTCCCTCAAGTAGAACATAAGCCCCATGAAAACACTATTGGCTTTATTATGTTTTTTTCTATGCAGTGGGATGTCCTTAGGGCTTAGAAGGGTTCCTGGCCCACGCTGGATTTCTGTTGAATGATTGTGACTATCTAAAATTAGGGTTGCACGCACATTCTTTTTAAAGTCTTACCCTGCTCCCAACATGTGCAACTGTCCCCTCTCCTTGCTTCCTTCATTACTCCTTAAAACATACCACTATTGTATTTTACTTCATCTTGCTTTTTTAGTCTGTGTTTTCTACTAGAATGTAAGATTCCCCCAAGAGAGAGATTACAAACCATTTTGCTCACTGCCTTAATTCTAGTAACTAATGGAGTCCCTAATGCATAACAGTTGTTTGATAAAAAAATCAAGGAAAGAGTAACTCTTCTCTCACATGAGATGCTTCATACCTATACTTAGCTGGTGTATATTTTTATGCCTTTTTCCATATTGCTTCCTCAGGCTGGAATGTGTTCCTTTTCCTCTTTCTCCATCTTCAACTATTTTTGCTAGTCAAAGTTTCACTTCCATTTAAATTTCTTGCCTAAGGACCAGCTCTGGCCTGGTGTTCTCTTTCTCTGGTCTCACACTGGGTGTTGCCATTCTTTTGATGTATAACATATTCTCCACCCTTCTCTAATGTCCCACACCCAACCTTTCATCAAGTCCTTTGGCTATAATAAAAATACTTCCAGAATTTAATCTGTTCTCCTACACCAATAATATTATATTCTCTGTCACTTGAGCTATTATAACCCCCTGATGATCTACCCTCATAGACCTTTGCTCTTTGTGGTTTATTTTCCACAGAACAAGCAGCCCTTGACCCTTATACTACATAGGTGAGATCAGGTCACTCCTCTGACCAACCCATTACTCAATTCCTATTTTTCTGAGAATAAAATCCAAAATCCAAGAACCAAAGTGCTGTTGTGCTCACCTGTACCTCTCTGATCTCCTGTTTCCCTATTTCATGGCCAGATCACTCTGTGATCAGCCACAATCCTCCTTGCTATGCCTTGATTAAAGTACTGCCCTGATTTCACAGCCCATGTGTTTTCTGTTTTCACCGCCTGGAATGTTGTAACCACAGATATTTTCTTGGCCTACTTTCTCACTTCGTTCAAGTGGCTGCAAAAATGAGAACTTATCCTTGGCTAAAATATCATCTTTGTCAATACACCTATGGTCTTCTATTCCCTTAGGTTGTTTTTACCTTTGTTTTCCTCATGAGGATTATCACCACCGCACCTATCTGTGTGTGTGTGTGTGTTTGCTTACTCTTTGTTTTCCCTCAAGTAGAACATAAGCCCCATGAAAACACTATTGGCTTTATTATGTTTTTTTCTATGCAGTGGGATGTCCTTAGGGCTTAGAAGGGTTCCTGGCCCACGCTGGATTTCTGTTGAATGATTGTGACTATCTAAAATTAGGGTTGCACGCACATATCTGTATTATTATAATTTAAGATTTTCAATGGCAGGAAAACATGACTTCTGCATCTTTATCATAATGATAGTACCAAAAAACAATTTTGTGGTACAAAAGTGCTTAATAAATATTTGTTTGATGTAGAAGGTAGCAACTATGTAAACACTTATTATCAGTATCATCTATGAAGCAACTGAACAATCCTGTAAGGAACGTATTATTATCATGTCCATTTAGGCATGAGATAACTGAAGCTTAACACACTGACCCATACGGAATAAAAGTAGCTGTTTTCATTTTATTAAAATATAGAATATGCCTATTAATATGTTACAAAGAGAGGTTATATACTTTTTATTTAAAAGGAATAGTGAAATGTCTCATAAAATTATAGAACTACAGTACCTGCTGAAGTATAGAATATTATTGGCTAAACTTTTAGGCCTCAGAGCTTAGCAAATTTATCATAGATAAAAGACAGCAGTCTCATTTATAATAAAACTATGAAACAGTCCAATATTCAGTTATTCTGTTTACTTTTTTCATTAATTATATTTACTGAATTTCAAAACAGCAAAACAAACTAGTCTTGTTACAAATTATGGTCCTTGCAGAAATTTGAAGAAACTCTAGTAAAAAAGAATAAGAAATAAGGAAAGCTTAAAATGAAAATATATTCCTATTATTTTATAAGGAAAAGGAAATCCATGTATTCTGATGACATTTTTAGTTCACTTAGCATTAGTGGAATAATGACATTTGTTTACTGACTCCCAGGTGCCACACACTGTTACAACTATTTAAAATGTACAGGCTGCTTTTGTTTAAATCATCTCCAGAATTTAGTGTTATTTTCCCCATTTTATAGATATGTAAATTAAATTACCATCTATTAAATCTCCCATTAAGAAGCAGAGCTAGGTTTCAAACCCAGGGTCTGTGTCTAGTGTTCAGACCCTTAATCTGGATTCCCCAGGATACTGAATAGGTAAAGGATTAAAAATGTTCCTAAAAACCAGAATTGCTACACCTGTGGGAAGAATCGCAGTCTCTGCAGCTTTAAAATTGTTGCTATAAAGCAGCTTACATTTTATGGAAATATTCTCAAGAGTTACACTTATACTGTTAAAAAATAAACCTAGCTGTCTGAAGATCTGTAAAACTTAGCGTACATTCCACAGTGACATGAGTTAATTTCATTTCCGTCACTGTGAGTGCTCCAAAGGTATATTGCAAATTGCTATGAATTACTGTGGCTGTGACCCATTATCATAGCAGGAAATTAATGAATCTCACAACTAATATGAAATGTACTGCTGTCATTGGTATGCATTAATTTCTAAGTAGTTAGCCATTTGTAATAATTCTGAAAATGTCCATCTTAGCACAGTTTTCAGTCTAGACAAGTCAAGCCAGTATGCGTGGAATTTTCCCTTACTATTTTCAAGCATTTATACTAAATTCTAAAATTACCTTTTTATTGGGCAATTTCATATTGAACACTTACCCAAGATTTGGAAAAATGATAACCTCTTTGTCCTACTCCCTAATATTTAAGGAAAACTTATTGTAGTCATTTGGCTGTATGTGAACATGAAGACAGAGCAGGAAAATCTTTGAAAAATATAAACATTTTCCAAACGTTTATGGAATAGATAAATGGTTTATGAATGATTTTTTAATCATACTGACATCCTCTTTTCTGAGGTATTTTTCAGATAATCATATTCCTTATGATTATAGTTCTAAAAATAAAATTTTTGCACCTGTCTCTTACATTATAAACAGAAGTATTTCACCATTAAAACCAAACCTCTATAACCTAAGTTATACTTCTCTGATCTTTCATTTGATGTTGACATTCCTCCCCTTACAGGAAAAGTAAATTCAAATAGCAGGTTTAATTGTAAGTTTTTGACAATGGTGAATTTAGATATGATCTATCATGGTACATTTTATATTTTAGTACATCATGTCTGTTGCAAGTCAATTCTTCTGCCTAGAAATTTACTTTTTTGGTAGATCTTTAAGCATTTTGCAACATTCTTGGAAGTTTTTCCATTATTACCATACCATCTCCCAGGCTTTAGTATTTTTTCATCAGCTATTCCAAAACTTTATATAAATTTACTGGCATAGAGCTTCTAGAAATTTCTTTCCCACTTATTAAAAAATTTTTACATAATGCTTATAAATATGGAATGGGTCTTATATTTACTCAGTTACAGTCATTCTTTGACACACAATCATCTACAGTATTGGTTTTTAAATTTCAATGCCTTGTGTACCCAAAGCACATGTCTGTGTTTTGTCAGTTGTGTAAGTTTAAACTCTTTCACATCACATGATATTTAATTTTAGTTTAAGTCTTGTAGGGTAGGCTTAGATATTTGGGAGGGGAAGATGAGCCAAACCAGAGGCCATGTAGGAGAGTAAGAATAATAAAGAATAAGTGAATATGTCTTCATAAAATAAAAATAAATATAACAGTGGATATAACATGAAGGCAGGATGTTCCCTAAGAACATGTAGCCTGTTTTTCTCCTTCCTTACTGTATTATTGGTATACAATATGGCACAGAGTAGTTATTCAATAAATACAGATTAAGTGTCCTTGAAAGGAGATATATAGAGTTTAATGAGAATACTGTTTCACAAGAACAAATTGAAGAAATGTATTTATTTATGTATTCGAACCTTGATATTTTTGTCTGTTGATGCTGGTGATCTTTTGGCACAAATAGGAATCTTTCTGAAATATGTTTAAGGAGTCAAGAATTCTAATATAATGAACTGTATTATTCTCTGTGTGTATTCTGTAGACATTCATAAGAAAAAAATTAAATCTCTTTATAATACTTTGGGAAATGTTTAGTGTTCATTCATTCAACAGAGGTAGTCTTAAGACTTCTCTTCCAGATCTTTGCAGTAGAATTTCTGTAACAACCCTCCTCTTTTCTTAGGAGAACGAACTCCTCGTCCAAAGCTAACCACGTGCCACATTTCAGTAGTTTCTTATTGCAGCAAATGAAGTAGACACATGTCAGTTATATTCCCAGACTGGCCCAGGTCTTTCTGTTTTAACTAACTGCACCCTGCTCAGAGCCCTGCATTTTATAGTGGAACCCAGTTCCTTCACCCAGTTCTGTCTGATCTTCCTATTTGCTGACAATTTTCCTCTCTATATATGCCCCATATTTCCCCCTGTAGAAGTTCTAGACTTACTGCCTTTCCATTTCTTCTTTAATGCTTTCCCACAACTTTTTTCCCCAGTGGTAATCCTTCTTTTCCCCACAGTTCCTTGCTCTACCTTCGTTAAAGAAGTATATCATCATATCATCAATAGGAAATCATCCACCTTGTGTGACACTTATGCCTCTCCCTATAGCATCAACTTCTGGGTAGCAAAATCACATTTTTACCTGTTTTATACTATCCACAGTTTGCAATATAGGCTTTGCATTTAGAAATATTTAATAAATACATGTAGATTTGAATAAAATTGCTATTAGAGGAGCATTTTAAAAAAATCTCAAACTACCACAGAAAATCCCAGTAGGGAATGACCAAACTCAGTAAACTAAAAACAGAAGCATCTAAGATCAATTGTCTTGCATTCATACCAGGAGCAATATGATTGAAGGTAACTCTCCCACACACACTGTTTATATAGTTTTGTAATGCACACGTTTTGCATTTACCACTAGATGTGAATTAGAACATTACGATTAGATTTACTTTCTTTGTTATAATAATATCTTACTACAAGTCTTTGTGCGAGGTAGAAGTTGAGGTTATTCAGGTGAGTTTCTATATAAGGCATGTCTGTGATGGCAATCTGGAATCAAAAAACAGATGGGGTGAGGGCTAAGCAAAAGGCCATTCTACAGAGATGGGCAGGACAAGCTAGAAACTTTAGACAGTTGTTGAGGAAATTCAGAAGTCTTGGACGATAATACTGGAGTATGCTGTCAAGGTCAAGTAGAGATCAGAAGTTAATAATCCAGTTGGTCAAGGGATATACAGTGTTGGTTTCAACCTTAGAGGTAATTAGAATCACCTAGGTAACTTAAACCCAAGTAATTAGTTTAGGTAGTTCAAAAATACCTCTTCCTCTGAAATCTTTTGTTGGCTTTTCTCATTATAACCTCTGGTATTTTCACTCCTTTCCTGGTTTTCCAGCTCTTTTCAGTGTACTTTACCCAAACTGGGAGTTGTCTTGTTTACATCAGTAAGGCGATTCTAATACCATTATAAAATTTCTGCTGAATAGTTAGGGGTTAAATGTAGGTGGAGGAATGGATAGTAGTTATTATATTAAGATTAGTGGCCATCTATATGGTCCAGCAGTACACCTTCTGGATATTTATCCAAGGAAAATAAACACTGATTGGAAAAGACATGCACCCCTGCGGTTCATTGCAGTATTATTTACAATAGCCAACATATGGAAGTAACCTAAGTGTCCATCAATAGATGAATGGATAAAAAAGATGTGGTATATATACTCAATGGAATTTTACTAGGCCATAAAAAGGAATGAAACCTTTCCATTTGTGACAACATAGATAGACCTAGAGGGTATTATGCTAAGTGAAATAAGTCAGACAGAGAAAGACAAATCCCACATGATTTCATTTATATGGGGAAACTAAAAAGCAAAACAAATGAGTAAACAAAACAAAACAGATACAGACACACAGAAACAGAAAAAACTGATGGGTGCCTGAGTGGAAGAGGGTGGGAGGATGGTTGAAATAGGTGAAGGAGGTTAAGAGGTATAATTTTCCAGTTATAAAATAAATGAGACACAGGGATGTAATGTACAGCATAGAGAATACAGTCAATAGTATTGTAAAAACTATATGGTGACAGGTGATAGCTAGGCTTATTGTGGTGATCATTTTATAATATATATAAATATCAAACACTATGTTGTAACCTTAAGCTAATATAATATTGTCAACTATACTTTTATACAAATATATAAAAATACATAAGTCAAAAGAAAATATAAGAAAAAGATTACTGTCCATACCATTCTAGGCATGCCCCTTCTGGGCATTTCTATCCCTAAACTATAGCCTGCATTTTGTTACAGAAGCTGGCCTCCAACATCAAATCTCTGTCTCCTCTCTCCTCAATCCCCTGGTTACAAATGTAATTCTCTGACTTGACCAAAAATCAACATTAATAGCAACAAAACCCCAAAACAATTCTATTCCTCATTTGTTTCAACTATTTTATTTTACTCTACTTCTTTATATAATACTACTACAAATATAAATCCACATGAGTGTGTGTGTGTGTGTGTGTGTGTGTGTGTGTGTACTTTTGAGACCAGAATGGGCTAAGAAAAACTATGAATAAATAGAAATATAATGATTTTTGTAAATATATTTGTGAGTGATACTTGACAGGGACATTCTTACTGTAAGTGATTATGCATCTCCACACCTAAATTGCTTGATGCGTGGTGAATGTTCATATATCTCTAGGATGAGCACTGAGTTTTGAAATGGCTAAGGATGTGTACAAAAGGAAAGAGTATGGGAGTAAGAAACATGAACAGAAAAAGAATGACATCAACCAACTTAATACCTTTACAATTATTTCGTACAAAATTAGTCATTACTAGCATTTTGTAAAGTGCAGAGCTATGTGTTCACTGCAAATATAATATTGTAAGAATAAGGATATTGGTGATCATTTTCTTTTTATTGTCATCCACAAATTTTTCAGAAACTGGTTGTAAGTCATAAAAAGTAAATCCTGAAGTGATTTTTTTCTTTCTTAATATTTCCCAAATTGTGTTAGCTTATGAATAAATGCATTGCAGGCTCTCCATCTCTTAAAGAAAATGTGAACATATTCCTCCTTACTCCCTATTAACAAGTGGCTAAAAATGTATCCAGGAGAGTAATTAACATCAACAATGTGTATAAATCCTTAATTACTATAATTGAGGCTTATTGGAATGATAGTTGTTAGGTTAAATACTGATTATTAAAAATATTTGTTTTCTCCTGAAATACATGTTTAACTCAGTTAACAAGGAACTGTGCTATCTAGTAAATATAAATTAAGTGTGTCCTTTGTATCCTACAATCTTTTGTTGATGGGAGGTTTACTGTGATTATCCCACTAGAAATAGATTTCAGAATGACCCTTCTAGGGAGAGGAAGTCTGGATATATGGTTTTCTTACAGTTGTAATAATCTGGAAAAAAAAAAAAGGAACTCAGCTAAGGCCTCTGTGGTCTAATAATAAAAGCTTGGAGTAAGATTCTTAGAGCCAAGCTTAATATCAGAATTGTTGATTTTGGAGAATTTATCTTTAAAAAGAATTTGAGCTTTTCCTAGTTCTGTATCCCTCTCTGCTGAAGACAGTGTTACTGCTGGACACCCTTTGCATGGATATTTTTTTAAAGGATTAAGAAAATGAAGAGAAAGATGCTTTATAACCTCCAATTCTATATGTCATTCATTTTCTTTTTCCAGTTATGCCTTAGGACAATTGCTATGGCAGTGTAGTATCTCTAATAATTTGTGGACATTACATATAAGTTCTTGTCAAAGGACGTTAGGGTAAATATGGGCATTCTTTAAATGTAAAGTCTGAGCTTTACAATAGCAACTTTAATTAATGATTTCTGTTGTTAGGGCTGTTGAGAAAATGCTCATTTGGGGATTTTATTTCTGCTGTCTTTGGACCTCAGCAAATGCTAGTGTTAGAGACTTGGTTTTGCAAATGGTCTAAGATGACAAGCCACCATCACTTACAGGCAATTTGGTCTTCATTACAAATTAATGAAGTGATAATCGCTTTCTGCAACCTTTTATGTGCAAAGCATGCTGGTGCTGTTTGCATTAGCTTTTTGCAATTTATACCTCTGCATTCAAGGACTTGTGAGAGCTTACCAAATTAGTGTTAGAGGAAAATGTTAAACTACATTGAGATATCCATAATTAAAATAATATTTTACATTAAATTATGAAAATCTCTGTATAGTCTTCTCTCTGTTCGATGTCTAGTGAAATACTGTTCATAGCAGGAGCAATTTGCAACTGATCCATCAGTTACTAATTCATATCTATTCTGAGAAGAAAATTTGACATAAAAAAATTTAAATCATTTTGTTTACTTTAAAATAATAATGTCCACAATCTACTTTTCTGTAAAATGTAGACAGAAAACATTTATTCCCTGGAGTTTTTGTTAGCTCTGTACTTTACAAGCCATTGTAGAACCAATGTAATGATAATAGAGAAATTTCCACATGATAGTGGTGTTTTAACATCAGTTTTCTGAACCTTCAACTATGTTAACTCTTTTTTATTTTTCTGATATTAAACTTGCACATTAATTTTTCTCTGAATGTGACTTTACTGTCATAGGCACCTCAGCGTAAAAAGCCTCAGAACTGAGTCTCATGTATACTTTTCTTCTTATAGCTCTCTAATTCATTCATGAGATGAATGAAAATGGCATATTGGCAATTTATTAAAAGTACAGTCTGAATATTTTCTTCTATTAAAATATAAATATATCTTATATATTACATTTAGGATTTTCTGTAACAGTCCAAATTTGTTTCCTTTGTTGAACTTCGGGCGTGACAATGAAATCAAGCCAATTTTGCCTCCAGAAAATGAGTCTTAACACATCTCTCAGAAGGTGAAGTTGTATGCTGCATGCTATGGAGGATATGAAGAGGTCTAAAATTTAGCAGATAGGTGTGAGTCTAATCTTAGCATGTATCATGAAATAAGTATATAAATGAACAAGACATTTAATAAGGACTATATAGTACAGAAAGTTTCTTAAGAATGTCAGGGTTATAGAAGGCATCAAGGAGAAAGGAGCACAGTCCAGTTGGGGTTATACTGTAACCAAAAGAATATCCAACATGTCTTTTGAAAACAGTCAGAAAACAGACAAAAAAAGAGTTCATGTTGACAGGAAGACAGTATGTGGATAAGTGAAATATATAATTCACTAATCTCAGTTCAAATTTTTAGCAAAATATAAAAGGAGGTTGGGACTGGTTTTTAGGAAAATGTGGACACCAATGTAAAGAGTTTGAAGTTATTGCATAGGTAATAGGGAGCTATAGAAGACTGAATTTAAGTATGACTTGGCAAAAGATCTATTTTCCTGGCAGCCTTAAGCAAAATTGGGCATTGTGAAAAGAACGTGTAGGTGCAAGGATAATAGAAACAGATGGTATAATAGTTGTAGAATCATAAGTGAACAACAATGTGATGTTAAGTTAAAATCTCAAAACCTGTTCTAAGGATCACAGAAAACAGTGCTTCATTGTTCTGAAAAGTCTTGAAACTTTTTAACTGTTTTTACAATGAAAAAAGGTTGTATTAGGATGACCCTAACTGCTGTAACAACAAAAACCCAAAGAGCCATTTACTTCTTATCTGTGTAAAATTCAATGTAGGTAAAAGATACTAAGAATTGAAATGTTCACTACCCTTATATCTTCTGTTTTCCAGGTGTAGCTATTAGGTTTTTATAGGGGTAGGGAGGGAAAAGAGGGATGATCATATTCTCACTGCAAATTTTCTTTCATAGTTCACCAGCATGGATCCCTTGAAATTACTATGTTAAAAAATGTCATACATGAAGATACCTGGTAATAACATTATCATTTAGATTCACCTGTTTTGCTTTGCCATATATTGATTTTACCAAAATCTGGCCCAAATTGGGAGATGAATAAAGATTAATTTTAGGCAGTGGTATTTTTCATTCTCTTTTTTAGTAACAAACATACAAAAAGCAATAAAAAAATATAGAGAAAAAAACCATTTACTAGTGCTTTTGGAGATGACTGATTTGAGGTCATGGTCCTGGAAATATGGCTAGGTCCAGTCTAAGCAACTATTTCCTGTCTATCCCACAAACTGCAATGCAATTCAAATGTGTTAATCAAAATTGTAAATAACTTTGTGCCAGTGAACTTGGAGAAACTTGCAAATAATAAAAACTACCAACAAAAATGTTATGGGATTGCTCCACATGATGAACTTTAATGAGTAACACTGAAGTTTCTATTTATTTATTTTGCATTTCCTATGATGCCATTGGCACCCTCATCTTGTATTCGATATCATTCATTATGCTTAAACTAATTCATCCTGCTTCATGTTTTTTCTCCTTCATTCTTCAGTGGGAAGAAATCAGTGGTGTTGATGAACATTACACACCCATCAGGACTTACCAGGTATGCAATGTCATGGATCATAGCCAAAATAATTGGCTGAGGACAAACTGGGTCCCCAGGAACTCAGCTCAGAAGATCTACGTGGAGCTCAAGTTCACTCTACGTGATTGCAATAGCATACCAATGGTTTTGGGGACTTGCAAGGAGACTTTCAACCTGTACTACATGGAGTCTGATGATGATCATGGAGTCAAATTCCGAGAGCATCAGTTTACAAAGATTGACACCATTGCAGCTGATGAGAGTTTCACTCAAATGGATCTTGGGGACCGTATTCTGAAACTCAACACTGAGATTCGTGAAGTAGGTCCTGTCAACAAAAAGGGATTTTATTTGGCTTTTCAAGATGTTGGTGCTTGTGTTGCCTTGGTGTCTGTGAGAGTGTACTTCAAGAAGTGTCCATTCACTGTGAAGAATCTGGCTATGTTTCCAGATACAGTACCCATGGATTCCCAGTCCTTGGTGGAGGTTAGAGGTTCTTGTGTTAACAATTCAAAGGAGGAGGACCCTCCCAGGATGTACTGCAGTACAGAAGGCGAGTGGCTTGTACCCATCGGCAAGTGCTCATGTAATGCTGGCTATGAAGAAAGAGGTTTTATGTGCCAAGGTAAGTCTTCTCTATTTCCTTAGAGTGTTATTTCTCACCTGCAAGTTTATCAGAGTAATTGAAAGAAATGAACCCAGCCTGAACTCACTTGGCAGCAATACATACCTCAGACTGAATGGAGTCTATTTGTAGACTAAATTTATCCCATTCAATGTGTTGTGTTTTTTTGTAGAAATATTAATGTGTTTGAATATGTGGTGCTGGCCAACACCCCACTAGAAGTGTTACATATGCTATTTTTAAGTTTTCCCTGCTATTTAATAACTATGGTAGTATAACTCTAGCCCAACAGCAAGGAAAAAAAATCTCTTCCTCTTTTATGAAGAGGGAAGAAATGTCATTGGCAACTCAAATAATCAAACTGTGACAGAATTAGATATGCATTGATAATATTTCTGCTCTTCTGTTTCATAGAAGTATGTACTTACTTAGTATAAAATACACTCTTTCCTTCAGTGACACCTGTGCATCAAATACCTGTTTACTTACAGTGCATTAGTCCTTTAATAAAGATTATTTTATTTAAAAATCCAGGGTTGGGACTTCAGTGTTTTATGTATAGAGGAGCAATTAAAAAATAAAATTATTTTGTGCCATGATTTGCTCCTTTTAGCTGCCCAGGAGACTATCTGTACCACACCTTAGATTGGAACGTATATTTGATCCTAATATAGAATTAGAGAACCTCAACTCTGTCATCAAGTTGGTTTTTATTAAAAATCTCTTTGTACTTAAAATCAATAACAAGAAAATATTTTTTCATATAAAATATGATATATGCGATGAAAACTTCTACTTCATCTCAAAATGTGTTATTTGGCATTAAGCAAGAGTTTCTCTTTAAGAAATTTAAAATTTTTTGAACTTATAAATACATAGGAGAGCTTAGGTACCTAGTCCTTAGAATATAGTTGTTTTAATACCTCCTTTTACTGTTGTACTGTGCCCAGGAAATTGAGTTTGGTATTCTACTTGAGACCGTTCAGTAGGTGTCAAGTCCACGATAAAGAAATGAATGTACTTTATACAAAAATTGACCTTTATGACAATCTGAACAGAATGTGGTGTTTTGCTTTTGACTATAAACATATTTTATAGAAAAAATTTTTTTTGATAAGAGTAAATAGTACACTCTAGCCCCCTATTTGCCCATGCATGCTATTTAGATCCTTGGCAAGCACCATCAGAATACTCTTACTATGGTTTGAAATTTGAAACAATATACTAAATATGATTTGTTTATATACATGAGTGGTACTGTTTGTGATATATTTTATTTGTGGGATTTCTTTTAAATAGCATAATAAAGTCCTAGCCCAAGAGGAATTAAAAAATCATCCATTCTTTCCAATTTGGTCCCTACTGAACTTGTCTCTGTATCCATACCAGGAAAGGAATAGATGTGTCTGCATCTCAGTAATATGTATCAATTTATTCAAAATAAAAAATCTCTGTGTTATAAGTTATTTAGACAGGGTGCCAAGGTATTCTACTTTGTTCTGATTTACATGTATCAAATCTAAAGCAATTTTATTTTAACAAATATTTGTTTTAATATGTCAGTTTGAGCATTACTCTATTATGTCTTAAAAATCCAATAATCAATGAATTCTATAGCTTGGTATCTGTAAAGTGGAGGCTGGCATGGTTAGAGGCTGGTGACTTTGCTGTTGTCAGTGATGGTGCGGGCATTTGTTGTGGTTGTTACCAGTTCCTTTTTCTAATTCTTAACTTTTTGGTTGTTTTTTTAATTAGCTTATAGACTGGTTAGAGTAGCTTGCTATGACTCTCACAAATCAACCTTCTGGTGCAGTCCTTCAATTCATGCACACAGAGGAATGGTAATCTTTAGAAAAGAAACAAATGAAAAGGTAGCTAAACAAACTCACATATTTCGTGAGGTCACTTTTGCTTTGATTTACAAAAAGTACTGTCACTCTTCTTAAAAAAGGATGGAATGACAGATTGACATATCTTCTACTGGGGGCACAAATATAGCTAGAGTTTAAATACCTCAAGATAATATTATAACAAAATGATAAGCAACCATAGTCTTTCAGTTGCCTAATACAAAGGAAAACAAGTCTCATCCACCTCATTTCAACAAATATCTTAAGAGCACTTACTTCATTCTAAGCACTGTATAAGAATTCAAAGATATTTTTTAAACATTGACAGACGTTTTTAAAAGTGTCTTACCAGATGCCAGACGCTGTCCTTAAATGCTAAGTAATGTCTATGAAACTATCATATTTATCCCTCAAAATAATTGATAAAAATAAGGAAAAAATATTATCTTAATTTGAAAAATGAGAACAAAGCTTTGATAGGTGAAATATCTTGTGTTAGGTTCCTTAGTGGTGAGTAAATGTTAAAATGGAGAGCTGAAATTAAGCAGTTTGATTCCAAAGTCTATAGTCTTTTTTTTTGTCTTTTCACATTTTTTTAAATTAAAGTATCATTGGTATACAATCTTATGAAGTTTTCAAATACTCAACACGGTGATCCAATATTCACCCATATTACCAAGTCCTCACACCACCCCCTCCATTGCAGTCACTCTTTATTAATGTAGTAAGATGTTACAACTATTAATTGTCTTCTCTGTGCAGTACTACCACGCCGTGACCTACCTATATTGTGATTGCAAATTATTGTGCCTCTTAATCCCCTTCTCAAAGTCTGTAGTCTTAAGCTCTATGCAAACTGCTTTCCTATGATTCAGTCCAATGATGACAGAGACCGGTGAACCCCACAGGACACGTTACGTACTGGAGTTAGAGTGCTATAAACTCGAGGATAAGTAGGACCACAGAGAACTAGTATGAAGTAATCAAGAACCTGTTAAAATAAGGTTTATCTATTTATTTCAGTTTATTTTCCACATCTTTCTGTTGCTGTATTTTTTAGAAAGAAGAATTACTAGCCAAAATGGCATATTTCAGGTAGACTAAGCTTAACCTGGGTAATACATAATAAAATTTGGATATGTAGATTGTCAAGCATCTTAGATATGTTAAAAGTCTATCAAATTTAATTCAATAACTGTTTCTGACCATCTATTAGTACAAAGTAATAATGTGCCAGCCACAGTGGAAACATAAATAAATCAGGACCTCATGATCTAGTATGAAAGACAAATACATCAATTAATAATTTTAATATCTGCCAGGCTGATAAATATTCTACCAGAGTTACAAGGTACTTTGGCAATACAGGAGAAGGAGAGATTAAGGCAATACAGGAGAAGGAGAGATTAATTTTGAATATTTCAAAAATTAATAATGGATATTGAAAAGATTCAGACTCATCACTGTTGGGTTTAGAAACTTTTGGATTAAAGAGAAAGCCAACTATCTTTCACAACTTACACCTTCTAGAAGGTAAGGTTTATTATTTGTTTATTGAATCATTATCTTAAAATCTCAAAATATGTAGAAGTCACATTAGAGTTTCACATTCTGAGTTTATTCCACAGGGAGGCCTTACAGAGAATCTAAATTTCATAACTAGATCATTTTCTGACTTTAATCATGAAATATTCTGCACCATCTTACTCCACTCTAGATGGATAATTAGGACAGTTAAAATTCAGTTAACTAAATGATGAAAATGTGACAATATTCATTTGATAGGGAAAATGTAATGATAAAGATATTTTGCAGTCAGAAAGCATAACCATTAATTTCATAAATGTAAATAAAACAAAATTATCTTTGTATAGGCCCGGGATTCTAACCATGACATTATAATTCTCTTGTATGTGATGTATACTTTCACAACAGTTCACTTTTCTTGAAATGAGCAAAAGTAGGAAAAAGTATCCTTTGATCAATTATTCAATTATTCAACAATTATTGAGCCTCTAATATGTACCAAACACTGTGTTGGACACTAGGAGAAAAAAAGATGAATATTATCACCAATAATTAGTTGGTTCATAGTTCAAAAATTTTTATGTGTTTTAAAATATTTTGTTTTTCCTTCCAAAGGAAATAGATTATTTTTTAATTAAGGTATCATTGATATACAATCTTATGAAGGTTTCACATGAGCAACATTGAGGTTTCAAAATTCACCCATATTATTAAGTCCTCTCCATACCCCATTGCAGCCACTGTCCATCAGCATAGTAAGGTGCTATAGAGTCATTACTTGTCTTCTTCATGCTATGCTATCTTCCCTGGGCCCTACCTATATTGTGTGTGCTAATTATAATGCCCCTTAATCCCCTTCTCCCTCCCTCTCTAACCACCATCCCCACCCCTTTCCCTTTGGTAACCCCTAGTTCCTTCTAGGAGTCTGTGAGTCTGCTGCTGTTTTGTTTCTTCAGTTTTGCCTTGTTGTTATACTCCACAAATGAGAATCATTTCATACTCGTATTTCTCTTCCTGGCTCATTTCACTGAGCATAATACCGGTAGCTCCATCCATGTTGTTGCAAATAGTAGGATTTGTTTTCTTCTTATGGCTGAATAATATTCCATTGTGTATATGTACAACATTTCTTTGCCCATTCATCTACTGATGGACATTTAGGTTGCTTCCATATCTTGGCTATTGTAAGTAGTGCTGTGGTAAACATGGGGTACATATGTCTTTTTGAATTAGGGATCTTGTTTTCTTCAGGTAAATTCCTAGGAGGGAATGACTGGGTCAGATGGTATTTATATTTTTAGTTTTTTGAGAAACGTCCATATTACTTTCCACAATGGTTAAACTAATTTACATTCCCACCAACAGTGTAGGAGGGTTCCCGTTTCTCTGCATCCTCACCAGCATTTGCTCTTGCTTGTCTTTTGGATGTTGGCCGTCCTAACTGGTATGAGGCGATATCTCAGTGTGGTTTTAATTTATATTTTTCTGATGATTAGTGATGTAGAGCATCTTTTCATGTGCTTGTTGGACATCTGGATTTCTGCTTTGGAGAAGTGCCTGTTCAGATCCTCCATCCATTTTTTAATTGGGTTATTTGCTTTTTGGGTGTTGAGGTGTGTGAGCTCTTTATGTATTTTGGATGTTAACCCCTTATTGGAGAATTTGTTTACAAATATATTTTCCCATACTGTAGGATGCCTTTTTGTTCTGTTGATGGTGTCCTTTGTCATACAGAAACTTTTTAGTTTGATGTAGTCCCATTTGTTCATTTTTGCTTTTGTTTCCCTTGCCCAAGGAGATGTGTTCAGGCAAGTTTGTTCATGTTTATATTCAAGAGATTTTTGCCTGTGTTTTCTTCTATGAGTTACATGTTTTCATACATTCAGGTCTTTGATCCATTTAGAGTTTACTTTTGTGTATGGAGTTAGACAATAATCCAGTTTCATTCTCTTACATGGAGCTGTACACTTTTGCCAACACTAGTTGTTGAAGAGGCTGTCATTTCCCCATTGTGTATCATGGCTCCTTTATCATACATTAATTGGCCATATATGTGTGGGTTTATGTCTGGGTCCTCTACCCTGTTCCATTGATCTATGGGTCTGTTCTTGTGCCAGGATCAAATTGTCTTGATTACTTTATCTCTGTAGTAGAGCTTGAAGTTAGGGAGCGTACTCGCTCTGGCATTGTTCTTCCTTCTCTGGATTGCTTTGGCTTTCAGGATCTTTGTGGTTCCATATGAATTTGAGAACTATTTGTTCTAGTTCATTGAAGAATGCTGTTGGTATTTTCATAGGGATTGCATTGAATCTGTAGATTGCTTTAGGCAGGATGCCCATTTTGACAATATTAATTCTTCCTATCCATGAGCACAGGATGTATTTCCATTTAATGCTGTCTTCTTTAATTTCTCTCATGAGTGTCTTGTAGCTTTCAGAGTATAGGTCTTTCACCACCTTGGTTAGGTTTATTTCTAGATATTTTATTCTTTTTGATTAAATTGTAAATGGAATTGTTTTCCTGATTTCTCTTTCTGCTAGTTCGTTGTTAGTATATAGGAATGCAACTGATTTCTGTGTATTAATTTTGTATCCTGCAACTTTTCTGAATTCAGTTATTAGTTCTAGTAGATTTGGTGGAGTCTTTAGGGTTTACCATGTATAATATCATGTCATCTGCAAATAATGACAGTTTAACTTCTTCCTTACCAGTTTGGGTGCCTTTTATTTCTATCTTGTCTGATTGCCACAGCTAGGACCTCAAGTACTATATTGAATGAAAGTGGTGAGAGTAGACATCCTTGTGTTGTTCATGATCTTAAAAGAAAGCTTTTTGTCATTGAGCATGATAATGGCTGTGGGTTTGTCATATATGGCCTTTATTATGTTGAGGTACATAACCTCTATACCCATTTTGTTGAGAGTTTTTATCATGAATGGATGTTGAATTTTGTCAAATGTTTTCTCAACATCTATTGAGATGATCCTGTGATTTTTGTCCTTCTTTTTGTTGATGTGGTATATGATGTTGATGGATTTTTGAATATTGTACCATCCTTGCATCCCTGGAACAAATCCAATTTCATTATGATGAATGATTTTTTTGATATATTTTTGAATTTGATTTGCTAATATTTTGTTGAGTATTATTGCATCTATGTTCATCAGGGATATTGGTCTGTAATTTTCTTGTTTTGTGGTGTATTTGTCTGGTTTTGGTATTAGAATGATGCTGGCCTCATGGAATGAGTTTTGAAGTATTCTCTCCTCTTCTAATTTTTTGGAAAACTTTAAGGAGGATATATATTTGGTATTCTCAAAATGATTTATAAAATTCAGCAGTGAAGCCATCTGGACCAGGGTTTTTGTTCTTAGGTAGTTCTTTGCCTACCAATTCAATTTCATTGCTGGTAGTTGGTTGGTTCAGATTTTCTGTTTCTTCCTGAGTCAGTCTTGGAAAGTTGTGTTTTTCTAGAAAGTTGTCCATTTTTTCTATGTTATCCAATCTGTTAGCATAAAATCTTTCATAGTATTTTCTAATAATTTGTATTTCCTTGGTGTCTGTAGTGCTTATTCCTTTCTCATTTCTAATTCTGTTTATGTGTGTACACTCTCTTTTTTTTTTGATAAGTCTGGTTAAGGGTTTATCTATTTTGTTTATTTTCTTGAAGAACCAGCTTCTAGTTCATTGATTCATATTTTTATTCTTCTCAAGTTTATTTATTTCTGGTCTGATCTTTATTATGTCCCTACTTCTGCTGACTTTGGGCCTCATTTGTTCTTCTTTTTCTAGTTTTATTAATTGTAAGTTTAGACTGTTTATTTGGGATTGTTCTTTTTTCCTGAGGTAAGCCTGTATTGCAATATACTTCCCTGTTCTCATGGCCTTTGCTGCATCACACAGGTTTTGGGGTGTTAAATTCTTGTTTTCATTTGTCTCCATATATTCCTTGATCTCTGTTTTTATATGGTCATTATCCATTGGTTATTTAGGAGCGTGTTGTTAAGCCTCCACGTGCTTGTGGGCTTTTTTGTTTTCTTTGCATAATTTATTTCAAGTTTCATACCTTTGTGGTCTGGGAAGCAGGTTGGCACAATTTCAATCTTTTTGAATGTATTGAGGCTCTTTTTGTTGCCTGGTATGTAATCTATTCTTGAAAATGTTCCATGTGCACTTGAGAAGAATGTGTATCCTACTGCTTTTGGGTAGAGTGTTCTGTAGATATCTGTTATGTCCATCTGTTCTAATGTGTCGTTCAGTGCCTCTGTCTCCTTACTTATTTTCTGACTGGTTTATTTGTCTTTTGTAATGAGTGGTAAGTTGAAGTCTCCTAAAATGAATGCATTGCCTTCTATTTCCCTCTTTAATTCTGTTAGTATCTATTTCATATATTTAGATGCTCCTATATTGGATACACAGAAATTTATAATGTTTATATCCTTTTGTTGCACTGACCCCTTTATCATTATGTAATGCCCTTCTTTGTCTCCTGTTACTTTCTTTGTTTTGAAGTCTATTTTGTCTGATATAAGTACTGCTACTCCTGCTTTTTTCTCCCTATTATTTGCATGGAATATCTATTTCCATCCCTTTACTTTTAGTTTTTTGTATGTCTTTGCATTTGAAGTGAGTCTCTTGTAGGCAGCATATAGATGGGTTTTGTTTGTTTTATCCATTCTGTAATTGTCTGTCTTTTGATTGGTGCATTTATATTTAGTTTGATTTTTGATAGATATGTACTTATTGCCATTGCAGCCTTTAGATTTGTGGTTAACAAGGTTTCAAGGGCAGCTTCCTTACTATCTAAGAGTCTAACCGAACTCACTTATTATGCTATTTCAAACGCAATCTAAAGTTTTTTTTTCTCCCTTCTTCCTCCTCTACTCTTTATGTATTAGGTGTCATATACTGTACTCTTTGTGTATTCCTTGACTAACTTTGTGGGTAGTTGATTTAATTTTGCATTTGCTCAGTAATTAATTGGTCTACTTCCTTTGCTGTGGTTTTATTTTCTCTTTTGACAGGTATTTAGCCTTAGGAGCACTTCCATCTATAGCAGGCCCATTAAAATATACTGTAGAGATGGTTTGTGGGAGGTAAATTCCCTCAACTTTTGCTTCTCTGGAAATTGTTTAATCCCTGTTTCAAATTTAAATGATAATCTTTATGGGTAGAGTGTTCTTGGTTGGAAACCCTTCTGTTTCACTGCATTAAATATATCATTCTACTCCCTTCTGCCCTGTAAGTTTTCTTCTGAAAAGTTTGCTGATAGCCTGATGGGATTTCCTTTATACTTGATCGTTTTTCTTTCTCTGGCTGCTTCTATTACTCTGTCCTTGTCCCTGATCTTTTCCATTTTAATTATTATATGTCTTGGTGTTGTCTTTCTAGGTCCCTTGTGTTGGGAGATTTGTGCACTTCCTTGGCCTGAGAGACTATTTCCTTCCCCAGATTGGGGAAGTTTTCAGCAATTATTTCCTCAAAGAGACTTTCTATCCCCTTTTTCTCTCATCTTCTTCTGGTACCCCTATAATGTGAATATTTTTCCATTTGGATTGATTACATAGTTCTCTTATTCTTTCAATCCTAGAGATCCTTTTTTTCTCTCTGTGCCTCAGCTTGTTTTTTTTCCTGTTCTCTAATTTCTACTCCATTTACAGTCTCCTCTACCTCATCTAATCTACTTTTAAATCCCTCCATTGTATGTTTCATTTCAGATACTGTCTTTTTCAGTTTCTATCTCTTACTTGAAGTCCTCCATGAGATCTTGAATATTTTTCTGTAGCTCCATGAGCATGTTTATGATTTTTGTTTTGAAATCTTTATCAAGAAGATTGTTGATTTCAGTGTCACTTAGCCCTCTTTTTGTCATTTGCTGGATTTTTGTTTGTGCAAAACTTTTTGCCATTTCATTTTTCTAGTGAGTCCTATGGAATAATACCTTTTGTAGGTGGTGACCGGTAGTGCCCAGAAGCTAGCTGCCCAGCACCTGGAGCAGATGACAGAGTTCTCATGCACTGGGCACTGGCACCTGCCAGGAGAAAAGAGCTCTTTCCTTCTTCTTGGCTGCATTGCCTGCCTCCACTTCTAGGTCCAGTGGGCCTTATGTGCAGCGAGGAGCCTCTGCTTTTCACTCCTGAAGCTGCCTTAGTTAGGGCAACCCTCCAGCTGGTCTGGCATGATGGCAGGGGCAGCTGCTGTGAGGATGGCTATCTACCAGGAGGAAGGAGCAGCAGGCTGTGTATTGCAGTGGGGGGCCTCAGCGTGTGTGGCCAGCCAGTGGGATGGAGCCTCTGAAGCTCCTGAAAGTTCACAAACTGCTGGGCTGAGTGTACTGGGACGATTTTGTCCACCTGCCCTTTCACCTGAGCAGCAAGCTCTGTGTAATCCTTGCTGCTTTAGCACCCATCTCACTGCTGGGAATTCTTTCAAATGCCCACCTTCCTTTTGTCCTGGAGTGGCTGGTTATATGTACCTGTTCTCCACCAGTGGATAGAATCTCCATCTCTCTATGTATTCCACTTGTCTTTCCTTTCCATTCCCACTAATTTTCAGAGCATCATAATGTGGATTCATGTTCCCGGAGCAACTCTCTAGGGCTGAGTGTTTATCATTCCTGGGCTTGTACTCCTTCCCCATTCTGTTTCTCTTCCTCCCACCTGTGAGGTGGAGTCTGGGGAGGGCTTGGGTCCTGCCGGATCGCAGCTTTGCTACTTAACCTTTTCTGTGAGGTCTTCTCTTTTCCACAGATGTAGGCAGTCCTTTCTTCATTCTTCGGGTTGCTCTTTCAGAATTAGTTGTACTTGCTGTATTTTCGTGTTGTATGGGGTTTTGGGAAGAGGTTTCTGCCCCACTTGTCATGCTATCTTCCTCCACCCCTCAGGAAATAGATTTTTAACTGAATTATTAACAAAGTTAAGTTAGTCACAGTTTAACCTGAAAAAGTAAGTTATTAATTATAATAAGGAAGGAGATATTAGTATGGCTGGATGTGCATGATGGGAAATTAAAATTTTTCTGCAATAGGATGCTTCATATTGCTTGTCTTACTGTTCTTTGCTGCAGAATATAGAGCACAGATAAGCTAAAAGAAAAAATAGTGACCATTTCTTTTTCAAGGATTGGTTAGAAGGAGAAAATAAGAGGACTGAAAAAAACATTTGTAGTTGGAGAATCATTCAGCAGTTTCATGCCAAGCAAACTAGCAATACAGAAAAAGGTAGCTCTAGAAGGGTAGAGAGTACTTATTACCATAAATTTGGTAAGATAGAGATGCACATAAAAAATATACCCAAGCTTAAACTGATAAGGGTTGAAGATTAGCAAAGACAGTAATAAATCTTGTATAATAAGACTTGTTTTTTTCTAGTAGTTTCTGTAGTATGTAATTTCAAAATATAACTTTTGTTTAAGTTTTCTCTCAATTTAATGTTAGAGGAGGAAATCATGGCATCTCTTTTAATTTACAGTCAGTGTGGTTTAGCATATGGTCCCTGTTCCTGTGATCTGGGCAAACTTGCCAGATGCTGAGATTATGGTCAAAGTGCAAGTTGACTTGTTTTTAAAAAGATAATGTTTAAAAATTAACACTATAAACCTAAATTATCTGTTATTTGCTTTCAACCATTGAACATCAAAATTTACTTGATTTATTTCTCTTGGGAAATCCTTTGTATTTCTTACATCCCAGCATAACTTTTTTTTTTAACTTTTTAAGATGTGGAGAAATTCTGCATTAATTACCAAGAGAACCTCATGAGCTTTTCCATTTTTTTTTTCATCCTAGCTAATGAATTATTTTATCTGCTTTTATTTAGCTTGGAGAGAAGAAATGAGAATGCTAATGGCATTTAATGTAGTCAGTTAATTACATTTGAGGCATATACTAGGAGGTTACTATAAATATTCCTGCTTCTACAGACTTTGTTTAGATTTAATGTACCAAATACCTTATTAGTGTCACTGAAGAATCTGTTGCTCTGTGTTTTATCTCTGTGGATTCATTGTGGAATGCTAACTTCATTCCTTGTTCTTGTACACTAGCAGTCTAATAGAAAAGTGTGTTTGATGTGAGGTATGAAGACATCGAGACTTTTTGATGGTTATCTTTAATTATGTTTGTTTCATCTAGCACTTACAATACCAATTCTTACTCCCCTTTGTTTCTCGGTCAGTTCAGAAACTCTGCTAAAGAAGCTGTCAAGGTCTCAATAACAGAATGATTTAGAGATTCTGATTGCTCTGACAGAGAAGCTAGAGAAAATTGGAAAATCTCAGAAGTTTCTTCTCACCATCTGTTGAGTCTATGTGTACCTTCTGGAACTGCAAGGAGTTAATATGCTTTAATGAAATCAGAAGTATTTTCAGAATGGAAGTTCCTTGAGGGGAGGGACCAAATCTTGCCTTCTTTTAGGAATGTTGTGCCTAGAGATTATAAGAGTCTTGTTGAGTATAAGCAGAGTATAAGTTCTCAATTAGATACTTCCTGAGTGAATAACTTCTGAGAGATTTCTATGTCACCTCTGCATTCTTAGAATGTAGGTTCTCGAGAGAGCATACTTTATATTATTTATCTTTGAATCCACTGGGTCTTTCAGAATGCCTTGCACATGAAGATGTTCATTTTATCTAATTTGAAATGACTGCATTGGACTATTAGGTCACACAGAGTAGAGATATGTTAAACTAGATTCACCTAAACTCTGATTTCAATAATGAGTAGATGAAGAAAAGTACTACTTTCTGTGAGACCTGAGAGAATATGAATTTATGATAAATATTATTTTTCTTATTTGCAAAAGTCAATTGCCACTAGTTTCTTACCTATACTAAAGCAAAGAGCTGAATAATTCTGAAGATACTGAACTAATTTTGGCCTCTAAATTTGACACCCCTAGTACTTAAAGCATTGACTCACTTTCTAATGAATGTACTAAAATGATCACTTCTTACTTTGAATTTTGAAAAATTTACATTTTCTGTGAGTTTAAAATGACAGTCCTCCATTCTCCCTTTGACTTCAGTAGTTATGCACCCATGGCTTCTCAAATCAGTGAGTTTAATTTTAAAAAATGCCACTGATAAGAATAATGTAAATAACTTCCAAATAACAGATACATTATGCTAGCTTTATAACAGCTGTAAAACCTTTGATTTATACAAATTTTTATCTCTTCTCATCAGTTTATGTAAGTTATGGCAACATTAACATGATGCAGAAAATTTCCGAGTTTGAATTTGTCCTCAAACTACAGTTTGCAGATAATTGTTCTCTTTAGCCAAAGGCTTTTGTCACTGGCAAGTGATTAAGTGCTGGAGCTCAAGGAGTCCCAGGAATGCTGATTATGGATTGGTTGAACAGTTTAAGCCTCAGTTTTTACAGCTAGCCCATTGTAGTGTATCTAACACTGGATAAATTATATTTTAACATCATTATTATCAGTCATTTGTGTCAGTAGAATGAGCAGTGTTCCTTGCTTCTTTGTTTCAATCTGTGTTAAAACACTTGGATATGACAAATTCACTGATTCAGCAGGCTCTCTCTGACCTTACACCTTACACCTGAAAGATACCTTGAGGGAGAGAAAATGTCTTTAATGATTTTTTTTGCTACTATTAGTATACAATTACATGAACAACATTATGGTTACCAGACTCCCCCTATTATCAAGTCCCCACCACATACCCCATTTCAGTCACTGTCCATCAGCATAGTAGGATGTTATAGAATCACTACTTGTCTTCTCTGTATTATAATACTGCCTTCTCCGTATCCTCCCACCCCTGCTACATTATGTGTGTTAATTGTAATAGCCTTTTTTGCCCCTTATCCCTCCACTCCCACCCCTCTTCCCTAGTCCCTATCCCTTTGGTAACTTAGTCCATTCTTGGGTTCTGTGAGTCTGCTGCTGTTTTGTTCCTTCACTTTTTCTTTGTTCTTATACTCCACAGATGAGTGAAATCATTTGATACTTGTCTTTCTCTGCCTGGCTTATTTCACTGAGCATAATACCCTCTAGCTCCATCCATGTTGTTGCAAATGGTAGGATTTGTTTTCTTCTTATGGCTGAATAATATTCCATTGTGTATATGTACCACATCTTCTTTATCCATTCATCTACTGATGGACACTTAGGTTGCTTCCATTTCTTGGCTATTGTAAATAGTGCTGCGATAAACATAGGGGTGCATCTGTCTTTTTCAAACTGGGCTGCTGCATTCTTAGGGTAAATTCCTAGGAGTGGAATTCCTGGGTCAAATGGTATTTCTATTTAGAGTTTTTTGAGGAACCTCCATACTGCTTTCCACAGTGGTTGTACTAATTTACATTCCCACCAGCAGTGTAGGAGGGTTCCCCTTTCCCACATCCTCGCTAACATTTGTTGTTGTTTGTCTTTTGGACGGCAGCCATCCTAACTGGTGTGAGGTTATATCTCATTGTGGTTTTAATTTGCATTTCTCTGATGACTAGTGATGTAGAGCATCTTTTCATGTGCCTGTTGGCCATCTGAATTTCTTCTTTGGAGAAGTGTCTGTTCACCTCCTCTGCCCATTTTTTAATTGGCTCATTTGCTTTTTGTTTGTTGAGGTGTGTGAGCTCTTTATATAATTTGGATGTCAACCCCTTATCGGATATGTCATTTATAAATATACTCTCCCATACTGTAGGATGTCTTTTTGTTCTGCTGATGGTATCCTTTGCTGCAGAGAAGCTTCTGAGTTTGATATAGTCCTACTTGTTCATTTTTGCTTTAGTTTCCCTTGCCCGGGGAGATATGTTCATGAAGATGTTGCTCATGTTTATGTCCAAGATATTTTTGCCTATATTCTAAGAGTTTTATGGTTTCGTGACTTACATTCAGGTCTTTGATCCATTTTGAGTTTACTTTTTTGTATGGGGTTAGACAGCAATCCAGTTTCATTCTCTTACATGTAGCTGTCCAGTTTTGCCAACACCAGCTGTTGAAGAGGCTGTCATCTCCCCATTGTATATCCATGGCTCCTTTATCATATATTAATTGACCATATATGCTTGGGTTTATATCTGGGCTTTCTATTCTGTTCCACTGGTCTATGGGTCTGTTCTTGTGCCAGTACTAAATTGTCTTGATTACTGTAGCTTTGTAGTAGAGCTTGAAGTTGGGGAGCATAATCTCCCGTTTTATTCTTCCTTCTCAGGATTGCCTTGGCTATTTGGGGTCTTTTGTGGTTCCATATCAATTTTAGAATGATTTGCTCTAGTTCATTGAAGAATGCTGTTGGTATTTTGATAGGGATTGCATTGAATCTGTAGATTGCTTTAGGCAGGATGGACATTTTGACAATATTAATTCTTCCTAGCCAAGAGCATGGGATGAATTTCCATTTATTAGTGTCCTCTTTAATTTCTCTTGAGTGTCTTGTAGTTTTCAGGGTATAAGTCTTTCACTTCATTGGTTAGGTTTATTCCTAGGTATTTTATTCATTTGGATGCGATCGTGAATGGAATTGTTTTCCTGATTTCTCTCTCTGCTAATTCATTGTTAGTGTATAAGAATGCCACAGATTTCTGTGTATTAATTTTGTATCCTGCAGCTTTACTGAATTCAGATATTAGATCTAATAGTTTTGGAGTGAATTCTTTAGGGTTTTTTATGTACAATATCACGTCGTCTCCAAACAGGGACAGTTTGACTTCTTCCTTGCCAATCTGGATGCCTTTTATTTTTTTGTGTTGCCTGATTGCCATGGTTAGGACCTCCAGAACTATGTTGAATGAAAGTGGGGAGAGTGAGCATCTTTGTCTTGTTCTTGATCTTAAAGGAAAAGCTTTCAGCTTCTCGCTGTTAAGTATAATGTTTGCTGTGGGTTTGTCAGATATGGCCTTTATTATGTTGAGGTATTTTCCCTCTGTACCCATTTTTTTGAGAGTTTTTATCATGAAGGAATGTTGAATTTTGTTGAATGCTTTTTCAGCATCTATGGAGATGATCATGTGGTTTTTGTAGATCTTTTTGTTGATGTCGTGGATGATGTTAATGGATTTTCCAATGTTGTACCATACTTGCACCCCCTGGATGAATCCCACTTGATCATGATGGATGATCCTCTTGATGTACTTTTGAAGTTGGTTTGCTAATATTTTGTTGTGTATTTTTGCATCTATGTTCATCAGGGATATTTGTAATTTTCTTTTTTTGTGGTGTCTTTGCCTGGTTTTGGCATAAGAGTGATGTTAGCCTAGATTAGAATGAGTTTGGGAGTATTTCCTCCTCTTCTACTTTTTAGAAAACTTTAAAGAAGATGGGTATTAGGTCTTCACTAAATGTTTGATAAAATTCAGCAGTGAAACCATCTGGTCCAGATGTTTTGTTCTTAAGTAGTTTTTTGATTACCAGCTTAATTTCTTTCCTAGTAATTGGTCTATTCAGATTTTCTGTTTCTTTCTAGCCTTGGAAGGTTGTATTTTTATAGAAAGTTATCCATTCCTTCTAGGTTATCCAATTTGTTAGCATAAAATTTTCATAGTATTCTCTCATAATTCTTTCTATTTCTGTGATGTCCATAGTGATTTTTCCTTTCTCATTTCTGATTTTGTTTATGTGTGTAGACTCTCTTTTTTTCTTGATAAGTCTGGCGAGGGGTGTATCTATTTCCTATTTTCTCAAAGAACCAGCTCCTGCTTTCATTGATTCTTTTTATTGTTTTATTCTTCTCAATCTTATTTATTTCTGCTTTAATCTTTATTATGTCCCCCCTTCTACTGACTTTGGACCTTATTTGTTCTTCCTTTTCTAGTTTCATTAATTGTGAGTTTAGACTGCTCATATGGGATTGTTCTTCTTTCCTGAGGTAGGCCTGTAAAGCAATGTATTTCCCTCTTAGCATGGCCTTCACTGCATCCCACAGATTTTGTGGTGTTGAATTATTGTTGTCATTTGTCTCCATATATTGCTTGATCTCTTTTTATTTGGTCATTGATCAATTGATTATTTAGGAGCATGTTATTAAGCCTCCATGTGTTTGTGTGCTTTTTCATTTTCTTTGTGTAATTTTTTTCTAGTTTCATACCTTTGTCATCTGAGAAGCTGGTTGGTACAATTTTAATCTTTTTGAATTTACTGAGGTTCTTTTTGTGGCCTAATATATGATCAATTCTTGAAAATGTTCCATGTGCACTTGAGAAGAATGTGATCCTGTTGCTTTTGGATTGAGTGTTCTGTATATGTCCGTTAGGTCCATCTGTTCTAATATGTTGTTCAGTGCCTCTGTGTCTTTACTAATTTTCTATCTGGTTGAACTGTCCTTCAGAGTGAGTGGGGTGTTGAAGTCTCCTAGAATGAATGCATTGCATTCTATTTCTCCTTTTAATTCTGTTAGTTTTTGTTTCACATATGTAGGTGCTCCTGTGTTGGGCCCATAGACATTTATAATGGTTATGTCTTCTTGTTGGATTGACCCTTTATCATTAGGTAATGTCCTTCTTTGTCTCTTGTGACTTTCTTTGTTTTGAAGTCTATTTTGTCTGATACAAGTGTTGCAACTCTTGCTTTTTTCTCCCTATTAGTTTCATGAAATATCTTTTTCCATTCCTTTACTTTCAGTCTATGTATGTCTTGGGTTTGAAGTGAGTCTCTTGTAGGCAGCATATAGATGGGTCTTTTTTTTTTATCCATTCAGTGACTGTATGTCTTTTGATTGGTGCATTCAGACCATTTACATTTAGGGTGATTATTTATAGGTATGTACTTATTGCCATTGCAGGCTTTAGATTCGTGTTTACCAAAGGTTCAAGGGCAATTCCCTTACTAACAGTCTAATTTAGCTTACTTCGTATACTATTAAAAATACAACCTAAAGGTTTTTTTTTCCTCCTTTTTCTTCCTCCTCCATTCTTTGTATGTTATGAATCATATTCTGTACTCTTTGTCTTCCCTTGGGTGACATCTTTTTAGCCTTAGGAATACTTCCATCTGTAGGAATCCTTCCAAAATGCACTGTAGAAGTGGTTTGTGGGCGGCAAATTCTCTCAGCTTTTGCTTATCTGTAAATTGTTTAATCCCTCCTTCAAATTTAAATGATAACTTTGCTGGGTAAAGTATTCTTGGTTCAAGGCCCTTCTGCTTCATTGTATTAAATATATCATGCCACTCCCTTCTGGCCTGTAAAGTTTCTGTTGAGAAGTCTGATGATAGCCTGATGGGTTTTCCTTTGTATGTGATCTTTTTTCTCTCTCTATCTCCTTTTAAAAGTTTGCCTTTATCCTTAATCTTTGCCATTTTAATTATTATATGTCTTGTTGTCTTCCTTGGGTCCCTTGTATTGGGAGATCTGTGCACCTCCATGGCTTGAGAGACTATCTCCTTCCCAGATTTGGGAAGTTTTCAGCAATTGCCTCCTCAGTGACACTTTCTATCCCTTTTTCTCTCTCTTCTTCTTCTGGTACCCCTATAATGTGAATATTATTGCATTTGGATTGGTCACACAGTTCTCTCAATATTCTTTCATTCATAGAGATCCTTTTTTCTTTCTGTGCCTCAGCTTATTTGTATTCCTCTTCTCTAGTTTCTATTCCATTTACTGTCTCTTCTACTACATCTAATCTGCTTTTAAATCCCTCCATTGTATGTTGCATTTCAGATATGGAATTTCTTAATGATTGAATCTCCCACTTAAATTCGTTCCTGAGTTGTTGAATATTTTTATGTACCTCCATAAGCATGTTTATAATTTTTATTTTGAACTCTTTTTCAGGAAGATTGGTGAGTTCTGTTTTATTTGGCCCTCTTTCTCAGGTTTCTGAGATTTTGGTCTGAACCATGTTCTTTTGTCATTTCATATTTCTGTGTGGTGCCCACTAGTGTGCATAAACTCCTGTCTCTGGAGCTGCTCAGCCTCTAGAGTGAGGTTGGGGGTCATAGGGGAGTGGAGCAGGTGCCTGGGGGGAGGAAAGATCTGTTTCCTGATTCCTGTCTGTGGTGCCTGTCTCCAGTGTCAGGGCTAGTGGGCCAAGCACATATGTGTAAACCTCTGTGCTATGCCTCTCTAGCTGTTGTCAGTGGGGACTCCCTCTGGTTGGCCTGACACCTGTGCAGTGACTGCTGGTTTGCGAGCAGGTGCCTCCAGGCCAGTAGGAAGGTTTGGCAGGCAGTGTGTTACAGTGGGGGGCCTCGGAGCTGAGTAGGCAGCCAGGGGTATGGAGCACCTGAAGCTCCCCAAAGTTCCCAACCAGCTCGGCAGAGCATGCCCACGGAACCTTGTCCAACTCTCCCCTCTCCCGCACAGCCAGCTCCGTGCAAACCCTGCCCCTTCAGCAGCCCTCTGGCTGCTAGGAAGCCTCTTAGACTGCCTGCCTTTCCTCTGACACAGATCATCTGGGTGTGGATCCCCTCTTCCACAAACTGCCGGAATGTCAATTTCTCAAGCACTCCACCTGTCTGAGCTCCCCAACGTCCAGAGCACTACACACTATAGGATTCTGCTCGCAAAGCAGATGTCCAGGGCTAGGTGTTCAGCAGTCCCAAGCTTCCACCCCCTCCCCCACTCTGTTTCTCTTCCTCCCGCTGGTGTGCTGGGGTGGAGGAAGGGCTTGGGTCCCACCAGATTAAGGGTTTCTTATGCTGCCCTGTTTTGTGAGGTCTGCTCTGTTTGTGAGGTCTGTTTGCAGTCTGGTTCACCCTTCTTTCTTGTTGCTGTTTTAAGGTTAGTTGTATTAATTAACTATATTTTTGTACAATTTGTGGTTTGGGGAGGAGCTCTTCATCTCACCTCTCATGCTGCCATCTTACAAGTCATCTCTGCATAGGACTGTTTTGATCTATAGTCGATACCATGGTGCCCACAAAGTAGAGGGCACCAGGGACGTCCCAGCACGGGCGCAGCCTCTTTAATGAATTTATATACTGTATATTCATTTCTCATTCATTGGTTGTCCACCTTCTTCTAAACAACATTTTTCTTCTCTGAGGAGACATTTTTAGTTAAATAAAACTTGTAGTCTAGTCAATCATTGATAATAGTTCTTCTTTTCTTTTATTGTTTGTTTTTGTTTACCTATTTTTTTCTTCTAAAGAGCAGTCACTCGACTTTTCCTGTCTTGTATTTGACTCAGTCTTTTTTTGTTTGTTTTTCGCATAGGTCTTTTGCTCTGCTTATTCTAAAGCAGGTTAGGTATTTATTGTGTACATTTAAGAATCACCCAAATAGTAAAAATGACGTGGAGAAAAACAGTGTAAATTGTGTGAAGTAAATGCCAAATGTGCTTACCTAAATTGCCATGTCATATAACTGAATACTTTAAATCAAATTATGTCAACAGACCATCTAAACAAAAACTCCTTTCAAGCATGAAAAAGAAGAAAAATAAAGGAATGTATTGGGCTTGTAGCTTATTTAAGGGTTGTAGTTCATTTTTGAGTCTGTATAAAAACAAACAGTATAAATTTAAAGTATGGATTTGCATGTTTAAGATACTAGAAACAAATGTGAATTCTTTTTTCTGTATATACCATAAATCAGATAGTTTTGAACAGTCAGACAATTTGATTGGAAACATACTTAGAGGAGATATGACTGTCATTAAATTTAGGAAGTAGAACGAATGCATATATAACCTGAAATACCTCCTATTTAATTAGAACAAGTTAAATGATTAACAATGAACCACTGTAAAAGACCTTGAAAATCACAGGCAGTTTTATAAATGTTAGTAATGTTCTAACACAGAATTAAAACTAAATAAGAATTACAGAGTTTTAGTAAAATATGGATTCTTTTACTTTATATAGATTAACTTAAGTTATGTAATCTTATGAACTCTATTTTTCAAAGAGAGAAAAATAGTAAGACATTTCTTCTTTAAATAGATATTTTATTATTCTTTATCCTAATCTGAAATACCATTTTATAGGTCGGTATTAAGGTATTTTCCTAAGGTGCTCATCTAATTCATAATCATCCATTATCAAATACTTAAAGTGTATTTGCTTTTAGGATATCAAATTCTTTTTCTTTTCTTTTATTACCATGCTGATGTCTGTATACTTTCAGAAACTTTGGTCCAGTGTTGAAAAGTGTGAATAATAATTAGGTAACACCTATATGCCAAATGTCTAGTCTGGGAACACATATAATTTCAGCATTGAGTAGTCTATTAGAGAAACTGTCTGTGGCAAAATATGGATTAAGTTTACCAGGGAAGTATTCACTGTGGAAATCTAAGACACAGAAAGAATAATTTCAGTTGCAGAAAGGAAAATACATTTAACTTGAAAGAAGTTGTTTCTGTTATTGTATTTTCAGACTAATTTTCAAAGGAAGACCAGAACATTGCTTTGTATGCTACTTACTAAATTCCTATTAATTAAGTGAACTCTTTTGAAAAGTGATTAGAATATTTCTAGAAAAATCCACATCAAATCCCATTCTTCTGTGAGGGGTGGCATATTGGTTATTTGAATATACAAAAATTATGGTTATTTTGTCATCTTAATAAATAATCAGCTTGTCATATAGTTCATGGATCTGCCATCATAATTTTCCATTAAGCATAGTTGGACTCTGCAGGAAGTCTTGAAAACTCATTTCTTTAATGTAGACTATTTGGGGCTTTATAGAGACAGTCTTCCTTGGTCCTTATTTGCTGTATGCCATGATGTAAAACAAATTTTTGTTGTTGTTATTAATTAAGGTCTCTACTTTATTCAGATTTACTTAGTTTTTACCAAATTCCCTTTTTTCTGTTGCAAAACTCCATCCAGTGTTAACACTACATTTATTTATCATGTCTTCTTGGGTTCCTTTTGGCTAATATAGTTTCTCAGAATTTGTTGATGGCCTTAACAGTTTTGAGGATTAGTGGTCAGGGTTTTTAAAATGTTTCTCAGTTGGGATTTGTCATTTTTCTCATGATTAGACTGGAGTTATGGGTTTTGAGGAGGAAGACTGACAAGGTAAAGGGCATTCTTATCCCTCAGAGCAAGGATATATACTTTTAATATGATTTATCCCTGTTGATGTTCAGCTTGGTCACTTAGCTGACATAGTGATTGTCGGGTTTCTCCACTGTACAGTTGGTTTTGTTTCCATGCAGTACTTTGGGAATGAAGTCTCTACATACAGTCCACATTTAAAGAGTGGGGGTTATATTTCACCTTCTTTGAAGCCGAGTGTCTATAGTGTCAATTACTTGGTAGTCTTTGGCACAGCAGATTTGTTTATCCTCTCCCATTATTTTTTCAATAACTTATTTATATATGGACTTACAGGGTGTAATTCAACATTATTTACTTTATTGCTCATATTGTCCCATCATTGGCCATTGGGAGTTCCTTCAGTTGCTTGCTGTGTCCCTTTGACATATTCTCATTATTGTGTACTTTGAGCCCTTCCTTATTTCCTGGTAACACCCTATGTCCCAAGCTCATCTTATTTATTTCTTCTGCCAGTCCAACCACCAACCATTTCTCAAAAGAACCAACATCTTTTATTGGAAAATGTTAGGTAAAAATGGCATTTAAAAACATTTAAATTCACCATTTAAATGGTACTTAAAACTTGGTATTAAAACCAAGATCTTGGTGCTAGTTGTGCTCACTGTGGCTGAGTATCACTGATTCTAGTCTCTTTCACCTGATGGGGTGAGGAAATACAATATATCTGTATACTAGCCTGTGAGTATACAGGTATTTATCACTGTTACTATATGTAACCATCTGTGTCTCTAGTAAGCTAAATATGAGCTCACTGCTGTCTCCAACTAACTCATTCTCACATGGATCATTCTAGCCTCCTAATCTTGGTTATTTTTAACTTCCCACTATAAGAATGAGACCCTTGGCTCCGAACATCCATCATCCATTTATTTAATGGTCAAATTGCAGTATGTAAGCATAATGGTTTCAGAACTGCCCACCCAACCCATGTGGGAAATAACTTCTGAAATACGGTATAATGCTTATGTACAGTTCTTTGTTTTTGTTTTTTACTTAATTCTTACAGAGAATACTCATTTCTGAAGATATTTACATCAGCACCTTTCCCCCATCCCCTTCAGTGAGTTTATTTCATGAAATTGTAGTATGGTTAGACATTAGTTACAGATTACCCTACCCTGTGATTCCCCAAGCTCATAAATGTTTTTTCTTAAATTTCATAATTAAGATTCACAAGTTATACTGTAAATTTCTGTAGATTTTGAAAAATGCATAATGCCATGTAACCACCCCATTACAGTAGCATACAGAATATTTCCAGCACCTTAAAATATCCCTTATGCTTCACCTATTCACTTTTCTTCCCCTACCTCTCTCAAAACCCTGTCAACCAATGGTCTTTTTATTATTTCTATACTTTTGCTTTTCCCAGAATGTCATATAGTAAGAATCAAAGAGTATGTAACCTTTTCAGACTGACTTCTTCCTCTTTTGGAATTAGGCATTTAAAATTCATCCATGTTTTCGTATGGCTTGATAGGTCATGTCTTTTTCTTACCAAATAGTATTCTGTGATACGGATATACCACAGGTTATTCATTTTTGAAGGACATTTTGGTCGCTTCCAGTTCTTGGCAATTACGAATAAAGCTACTACACACATTTGCATGCAGGTCTTTGTGTGGGAATAAATTTCCACATGAGTTGGGCAAATGCTTAACTGTGAAATGGCCAAATAATATGTTAAGACTACATTTAACTTTTCAAGAAACTGCCAAACTGTCTTATGAAATGGCTATGCCATTTTGCATCCTACCCACATGAATAATTTCTGTTGCATTGCAACAATGCCAGTAATGGCTATTGTCATTTTTTTAGTATTAACTATTTTTGTAGGCTTATTGTTATATCTCTTTGTTGTTTTAATTTGCATTTTCATGAGAACAAATTGTTTATATACTTTTTTATATGCTGATGTAAAACAAATTTTTAAAAACTATGTAATGTATGGCTTTTGTAAAGAATACTCACTTTCAATATTTGAAACATGCTTTTTCTTCCCAATTATTCAGATACTATCAAAGCTTCTATATTTTAAAATTTGAGGAATGGAATATAGTTCTTTTTAGAATGCGTGTAATGATTCTAAAAAAGAGATTGTTAAAATTTCATTAACTTTCCAACTTGCTTCATTGTTTGTTTGTTTTTTTTTTTAGGAGAGCAAGGTACAGGCTTTTATTTAGAGATAAAGTGAAAGGACAGAGCTCCTGGCTCACGCCAGGAGGGGACAAGAGAACCCCCTTGCTTCATTGTTTTTAATCAACCCCTCTCAGAAGAAGGGAAATTAAACACATGCAAAATAAACTGAGAACATGTGAGATACTTAGGTTCTGTGAGATGCATTGATAATAGTTTCACAAAGATTGCTTTGCCAGTGCAGATTCATTGAACACTTTCCACCTCCTTTCCTGTGATTTCTCTCTGCAGCTTTTGTCTGTTTGGAGTTTTGACAATCCCTTATTAGTTACAGAGTAGTGCTTATAAGAGCTAATAAAAGTTTGCATTACAGCTCTGACAGCTGGCACTAAACTTGAATAGAGAGCAATTGTAGAGAGAGGTATAAATTTTGATGATATTTGATGAAAGTGCACCTGAAGTAAGATCCATTTAGGAAGAATCATATGACTAAGTACAACTGTATGTGGGCTTTGTTATTGTAGTTTCTCACCCTCCAGAAGTCGGACGAAACATACTGTTGGCAGATAACTCTATAATCACTTATGGATGCCTTTTTTAGGTAACAGAATCAGTGGTAGTAGAAAACGAAAGTATTGTCTCTGTAGTCCACTGGGATATGTAGCTGCTGGTTGTCCCTTAGAAATATTATCACAATGTGGACTTCTAATTAAAGATTTGTTCTGTGAGCAGAGACCCGGGATCCCAATGGTGAATTGAGATCATGAAACTCATAGCCATCATATGACAGTCACAGACTTTTTGTGTTATAAGAAGTAAGAATGACTTCTAATAGCAAAAGACGCCAAATATAAAATATTCTTGAATTCTTTGGTCAGTAGTCAGTTACAATGCCACAAAAGGTTAAAAGTGGATGCTGTAACTGCGAACAGCTGCTGCTTTTTGACATGAAGACTCACTTTGAACAAGAAAAGAAAAAATATATGCTATGGCTGAAAAAATACCATTCTTGAATTAATACATAAAAAACATGTAAAGTTTTGTGAAACTCAGAAACAAATCTGTATATATAAATGGTTGGAGAGGGACATTTTTTGTTATTAGAGAGGAAAATCTGTATTTCAGAGATTTTGATCCATTTGCTGTCTATCTCCTGGTACTATTTTGAAGATGAGATATGTCAATCTATCAATCATCATGTGTGCAGATTTTATGGCAAACATAATTGATTAATATGCTGAAGTGGGGAGAAGGACACTATAGTTCTTGCTTCCAAGCACCTTGGATTCTAAAGAGTATATGAACTGAATTCATGTTCAAGGAAGTAAACATGATATTCATAAAGAAAAAACTGGGGTAAGCATGAAAAATGAATATGTTTAAAGACTAAGATATAATAAATGGAGAGGTTTTGATCTCTGTGGAGTTAGCTATGCCTGCCTTTATTCATTTTTATCAACAAAAATGTAATGAATACCTATTATAGTAACTATCTACTGGAAATGAAGCACTGAACAAAACAGGAAAATATCCCTGCCCTCAAGGAACTTAGATTTTCGTGGCAATATCAGGAAGACCAATGTTAATGCCAATTCTGTCAAGGTGTACCACCCATAGAATTTAAAGCCTAGATTAATGTTTTCAGCCTAGGTCATTTTTTCCCCAAGAGATATTTGGCAATGTCTGAAGACATTTTTAGTGGTCACAACTCTTGTAGGTGACTTCTGCTGATGTCTAGTGTTTGGAGGCCAGAGATGTCGCTAAATACCCTATGATATACCGGGCAGGCTCTACAACAAAGAATTATCCAGGCAAACCATGTCAAGGTTGAAAAATCCTAGTTTAGAATAACCCCTCTTTTAACAGAGACTAAATTACTGCTAATGGTCAAATTACACATTAGCAGAGTCTAAACTGGAACCCAAGTTCAAACATCTCATGACAGTACCTCAGGAGTCATCCTTTCTGGAAATGTATTTAGAAATGTATACAATTTTTGAAGGCATATTAAGTCCTACTAACTACTTAGATAATTACAAAGCAACACAGAGAAGTGCAAATAAAGCAAAAGTACTTTATCTGGGGGGAAGAATAAAGATTTCAGGAATATTCATATGAAGGTAGGTTTAAAAACAACGAAAGATGTTACTTGCACAAAACCAGAAGAAGTGACTTTCAGTAGCTAGAATTTGGTAGTGCAAGAAGTGAGAATGTGAACGGAGTAATGGAAGAGGCATCAAAGAAAGCATTTGGAGGTTGAGGGTGTTTCTTTATGCAAAGGGTTCAGACAGCTGCTATGGAGCATGTTCCCTTTTAGGATACTCTTAAAGTGCTGACATGAAATCAGATCTGACATTTGACTCCCTTTTTTTCTGTAATGCTATACTGATGCAAAGATGACAAGTAAATGTGGTTATATTACAGGGCATATTGTATTCACAAGTCTTTATATAAAAGGTTCCTATGGTTCTAGTTCTAGGACTGTTCTTTCTTTGAAAACTAGAACAGCACCTTAACATCAGCTGTTTCTTTTTAAAATAGCCATTTCTTTCCTCTGGCATGTAACTGAGACTGGCACTCCATTTAATCCTCCCAACAACCTATGAGGAAGGCCCCACCATATCCCAATTTCCCAAGGGAGAAAACTAGAGGCTGGGAGAAACCAGACAATTGTCCACGTCAGTTGGTGAGTGGGGTACCTAGACTTTGAGTGCGAGCAGCCTCTGTCATGTAGAGGACCAGGGAAGTAAGGCAACTGATGCCTGCCAAGCCATGCCTTCAGAAGCCGTCTGTGCAGGTCAGGGCTGCAGTTACTGTAAAGATGCTTTAGAGGATGTCATTCAATACTTTCCCCATGCCTTCTCTCTGAGACCTATCAGAGACATTTACTTCTGGCTCCAGCGCCAGGAGTGCTAGCATTCCTCAGGCTGCTTGCTTGTTTTTATCTATAGAAATTGATTCATGTGAGGGCTATGGTATCTTGTTTGTATTCCTTACAAAACAGCAGAATGTGTCTTCCTACATCCTACAAACAGCTATTCCCTCTCAACATGCCTTTTTGATACTGAATGCGCAGTTTTATTAGTATTCCCTTTGTGTTCTATTCTTCTTTTAAAATAGTATTTTATAGTAGTCTATTTCACCTTAAATTGTGGGTGTCCTGTCTTGTGTATAATTCTCAAATATAAATACATTTGAATTGTCATTTATTGATTGCCAAGTCTGTACCCAGTGATTAACATACCATTGAACCCCAGCAAAAGCCTTATGAGGTAAATATTATTAGCCATATTTTACTAAGGTAGGACTAAGAAAATTTACTAATTTGCCCTACGTCACATGGCCAGGATGTAAATTCAGGCCTATCTAATTCTGAAACCCAATCCTTTTTATAATATAATAGGCTAAATTTTTTCTTTTGATGATGCCTTTACAAGCTACAATAATATGAAAATTTGCAAGTTCTTGCTGCCAAAGGTGTGGCTGAAGAATTTGGTTATTAGATTTGACATATATAAGAAGATTGACAATAGTTATTTAGAGAGGCTAAGACTTCATATTCATTAGCATATTACTTTCCTCTTTTTTTCAATATAGAACTGGGTAAGACTGTAACACAGCAATCTTTTAACAGGATATCTCTGGCCTTTATTTTCTAGGCATGTGGAACTGAGTCACACCTCTAATTACCTCTGCTTCTATTTCTATTGCCCCTGCTGTTGCTGAGGACATGACTGATAGGAGATGATGGCGAGTGGGGAACCAGGGCTCAGAAAACACTTGCTATGTGCCCAATGTGTATACTTGCACAATATGCTTCATTATTAGTTTGACAGTTCTCCAAGTGGCAGATTGGGAATGAATTTTGGAGGTGGCTGACATATCTGTTACACATACTAGTTTTTTTCAAAGGTCATAAACACTGCTATATATTTATAAAATATATAGATATATGTAAATATATAGCATATATAAGTACATGTATATAGGTATGTATATATATAGAAATAATGTGCATATATGTTATATGCACATATGTATGCATGTATAGATGTGTATATATGCCGTATCTATGTACACATTAGCATTATGTAGTAAGATATATGTGTATGCTTATAAATGTATTTAAACATCTTTATTTCTAAAATAATTAAGATGAGTGAAGTATAGAATAAAATATCAAACAGAACTTCAGACGGTGGTGGGTTGAGGCACACATTCCTGTATTTTTTTGTACTGCTTTTAGAATGAGGCAGTATACAAAATAAGTTAATATATATCATATGCATAACTTTCAAAATTTGGAGGGATAGTCCATAATAATAAATCTTTACCTTTTTTTAGCTAAATAAATGAGGTTTAAAATGCACATGCCTTCTAAATTACTAATCAGGTTGTTTTACAAGGATCCTGTGTAAAACTACACTTCTTTGAAAATGTTACTGGTGTTATATATTACAAAGTTTGTGTTGCTATCAGAAATCTCTATTCTTTTAAAGCTTTCCAGAATACCAGAATATAAAGGTTAGTATAAAGCCATTATTTAATATTGTAAAGCCACTATTTAACAGAGTAAAAGTCTTTTAAAATGTCATTCAAGAACAGAAATAACTCCCAAGTGCTTTTATTGTTTATAGTTATTATGTTTAGGTGACAAGATACATACTGCTTTATGTCCAAATCTGTGTGATGGTGATGGGTGGGATAATGGTGTTATATCAGTGCTTCAATGCTGAGCTACTGGGAAAAGGAAGCTGAAAGTAAAAGCAGACTATATCCTTCATGAGGTTGATGGTTGCTGTTATTAGTGATGAAAAGGAAATGAGAAAATACACTGGCTTGCTTTTTATTAAGCACAGTAGGTATAGCAGATGAATGTTTGAAAGCTCATTGAGCTGCCATAAAGAAATTTAAACATTGTTCATATTGGCTAGTAGCCAAGCTCATGCTGTAAACTCCAGACAAAGGTCAGCATTACAGAGGAATTGTTAGCTCTATTCACAGAGGATGGTTTCTGTACATTCTTAGTCCAGTAATAAATGTGAGTTTTACCCAGCAGGGTTGTGGGATTACATTTGTTTTATATGATGTGATATACATATAAATTCCCTGCAAGAAAGATCAAGAAAGATTCTTTAGCATGAAATGATGGTGCTGTTTGATTTTATATATTTGGTTCTTATGTCATTTATTGTAATATCTCATATTTATGAATAAGTTTGGTTTCTGCATACCTTAATCTGGAATATTTTTAAGAGTGAGTGTTACCAGAGAACCGTAAAATACAGCACTAAAATATTGATAGTAAATATGGTACTAAAAGATAGGTGCTAAATTTTTCTTTAAGTGTCTAAAAAGTAAACTTTATTATTGTTACAGATTGTAATCTAAGATTAGCAGCTATGCTTTCCACTCCTTTATAAATGCTAGTTCAAAATCTGTATAAATAGATATGTCTTTTCTGTGAATATTGTTGGCTTCTTTATTTACTAATAGTTTTGCTTCTTTATTAACATATGCACTATATCAGTACATATAACAGAAAAAGTGAAGCAGTAGGAAAGTGTGGGTTACTTTCTTGAATGTCAGCACACATGGCTGATATAGGAGCATATAAACCGAGGATTTTGTTAAACCCTCACCTTTTGGTATTTTAGAGGCATCTCCTTCCTATGCAAATAATTTCCCATAACAATCTTTTACGTTGAAACATCATAAAACAGAGACGTAATCTAAATATTTGACCAATCAACCATACTTGTTAACTAGGAAATTAAAATATTGAGACTTTCAGGGCAGATGAGTTGGGATAGTTAATTAACAATAAAACGATATGATAAATTGTGCAATATTAGTTAACACGTTTACACCAGTTCAACTTTAAATATTTTAACCTCCTATTTTTTTTATGACAGTCCACAAAGAGGAAGTAACAGGAAAGTAGTTGCCTTAATTTCTGAAAAAGGAAGTAGCATAGAAATAGCCATCAGTTTATCTTAAATATACAGATAGCTTTATAAATCCCATACATTCTAAACACATTTCAATGTTGAGAAAATAGTGAAAACAATTGCTTAATTTCTCATATACAATAAAGACTTCTGTGATTTGTGAGATTACTTTCCCAATTTAAAACAAAACAAAATTAAATTAAAGGACAATGGATTCCTTTAAGAAATGCAATAAAGGATGAAAAGGTGTTTAGAAATTGTCAAGTTATCTGCATCTGAAATTATCCATCTCGGAACATCTATCTTAAAATGCAATCTATCTAAAATGTATCTACCTTAAAATGTTAAAGTATAGATATCTTAAAATATCCATCCTAAAATCTATTTTAAGATGTAAAAATGTGAAGGATTATAATTGTTTTTTTTTTTGCTCTTTTTCATTTGCAGCTTAGTTATGGGGCATGATTTTGGGGTGCTGTTTAGATGATTTTTTTTTAGTGATAAGAACATATGCCTTTATAATGTAGTAAATCTGTGTCTGTGAAACTCAGTGAATATGTTCTATGAATCTCTGAGGAAACTCCAAGCTTCTTCTGAAGGGTTTTGGTATGTTCAAACCAATTTTCTAAAACTACACTGGTTTTTAAAATAGACTGGATGGAAACTCTACATTTTCTAACAGCTATAAGATTTTATATATGCCAGTTACATATTTCTACATTTCTTTTAACTTACTAGTTATGTTCTTAAAACCAATGACAGTTCATAAAATTAGTCTATTATAGTCAAGTATATTTTCTAACAAAGATACTTATTTTTTTCCAAATAATTTTATAGGAAACATATTTGCTAATTGTTAAGCTAGGAATCCAAGGTGGTAAATATGTCTTCTAGATATGCCATAATTTGTGTAGTGAAGTTCTTTCTTCTTACAGCAACACTGAGGTCTCAGTCAGAGCCTATCTTAGTTCAGACAGTTAATAACGTGCTTGAATAATTAGACTTCATAACTGATAGGAGTTGCAAAACAAAAAGTTAAGGAAGGAGAAAGAAGCACATACAATAATATAGTAAAAATCACAATTGGCAGTTTGGGAATAGGGCAAGAGCCAGCCAGGCTGATAGCACACATGAGTGTTTGAGTTACATTTTCCTGGGGCCACTCTGGGGCCGTGTCTTCTATGCCTAAGTAAACCCTGAGTGCATCCCTGGCTTGCAAAGTGCATAAAGCAAGTAGAAATATTCATAATTGTGACCTTGAGGTATCAATAAATGTTTAAATTATATTCTCTCTGCTCTGGTAAAGAATTAACTAGTTATATATTTTACAAAGTTTCCTTTACAGAAAACAGTGATTAGAAGCACCATTGCATTAATCATTATAAATGGTATAAATCAGAGGGTCTGGATTTTATCTTGGCTCTACCTCTTACTCACTTTGTGACTGTGGGCAAAGTCCTTAACCGCTGTGGGGCTGTTTCCGCATAAATAGGAGATAACAGGAGATAACAATAGCATCTCCTTTGCAGTGTTGCTGGAAGAATAAAGTGAGGTAATGTTGATAAAGTGTTTAACATAAGTCCTGGCATGTAGTAAGTACTTATTAAGTGTTAGCTTTTATAATAACAAGAATACAGCTTTAGTTATAGGGAAAAGTCAGCTATTTAAAAAGGGTTTTTTCCTGGGAAGTTCCAGGCATCCAGACAGCCTTTGCTATATATAGCAAATGAAAGGCCAAAATAAACAAAATGAAATTTAACTGAACAGTACACAATTTGTCTTACAACATACAATATTTCCATACTCAAAGTTGAGAAATATCTAATTCTTATATATTTAGAATTTAGATTAATCCTTGATTGGATCGTTTTTCAGACTCAAATAACTTTACTTGGTTCAGTAATTGGTTTTGATGGTCTGTCTAACATGGTTCAGGGTTGTTTGTTTTAAAACAAGTCATGTCATACTATTTTGAGTTCTTTATAAATTTTGCATTACCTTGCTGTGACAGTATTTTTTTTTCTTTATCATGGAGAAAACCAGATCTTATTCATGGCCAAATAATTAGCTACTTTGCAAATGTCATGAAGTTTGAAGCTCAGGCATGATTACTGAGACTTAATCACATTTAAATCCCTCAGATGTATTCCACTGTATAAGACTGTATGAGAGGGAGGTGCAGGAATAAGTTGGTGATGTGTATATGTGCAGGTAGTTTTAAAAAAACAAAGGTTAATGAAATAAAATTAAAAGCTCAATTTGGCTTTATGCGATGATTCCTAAATCAAGCAGCATCCCATCTACCAAATAGAAAGAACTCTGAGGAGCTGTACAAAAGGGAAGGCTTTTTTGAAAGGCATAGAGAAATAAACAGTTCCTGATACTTCACAGAAGAAGAGTTTTTAAATGCTGCTAAGGGAGTTTGTGTTTGCCCAGTTTACTTTGACACCATCTTTGTCATTAAAAAAATACATTCATGTCAGATGAAGAAAAAAGGAAGGCTTTTATAGCAGAAAGGGGGCAAGACAAGGAAAACTGGGTTGTTTCAAGCAAGGTCACCTTCAGGATGGAAGGTGTTTATAAGGCAGATTACCTCCCAAATGCTGACCAGGAAATTCCATATTTACTGGTTTAAGATTACATTCTTGAGAGAGGTTGAAACTGCAGTTAGGTTAGGAATTATCATACTGGCCTATTGAGGTTGGGTTTAGAGCAAGTAACTCTATTCAGTTCTGTTGTTTCTTTTTTTTATCAGTAGGAAAACAGAGGACAGATTATAAGGTAGAGAGAGGTGGGAGGAAGAGATTCATACATATCACACAATTAAGTTGGTTAAAAATGGTCAAAAGAGAGAGATACTTTGTGAAAGATGAAGACCCGATCCTCAGGAGTTCTTCAATTTTATATGTAAATGTTCAGTCAAATATATAATTGGTACCTGTCATAAATAGTATGTTTACTCATATATGCAGTGCATTTAAATTATTATTTTTAAGTATTTTCATTTCTACCATTTTTTTTTTCCTAAATAGAGAGAAATTCTTACACTGGGATCCTAATTGTAACTACTAAGCCCTAAATCTTTTTAATTGAATTGTTTCAAATTGCCTTTGAGAAAGAAGTTAGTAGCTTCTCTCTTGGATTTTGGAAACTGACCTCAGCCTTTGAAGGCAGTCTTGTTTAGGTATTGAGGGTATAAACCCAAGGGATCACTTCCAGGTCTCTGATTCCTCATTTATCAGTCATAATTTATTTCCTGTGTGTTTCTTGAGTAAATATTAAATCGACGTAAGGAACTTATACATCACTGAAGGTTGAATATTTAAGTCAGTATTCAGTATGTTAAGGAAAACATCTTATAAGACATGATATAAACTTAAATCCTGGAACTTGGAGTGAAATTCCTCAAGTAGCCTGCACCCTTCCAGGAACAACTTGTGAGTCCTATTTTTATGTACTCAGGTACTAGAGCAGTGATTGAGTCATAGCTTTACCTGTGATTTCAGGAGGCTGAATATTATTATTTTATTCATTTAAACTCTTCAGGGAAATTTACTGTAATAATTCAGAGTAAGGACATCCCAGAGCATGATGACTATTATTTTGGGCAGTTTATTTGTAATGTCCCATGTCCAAGAATGACTAACTCTTAGGTTGTTTAAACTGGAAAGGTCAAATGACTTAAGCTTCCAAAAATTCATTTAGCAAACTTCACATTTGCTTTCAGCACTATAGTTCCTTTCACCAATGTATATACATGTATGGCTGCAAGTACATTGAATTTACAAGGCAAATTATAGTGTATTGTGCATAACTGTCATTTTGTTGGTAGTTCAATATTATGTTTGGCATGGGTGATAGCATTGCAAAGTAGTCTTGCTGTAACTTTGACTTTGGTATCCTTAGTTAGAAATGACTTCTCTGTTAGACACATGGTCTCCAGATAAAATGACTACTTAGGTACACTTTTAAATTTAAAAAAGTTTCTGCTGTAAACAGTTGTACCTTTGGTTGATAATCATGGACAGAATGTATAGTTAAATGGTACGCAAAAGTCTAGAAAAGCAAAATATTGAAGATGAAAACTTGACTGGTATATGGTGTTCCTTGAAACAACCTGTAGAAAATGTGAATGGGAAAGTCTGACAACACAGAGTAATTTTCCAGTGTTCACATACAGACCTAAAAATACAGTATGTCCACAGGCCATTGTACCATGCATAGTGCTCTTGTCATTCCCAATGTTTGGGAATGAATACAGAAAAGTGTAATAACAATGCCATGTCCATTTAAATAAAAATTTAAATAAGAATTTTGTGTATATTACAATTAGCTACATTACCATATGGCATAAATTTGGCTTAAGGAATCATGAATTTTGTATATACATATTGATTGACTATAAAATTCAAGGCATTATGCAAAGCACAGTGAAGGACACAATGCCTGAAGAAGCCATAAATATACACGAGAAAGGATGGAAATACTTCTAGCAGTTTTCAAATTGAGGCATGTGTACTCTGGAGATTCACAGAGAATGTCTAAGGGACACATGGACATTTATGATTTTAAGGAAATTCATTTTCATAAACTCGGTTTTCTTATGTACTGATGTTGACTTGTGTGAGAATTTGACTGTGTTTAAGCCCAGAGTCAAGCTAGTTCTCTTTCCTATTTACCTTTTCACAAATGCTCTGTTCTTTCTTTGCTAAAGGAAAACATTCCCCTCTTCCTTCTGAAATCCTATTAAGTTGCGCTGTTCTTTGGATGTAAGTTTTAAATAAATAGGAATTAAAAAACTGATGTTGAGAAGGTGAAAGGATTTGTATCAAATTCTGTTTCAAGTCAAGTGGTTTCAGTTCCTAATTTTCATTCAAATTGAAGAAATACCTAATAAGTTGTCAGTTGTTAAGCATTAAAAATAATTTTAATGTTAAATTACTCTGGTATTTAACATAACTCAAAAAATTAAGACACTGCTGTAAGAAACTGTTTCCATTAACAATACAAAAATAGAAAATGAATTGATTTTGGGTACATAACAATAAGTAATATCCATCATAATTGTAAAAAAAAGTCTAGTTCATCTCAGTAAGATGAATTTCCAACAAAATTTTACTTTTTAAAAAATTGTTTTTAGGTGTATATATGGGTTTGATTTGTTCTTTAGTAATAACTATAAGAAAAGTCAGAGAAATCATTTGCAGCCTTAAAGCTTTATAATTAAATGAAATAAATTGTAAATTTCAATATTTTATTGCAGCAATATATGATTGACTGTCAATATAATATTCTCAAGCATAAAACATATTACCTTAGCCTAATATTTTATGGGGGAGTTGATTGAAAATATGAACTCATGGAGAAAAGGAAGTAACATAAAAATTCTAACCATTAGAGGAAAACGTGATCATTTATTTTTACACGATAGTAGGTATCAAATAAATATGGTATTTAGATTCCATTGGGTACATTTAAAAGAGCTGTGTAACAGCTTTATTTTAAAATATCAATATTTACAATATGCTGGAAATTACATCATTTCCAATTTTTTACACTCATGAGGAAACATTTTAAATGTTACCTTGAAATGTGTGAGTCAGTATATATGTTTTTAAAAGATTATTGTAGGGTGCATGTGAGTAATAAAAGTTAAAAATTCATAGATCTAGGCAAACCACTTTATATTACAATGAAGAGATGAAGATCCAGAGCAATTAAGTATATTGCCAAGGTCACCCAGCTTGTTAGTTGCAGCATTAGACCAAAAGGGGTCATGGAGAAAAGAAAGGTTTCATGGAGGGTATAATAATGAAGCTAAAATTTTGCTGAGTGAAAATGGCCTCTCAAGGCAGTAGAAAATTTTGAAGATAGGAGAAGTTTTCACCTAGTATTATCACTTCCTTCCTGAACTGTAGAACATTTCTGTTTGCCTGAATTATAGAGTTTGCCTGAATTACACAGATCTGTTGGAATGTATTGGTACATAAGGATGGAAAGTTCCATGGGGGCTGTATGCTTAGGGCAATGATTTTAAACTTTCTTCAAATACTGTGTGTACGATTAGCTGTTGGAGGTTTTACATAGAATGAAAGAGAGAAAAGTAGTATATAACTAACATAGAACTTACAAGTTAGCACTGTGTTAGATGGTTTCCATCATCTCAGGTAGTTATTTGATCAAGACACTATTTTGGGAAAATCAATCAAATGCTGTTTTATTTCACTTTAACTTCCTTCAGATTTTACAGCATGGTTAGATTCCACTGGTGTGATTCCACTTCCCTAACACAAATGCACATACCACAAACACACACACACCCCTGAATCTCTAAATCTGTTCCCAAAGGCTTTTATGCCCTAGACTCTGGGGTTTGTTTTAAGGCACAAAGCAGAGTGGCCCTTTTTATCACTACTTTTCTCCATGGCTAAATATTTATGCTTCTTTAATATTCTTTCTATCATATTATGTTTATTTTAAATAAAAACAATTAATTAAAAATAGTCTTTTTATACATTTCCCCCAATATTTCTAATAATTGAATTTACCTAAAAGAAGGAACATAATTTTCTTTTTTTTTCTTATTCAAGGAGGGAAAGTATTTTAAGAAAAACAAACCACATTGCTATTTGGAAAGATATTTTGGAATGTGACATCTGAAAATTAAAGGCAGACTTGAGGAAGAAATAAAAATATCATGAGCAAAGTTTTTAAAGTTTGGGACCCATATTTGGCATGCCTGTACTTACTTTAAAGGCAGTTTACCTTTAAATACATATACTTTTCTGAATGCAAAGAATAGTGCAAAGTGGGTACCACTTCCACCTGATGACACTAATCAGTAAAGACCCTTTCATTCTGCTATCCTAATTAGGACCTGCCCCCAAATTCTTTTTTCTTTTTTCTTTTTTAAGCTGAGGTCTGTCTTCAAAACTCAGCTTCCACTTCTGAGCTTACCTCTTTCTGGGTTCCTCCCCAATGCTCCAAGGTTTAGTGAAGTTTCATCTTTCTTCTTTTCTCTTAGTACCTCATGCAAAGCCCTTTCAAACTTCACTGGAATTGAAGATTTGTTTTTGAAGGACCAACCCCCTTAGGGTGAGAACCCATGTCTAATTTAAGTTTGCAACTGTGCGAATGGTAGGGAGATAATGCTCATGGAAGAGAGAAGTGATAATTAAGGTTACCCGGATCTCAGTGGAACTTTGGCCACAATATTCCTTGTCCAGCATTTCTTTAAATGAGATAGACTCTTTAAATTAATTGCAGCCAACACCAGAACGCTCTCCCTGCCTTGGACACTGCCAGGAGCCCTTTGTAACAGATTTCTTCCCTTCTTTAATTTTTTTCCTAACCCTTGAACTCCCTGGGCAGAGTTCAGTGATCTCTCCTCTGTGCCCCAAGGGTCCTCCTAACAAGTGACATTGTAACTGTTTTGTGAAAGTGTTTATGAAAGTGTTTTTCTGCGAGCCCCTTGAATTATACAAGGTCTCATTCACCTTCCTTTCAGAGCTCAGGGACCCTCAATATTTCTTTCCAGGATTTACCTGTACATGTAAAGCCCATAGGCCAGTCTTGGGAAGCTGCTTATTAATAATTTGCATGAAGATGAATAGAATAAGTTTCGCCTAAATAGGACATAGTTGTTGCCTAAAGAATAACTGTTTAGTGCCATTTTATTGGACAAAAATCTTTACCTGGTATTTCTTTCAATATGTGACATTTGTAAATTATTATACAAAATACTAACCTCTCTTAGATCAAACTCTTAATTCATTATAAATGGAACATATCACTATATTTTAAAATACTTCCTATGTTGTATGAGTACCTATATAGGTGTTTATGTACCCAACTGAACACAACCTAGATTTTAGGTAAAGCTACTGTATTTTCTATTAAATACATAACTTAGAAAGCAAGCATTTGGTTCGGCATTCACTTCCTCCCTTCTGCTACCTTTCTCCCTGACGTCTAGCTACTCGTTTTTTGCTTACTTGTGTTGTGGTTACTGTTGTTTGTGTTTTGGGCAATATAGAATAGGGCTCTTCAAATGTTAATATGCATGAGGATTACCTGGATATCTTGTATAAAATGCAGATTCTGAACCTGTAGGTCTTGGGTGGGGCTTGAGATTTTGCATTTCTAACAAGTTCTCAGATGATATGGAAAATGCTGGTCCATGGACTGCAGTGTACTAAGATTTTGGAGACTAAAATGGCACATGTCTATTTCTGCTTATAAAACAACTTCCTTAAAGACGTTTAATTCAAATGTACATGTTTTTTAAATGGAAAGCAAAAATCTGGTGGTTGGGCAAGGGAGACCCATTTCTCACCAGGCTGATAGATCTGAGAAAGCTTTGCTGGCTGAGAGAATCAGGAGGCCAGACTGGTCAATGTGGAGACAGCAGGCAGTCTGACAAGTGTGTCTGCGCAGATGGACCAGATTGGGTGGGGCAGGCCCGATTGGTGAAAGGCTTGACGTACAAATTTATGTTGGAAACAGAAAAGTGTCTGAGGTGTTAAATAATTTTAAGGGGAAGAATGGCATGCTTGAGGTGGATGGGTTTAACATTAAAAAAAGAATGAACATTTTTTTTAAGGTATGTTTATATTTTAGGTAAATGGGAAAATTTTACTACTAGTGGGGAAAGACAACGTTTTTAATAATGTATTTAGAGACAGAAGCCATTTCCAAATTTTATGCCAGGTTAAATAATGGGAGACAATTAATATTACAGTGTTACACAAAACGGTCTCTTCACACTTGAGAATACTCAAGTAGCCAGGAAGAAATTGAAGTGATCTGTAATTAATTCTAAACACAGACTCAAAATGAATGTGATTTTTTTTTCAATCCTATATTCCAGGCTTAAAAACATTTAGCTATTTGCCCATCATTTATTCAGGTCATTTTTAGTATTAAATGTAGATATGTAGTAGATAGAATATGAGACCCATGTTTGGCATGCCTGCACTTACTTTAAAGGCAAGTTGCCTGCAGGATTACTGAACCAGAGCTATCAGGTCTCTTTTATCCCTGTACCTGACTTCAGCAAATGTAAGGAAACTTGCCTTTTCAGGGTGTGGGAAAATGAACCTTCATTTTATATCCAAAGGTGACCAAACTCTTACAGTTTTAAGAGTTTCACTTCACAAAGTTTCAATTTTAATAAAATACAGAAATTTATCCTGAAACAAAAGGCCTCAGAAAACCCATGTCTAAATATTTACCTTACTGAAGTACTGAGACACATACAATAACAAAAAGATGAGTATTTAAGAGCAGAATAAATTTTTGCCCTGGGTATTTGTCACATGTTGTCACTTAGCCTATCATATCTGAAGATGAACTATTGAGAAAATAGAAAATATTAAAATAAGAAACCAGGAGGCCTCATTTATCGGTGGCATGTTTTACTTTAATGGATGCAGTAACAATGCTATCAGCTGCAATGCTCCCCGAAAGACCTCCATTGTCTCCCCACTTCTCTGTCTTTGGCATTGGACTAGCATGTGTTAATGAGGTTGTCTGCTCTTTTTGCCCTGTTGTTAGGGCATGAACAGCAGGCCTTGCCTTTGGTACTGAGGCTTTCATAAGATCAAAGCTTTTAAAAATGTTTTCATTGTTATTGTTGTTGACATGACTCTTTGCTTCTACTTTCCCTGCTGGGCCAGACCTGAAGATCTTTGCACCGGCTGTTATTTTTTCTGGTGTGCTGAATTGTAGTTGGTTTGAAGACTGCGAAGGGAGGGGGAAAATTATATTGAATCCTCAGTTCAAGTTGGCTACTGGTCTTGCACTGTTTCTAACAGGAGACTAGAGTGTAACGGGAATGCAGTGGTACCTCTCTCTGAGGGAACAGTGGAAAGCATAACTAAGAAAAATTAGTGCATTTTGGAGTTTGTCAGCTGGAAAAGGCACAAAGTTAACCAAAGGGTATTTTTCTCTTGTAGACTTTCAGTTACATTTTCCATCATGCAAAGACGTTAAGATTGCCTCAGGCTTCTTAATGTGGGAATAATAAGAATATTAATTCATTTATTTTTACATCCTTATGTTAATTTTGTCATTAATATTTAAAGGAGATTTTCGTGTCATTGAAAAAATGTCTCAGATGCCTTCCTTTCAATCTAAACTCATATATAATCATATAGCTATTCCATGAAGTGGAAAATAATGATAACTGGACTGCTTTTGAAATGCATAAAATCATAGCTGGAATGTGAGATACCCATTTTCTGCTCCAGAGAGATGCTCTGCTGGAGAGAACTTTGAAAGGAGTGGTTCCCAGTCCTGCTGTCCTTGAAGAGGTGTCTGTAGAATATGTGGGCCATGGAGTTAACTACTCATGTAGCCTAGCTTGGCCTTCAATATAGTGAATGATTTATGGGTTAAAATAGAGAAGCATGAAAAAAATAGTTGATAATTTGTGCCAGGATTTCAATGTCCTGTTAATCTTTAAAACTTTATTAGTGAAATCATTTTGTTTTTATACATATATTCTTATGGAGAAACTGTGGAATGTGACATTTTTGTAGTTCTCTATAATGATGATTTACCATTTTAAAAACACAGTCAATGAGAGGAATTTAAGTTTCATTTTATTTTCCTTTTAGTTAAGACATATATATTTTTTTCCTACCTCATGCAGTTACCACTTGGACTTTTTGGGAGACCAAAACCTGTATGAGATTCTTATAAACTAAATAAATTAGTGTTGCCACAATTAAAGTGACAGATTTTTCTGTTTCTTATCCTTGTACAGATAGAGAAAGTATGATATTTAGAGTCTTTCAATTTAGGTGGGATTTAGTTGGAAGATAGGACAGGGGAAGGAAACCTCTGATAAGATGGCCCAAATTTAAGTGGCAAAGCTCTATAGTTATAGTTACAGTTTTAAGAGCTTCATTTCACAGATAAACAAAGGGCAAAGGATATGGGGTAGGAATTTAACAAATTATGCAATAAGAGGAAAAAACTGCCACTTTGAATTGATATGAAATGAAAGATTAATTTAAATATAATTTTATGGAGTAATAATGATACTGTATAAATCAGAATAAAAACAGAATAAGAAATAACATTAATGAGGTTATTCTATAAAATTTTAATATCAACAGAAAAGAGAATTTTGTTTATACTGGAGTCTACTTAAATTATGATGTTATTAATTTTCCATGTAACAGCTATTTTCATATATTTTAAACAATAAAATCTTTAAAGTCGCAAATACGTAGAAAAATTATTTAGACTACAAAGTAATATACCACAATTCAGTCTGCATGAATGGATTTCATTTATGTTTCATTGTATATTTTCCATCAACTTTGTAACTAAGGTAATTTTGATTGGTTAGATTTGACACATATGGACAAAAATGTTGCCCCTTCTTTCTTGGTAATAGAGACTGTTACTTCTAGAAGTGAATTTCAGTAGTATAATTTAGATGATAAGGCTTTTCACCGTACTGTAGTGTTTGCATGGGCTTTGTCTGGGTTGTTTTCAAGATAAATGCTCTCAAGACTTACCCATAGCTTTGTAGGTTAGAAAAATATTCATGGAAAGTATGCTCTTTTCTTGAACAATGCTTTGGCACTCAATAGGACAAACAAATGACTCTCAGCAGCGATATGGAGATTTAATCCTAAAGTCTTATATATTTTACATAAATATATTTACTCTTATGTCAATACTTTAGTTTCTTAATTACTGTAGCTTCATAGTAAGTCCTGATATCTAAAAAGGTAGGTCTCTCATTCTTGTTCTTAACACTATTGACAATTCTTGCCCTTTATTCTTTCATATACACTTAAGACTCATGTTATTAAATGTTATGAAAATTCCTGTTGAGGTTTTTATTGGAATTTCTACAACTGTAGATAAATTTAAGGAAAATTGATATCTTTTTGATATGTTATTCTTATTCATGAAGATATTATACCTATACATTTATTAAAATTTCTTGAATATATTTTCATAAAGCATATCATTTTTTCTTTTTGAAGCACTAAATTCTTAACACAAAATTTTAACTTATTTTCAAATTAAGACCTTATGAAAATATTTTTTAAGAAAATGAAACAAGTTTCAAATTGAGAAGAATTATTCTCAACACATACAACTGGAAAATATATATATTAGTAATGTATGAAGAATTTCTACATATTAGTAAATAATGGAGAGAAAAATAAGCAAAAAAAATCATAAACTGACATTTCCCCCTAAATCAAACACACATGTTCAGTAAACACTGGAAGAAATGTTCAATATCATTAATGATCAGAGAAATGCAAGTGAAGAATGCCGTGAGTTACCATTTAAAAATATGTAGTTGGAAATATAAATATATAGAGATGTATTTAAATCAGACATTTCTAGTGTTGTAGAAGTTGTGGTTCATAGTTTCTAGTCCAAATTTAATATTACCTGTGGTGTGTATATATATATAAAAATTCTCACAAAAAACTCTTGTTTTAGTTCAGCAAAATTTATTTTCATGAAACACTGTTTAAACTATATGACACTTGGAAGTAACCTAAAAATCATTAAAAAGAGAATGGGTGAGTGAACTGTAGGAATGGAATGGGGAAAATAATATGGTTAGGTGTGTGTAGCTATCAAGTTCCTATTCTAAATTATTGATTTATAGATACTTATTATAGTATTATAATCAAAGAAATGAATGAATGAATGAATGCATAGACAAATGAGCACATAAGCAAAAAAATACATTACTATATAATTGATGGCCATACCTGACCAATTATAGAAGGTTTTCACAAATCAAGAATTATGATTAACTTCACTCTATGAACTCAGTTCCAATAAAAAAAATGATATCCATAATTGTTACAAGATTTTGTTTTTTGCTGACTTTTATTCTCAGCTCTTCTGCCTATGATTCCAATGGACTTGTATGGTGAGTGTTTAGAGTTTGCACACAAGAATAACTTAGACCTGTTATGTTAAATCATGAACAGCTCTGTATTTTGTAAGAGTATGTTAGAACAAAGGTGATTTAATTTTGTACTTAATACCCCTCATGAGGATAAAATAATTCAGTTGGCTGTCAGCATATTAGCATTAGGCAATCAAGGCAAGGTTTTTCTTTCTGAGATACCTGAGGGATCAGCAAAGTCAATATTCTGTATATTCTTTAAATAACTGGTATTTATTAGTACGTTGAATATTCTCTTAAGTACTGAAAAGAAAAAGTGTATTTTTAAGGGGAGGTGATCACACAATATGAGGTAGCCAGATGGGAACGTGAGGTCAGTTTCTCTTCAGTTTGACAGTTGGTTCAACATTTTCTTTCTGCCAAAGAACCAACACAAAGAATTTGCATAACAATCTCAACAAAAACAATACAGAGTTGGGAAACTGCAGAAAATTTTTCATTACTCTAGTAGCTTGAAATCTTGCTGAGGTATGTGAACCCAACTTTGAATTTGATAACTGTATTTTTTTCCTAAAGATCTCAATATTCTATTTGTTATCTTCTGCCTCCTGTCAGAACCACAATTAAGCCAGTCCCAGAATCGTGAAACTATTTTTTAACCACAGTTCTAACATAAGAAATCCATTCTTGAGTTTAACAACCCTCATTTTAGGGAAGTATTTCATTTTACTGTTTGGTTAAAAGTGGAGAGTTGTCATTTACGGCAATTTATCTGTAACCAATATAGGTTTTAGGAAGCAGTGTTGCCCAGGAAAATTTGTGAAATGGAGTTCTAAAGTATGGAGTTGATTTTTCTTCCTTTACTGCATTGTTAACCTCAACAAATTACTTACTTCATTTCCACATTTTAAATCTCAAGTACTTGTAAAATAGTTGCAAATATTAAAATTATATTACTTTATAAATGTTTGTAATAAACTACACCATGAACTTGAATTTGGGGGGGATAGAAAACTTTCTAGGAGTTATTTGGAAGTCATGAATCTACCCTTTATTATTCTCAGAAACAGAAACCAATTGTGTTCTGTCTCAAACAGCTAGGTTTATATTAGGTTAAAAAAAAAATCCTACCCAGCATGGTATTAATACATCTTAAGTTTGGCCACATTTCCTATTAAGAATATGACATAAGAAGTTACACAGTATGCTGGAGTGATTGAACACCTTTAATCTTTGGTATTTCTATACTTGTAGCTCAAAGTCAAGAAGAAAGCCCCATATGATGTGTCTATAACTGTGTACATTGCAATCTGGAATATCAAAAGCAATCAGTCCTCACTCAAACAGGATTGTACTATTCAAAGTAAATGCTTTCTTACTATGAGTTTTATTCCTGAGACCAATTTAAGTAAACTGAAGATAAGGAAACACAAAGGGATATTTGCCAATGATTTCATTGCCTTCTTCATTTCAAAATACCAGTTTGATAATTTAGATGATTCTCCAATCCAGATCATTCACTCCTTTAGAGTATGCTGCTTTAAAGAAATCAAAGCCAAGCCACTGAAATAAGACTAAGAATAAATCTTACATTATAGGAATATTAGAAAGTTACAGTGATGTCAATGTTAAAACTCAAAGTCATTTTTTGTATGGTATGCAAACACTACAATAAAGTGTTAGATTCGAATAAAGTAAATAGGAACTCACAGGAACATTTTTTAAAATCAACCAGCTTTCCTGATCCATAACTTGGGTTTAAGAACCTAAACACATCACAGGCATTTATCAACACTCCTCCTCTCTTTTGTGACCTTTTGAAAGCATAATTCATCAAGAAAATATTTTTCAATAATCTCTGCACAAGATAATTTGCCTTTTTTCTGATCTTCAAAGTGACAGATTGCATAGGTTGAGCCTCTGTGACTTAAACCACAGACAGTTTCATGTTTCAATGTGCTTTTCTGTCTCCCTGGTTGACTTGATGTATAATAGTTGAGGTAGTGCAAAATTAAAAATTAATTAATTTGAGTGAATTGGTAATAAAAGGGACAGAGCGGCTGTATTGAGATGCTAATAGGGCTATTCCAGACCTATTCTCGCCATCTGACCCTCTGGAATATCCATCCAACAGCTGTGGTAGGCAAAACTGACAACTGAGCACATTCAAGAGGAAGGGTCAAGAGTTTGGCATCTAACCCCAGTGGGGCCAGAGCAGGGGCTGCTCTTTCCAAGATTCTACTTTGGGATGAAAGCAGGTCAGATGGTTGAAATAATATATTTGCTTGCTATTACTAGAGAATCTCTGTATAGAAGCAGTGGTATGATCTCAGGATGTGATTTTGTTTCTTTTCTTTCTTTTTTTTTTTTTTTTGTGGAAAGTGAATTCCTGAGCAGATCTCTGTAAGGCTTCCAGTAACTATACTGCTTGCTTCATTGAATGTTTTACTGGGAGAATGCATAATTAATGCAATTGATATTTATTGAAAAAAAATGAAACTATTGGTATTATGAAGTACATATACTGTTATACAACTGTTCATGCATGCTGGAAATGTAATATATCCATTTTCTTTTAGAGTCAAATACAATACTGAATACAAGAATTGTATTTTACAACATACATAGTAAAAAATGTTCCATTTTATGTAACTACCTGATTTGTAAAGTAATAGGAATCTCTGACAATAAAAAAACACACAAAATAGCACCAATTAAAGTTATATCAACAGGCTGATTTGTGACAGTTTCAGTAACAATTATACAGCAAATTTCAACAGCAAAATTTTGAAATTGAAATGGCAAATTCAGAAATAACTAAAGCAACAAAATCCTTCTTGAAAAGTAGACATATGGATAACAGACAAAACCAAACAAAAATTTGCTTTTTTTTGTTTAACAAAAGGTATAACTTTATCTTTTCCTTTAAAAAAGCAATTTTATTTTCCTGAAGAACACATTATACACCTTGAGTTCCCTAGCTATAGTATCACCTTTGTATTACTTTGAAGCAGTCCAATATCTAGTCTAAACACTAAAAACAAAAACTGACAAAAAACAATCTTTGGATAACAATGTAATTTTTAATGTTTCCCCTACTTGATTTCTTCTTGTTTTTCCTCAGAGAGAATAAGGAAATGATGATTAGCTATTTCAGTGAGAACCCAATTACTTCCATGTTTCTGGTGGAAATTTTCTTACCATTCACTAATCAGTGAGTGAATCAGCTAGTCACTATTGACCTCCTGTAGCTAAATTTTACATAATTGAAAATTGACTGGCATTTGCTCCAGACTCAATGCACTCACCTAAAATTTACTGTGGTGTGGTGATGTTCATATATTTTAGCAATCCTGTTCAATTTCTGTTACATCTATCCACACCAAGAACTAGAGCATTTCTACTATTTCTATCTCTACTACAACTACTACTACCAGCCAATTAATACCACCACTGCTACTAATACCTAGTATTTATTGAGCTCTTACTTTGTACCAGGTCTCATTCTACCACTTTTATATGTATTAATACATGGAATCCTCACAACAATCTCCCTTCCAAGTAATATTATTTTCCCTACTTTAAAAATGAAGAAACCTAGATGGTTTATCAGTCAATTCCCTTTTAACACCACCCCCATGGGATTTTAAATGAATGTAATGCACATTCTTTGTTTCTCATCTAAATGATTCTTTTTTTCTTAAAATACAAGTAAGTAAAGATATATTTTATTATGAGGAGTTTTTTTAAAATCAAAAGTATGAGAAAATGTATCTCAAGAAACAAACTGAAAGTTCTTCTAATTATTGCATAATTATTCCCCAAACCCCCCAAAGATAAACTAAAGGGGTCATCAAGCAGAATTATAAATCTCAAGTCTCAGGCTGATATTGATGGGGAGGTAAATAACATTATACTTTGCTGTTTCAGAAAATAAGATTAAATTGTCCTCCAGTGCAATAAAACGCAGATTTCAAACCTAGGTTGATTCATTTAAGGTGCTTTTCAATCAATGAGGGTATGAAAGGAAGTGCACAGTTGGCAAGAGTTGGAAATCCAGCTCAAAGCCTGAAGAGGAGTGTACTTATCTAATTGCTACAAGTGCTGCAATATGAGCTGATGATTTTAAAGCGCTTTCAAGTCAAGAACTGTAATTCTACTGAGATAATCATTCCTGCTACAGATTAAAATCTGTAGACTATTCCTGTTAAAAATAATAGTAATCAATTGTTATAAGACACACACTGATAGTAATGTTTCAAATAAAATAATTCAGAATTGCCCATAAAGTTCAACATAAAAACCATGTCCAATTGTGCAGTGCAGTATAATGTTTTAGTATTTCCTTTATAGTTCCTATTTTCTGTAGTTTATAATTAATCAAAGCACTCATATTGGGTGAGGTTCTCCAAGTCATTAAACAGAAATTAGGTTCACATTATCTCTTCATTGCTTTTCCCCACTGTATTTAGTGAAGTGTGAAAATATTTTCACTCAGAAAAAAAATAACGCCTCCTCCTTTAATATTTTATTCCATACTCTCTAGCAATGCTTGTACACTGACACAGTGCTGGGATTTGTATATTAGGAATTCAGTTATTTTGCACTTGAAAACATGAAAATACTGCCTTCACATCTCCTTTACACTTCTTCAGTACTGATTTTATTACATTATTGTTACACAGTAATTCTGAAAAATACTTGGAGAAATTGGCACAATATGAGAGATTTTAAACAAAATTGACATGTGTTTTAAGTCAATAGAACTGGGTTGCTAGGAATATCCGCTTTTAGGTATTCTGAAAGAGAGTAACTTTGTTGAGTTTTATGTTTACTTAGTTTATGTGTTAGAAGTTTAATCAAACTGGAGTATATGCTAATGTTTTGAAATTTAAATAATGTGTTTTTAAAAACTGTATGAATTAATTTATCATGTGAATCAAATGCTTTTATACATCCAACATATTTGAATTACTTTTCCCATTAAAAAGAAGATGAGAACTTCTAAAAATATTTTTGTATCATCCAGTAATTCTTGAAACAAATATATATTTTTTCTGTTTTTCTATGTACAAGGGAGTAATTTAGTGGTGATAAAGTTTGTATAGTAGTGTTTCCACAAATATGAATATGAGACAAGAAATAGAATGGCAAATATATGCAAGTATTTAAAATTATCTTTATTTCTTAAATCAAAATATTATTTTAGCTAACATGGTGCCAATGTCAATAATAGTCATGTGGTATGCAACTTCGTTAGTGGCTATCATATCATGTGAGAATTTTGTCAGCTCCATGCTGCTCAGTTGAAAAATCCTGTTGGAGGTATTGGCTTTTAAACTTTTCCAGGTTCTGGCTATTGTGCTAAGCATTTGTTTTTGGAAATGAAGTGACACTTGTTCTTATGAAAATGGAGTTGAGCAGATTGTTTTGTGTAAAGTTCAAGTACAGTTAACTCTCCAGCTGAACAATTGTGCTCCCATCTCTGGGTGTCATTCAGGTCAATCTGAATTATTAAGGAGGATTGCAGGAAGGGTAAGTATGATTGGATATTCTGGATGAAACACTAAAAAAGAAAAAGAATAACCAAACCAGAATATCAGTGTCTATAATGGTTTTGATTCACCTTCATTTCATTGTTTTTTAAAGATAAATATCACAGATCATGTGAAACCAAGTAATAATTAGCACACACTTGTTCTTTTTTAGAACTTAGAGTCATGTTAAAAGTTTACACATTTTTTACATCCTTATCTTAGAAGATAAATTTAAGGTGATTATAATACAATATATTAATACATTCTAAGGTATCCAGATATATAATTGTCTGAACAATATTTGAAGGAAAGAGGGTAGAAGAGAGTAATATATATATATATATATACATATGTATATGTATATATATATATATATATATATCAGTGGTTTATCTTTCTTTTGAAGTATCTCATAGTTAATAATCTTAAAAATAGCATTGTTATTTTCAAATCTTTATATAAGCAAACCTTACAGAATGGCTTTCTGTATCTTATAAATGAAATGGTTGATGTTGTAAGTATTAAGATAAGTTTATACATTGCCAAAGAGGTTATTTTCACCTTGAAAAATAATGAAATTAAAAAGAAAAGAAAAATTGTAAGGTCCTTTATGTTGATTGTTCTCATGAGGTAGAACAAATAGAAAAAAAAATTATAATTGTGAAAAACCCTACTGTAATGGACAAGATTAATCTATAACACCTTTCCTGAAGTGTGAATTAAATCTGATGTTTCAGGATCATCTGGAGTTGATGCAGATGCCTGTGAGCATCATGGAACTAGCCATCCAGCTGGCAGCTCCTGTTATCAGAATGCTAGCCTTGGCTGGTTAAATGGATTTTGCTTCAGGTTAAAAAGTCTTTAGGGAAATGGGTCAAATTGCACAAGGACAACTTTTCTAATCCTGGCCTATAATGTAAAAGTAAGTGCATAATAGGGTAACTTTAAACCCTGCAATATACAAGATCATTTAGAAATAATAGGATGGGGAATCTCAAGAGAATAAAGTAAATCCATACTTGGATACTAGCAAAAGTCTTTACTGAAAGAACAGACTAGAATTCCAGTCCCTCTTTACTTTTCTCTCATGTTGTGTGACTCTGATATGCTCACTTTAAACCATAGAAATGCTGACTCTTCAAAGGGAAACCATCTGAAGCAGTGACCTTACTTTTCACATATGATGTGAGATTGTTAAAATTATGCCATCTCCTGAATTTTAGACCATGTTATTCTGAAGATGTTAACATGGCTGAGAAATATCACACTGGGCTAGAAGACCCAGTACAAACATCCAAGGCAGCTGTGAAATTTTGGAGTTTATATTTTATTTTATAGAGGAGGAAATAGTGTTTTAGATACTCAAAAGCTTAAAGAAATCCTCTCAACAAAGTATAAAATAAACTCTTAAAACTCAATAAATCCTATTATGAACTGATTATTTTGTATGCTCTAATTTTCAGAAAAAAATAAGGCATGAAGTTGAAATTTTGTGTTTTGTAATGAATATCTGAAATTCAAAGCTATTTATTAGGAAGACAGAATAACATTTTGATGGCTCCCACAGAACTTAAATGTGACATAGGACATAGCTGTCTATACCATGATCCTCTATTGAGTAGATTTGGCCGCCTGCTGTCCTGATTCTTTGACTCTCTCACTAGGTTGTGTCAAAGAGCTTGCAAGGGACACAATGAAGTTGCCATCATTTCCATGGGCTTTGGCAGTTCAATTATTTTATGTGTGAATATACTGCATGATGATCGCCACCCTGTATTTTCTATGGTTAAGTGGACATACATTGACTCACTTTTCTTTGACAGGAATTTGAAAAGCAACTAAGAAAGTTAAATATGAATTATAGTAAGAAGCATTCTGGGCTGCTTCAGAAATTCACTGCTAACATTTTAATGATTTATTTTTTTTACCCCTTATTAACTCTAAAATAATCAGAAAGTAATGTAAGTTTAATATCCTTGGAACAGTGGATTTTCTTGCTTGAATATTAAACTCACGTTCTTGTCCTAGGAGTTCTTACTGATGTTTGATACATCTGATTATATAAGTATAATGTATATTGTACATATATAAAATGTACTATGTAAGCAAGAACAAGTATTAGAATTTAGTTTGTGCTAGTAATGGTACTTATTGACTAGTGGTATTTGTTGACTCGGACTCTTAATAAGAATATTCAGCACCACTCAACAGTATTTATTGCACATCTACTCTGCAGATACTGGGGATAGTTGTTAAGAAAAATAAGTCATTTTTTATAAATAAAGTCCCAGTCATTATTCACAAACAGCACCCAGTTTATGAGATGAAGTATAGGAAGAAGTCAAGTAAAAGAAGTATCAATGCAACAGAGATTTAAGAGACACAATCCCCTGAAATTGGAAAAGACAGCTCAACTTGAGGGGATAGGGAATAATTCTGAAGAGCAGGTAAGTGGAACTTGACAAATTATTTGGAGATAATTGGGCACAGGAAAGGTGAGATGATAAAGTAAGGTGATGATAAGGTAATATGACAAAGTTCTGAAGGTAAGAAATATCAAGATGTAAGCAGCAGGGCAAGTATTTTAGTATTGTTGAGACATACATTGTGAGGGGTGCAGGCAGGGGTAGAAAATGTTATCTGAGAAACAGGCACAGGCAGTTAATATAGTTTGTTAAATACCATCTAAGTTACTTTAACTTTGTGTGTATTTGGGGGGATGCTTTTTTTGAGGGGTTGGCTTATAATGTCTTTAAAATACAATTGACATAGATAGATCTTTATGATGGGGGAAAAGTTAGATAAAAATAGAGGTTTTTATAGTTGTCAATTCAAGAAGTAGTGATGGTCTTATCTGGACAAGTTTTATAAAATCAAAGAGCAAGCATGGAGCAGATGCCAAAACACACAGGATATGAAATCCATGGAAATTGGTCACCTAAGGGAGAGAGAAGTCTAGGTGAACCAGTTTTCTGATAAGAAGAGGAAATATGGCAAAAATACAGGGCTGTGAAAAAAATGATGAGTTCAGTTTTGGACATTTTGTACTCAATCATTATGGGACGTTCAAGTATGACTATTAAGCAAACTTGAAATTTGAGTCTAAATTTCATTGCTAAATAAAATATGATTGACATGTAGATTTATAAAATTCATTGATAACAGATGCAGCTAAAAATTTAGAAAGTGGATGAAGTTGCCCACAGAGAATGCAAAAGTCAAGACAATGCTCCTGTAAAGAGCCTGGGGAACACAGATGTTTAAAGGAATTCTAAATTCTTTTATGTCAATAAGATATTGTTTATAGTACATATCTTTAATTCACTCTTTTACTTTCTTCCCTCTGTTAATGAAAATACCTATATTTTCCCAATTAAAATGAAAGCAAAAACAAGAATACTTTTCTAATATATCTTTTCAAGTTACCCTACTATTTATCCCCTTTCCTTAATCTAAACTAATAAGGAAATCTAATGATTTCCTTAATGAATTGCAACATCTGCCTGTACTCTTTCACCATAAAATCCCTACCCATTGTTTTCCTTGTTTACTGTATGCAAATGTTCTTGGGGTTCACAACATGGGGCTTCCAGGTTCCTACCAATGACTTTTTTCTCAAGCCTCATCTTCCTTGACCTCTCTGTTGATCACCAGACCCATTCTAGAAAGTCTGCTTTTCCACAGGTCAGTGATTTATTACCCCTGGTCCTTTTCAAATTTCCTCAATGTAGGTGTAGATAAGTATTTTCCCCAATTTAAGACATGAAATTCCAATGGTCAGTACTCTGTCTCCATTTGTAATTTCCCTTTGGTCCTTTGGCACTTCAAATCCTTTCAAGTGTCCTTGACAGTTTGAATAGATATGAATATAAAAATAGATACCCCTTGGTGAACCAGCATAAACCATTAGGAAAATATGTCTAACTTTACAAGGCAGGAAGACCAGAGGTAGGATGCCTTTAAGGCTGTATTGTTAATTAGAAATCAATAATATCAAATGAACCCAGATTCTTTCTCTTCTGTGCCATATTCCTTCATCACTGGGAGCTGGTGATAATTTTGTTGTGGTAATTCTAGACTTTTCATCCAGAAGAGAGATTGTCTTCTTAGGTTTACTCATAGAAAAGAGGATATTTTTTCCCAGACTTCTCCAGGCAGACTTTACTTCATCTCTTATTGGTTAGAAGCAAGTCATATGCTCATTGCTCAACCATTCCCTGTCCTGAAACAATCACTCTTCCATCCTTGAAGCTGTGGTAGAGTCAGCTTCCTCTGAGGCTTGTGACTGCAAGGGGGTGGAGGATGGATTGTGGATACTTGAGGTGAAGTTAGGAAGTCAGATGAGGGTGGGTGCTGGGTTAGCAACCAACAATTGTCCATTACAGTAACTCTCAGTTCTCCCATATCATCAACAATTTTCAGTTTTTAAAGTCTTGACTGAAGCTCCACATTTCTGGTGTTATGTCCCTGAATAAGGAAAGCCAGTTCTTTTTAAAATAAGAAAGTCAATTGATTTTATCCAAAACCAAAGTCAGCATCCTCCCTGCAAAACAGCTCCTCTGAGCCACTCTTCCCCATTAGAGAAAGCTTCTTTATTCCTTGCTAAGAACTATAGAAACTTTGTTGACTTAACTGTCCTCAGACACTTACTCAGTTGATTCCTTCCTTCATATGTATTGGCCAGTCTGCAATTTTCCACCCTGTTTTAGGACTTCAGTAATTCTCACATGTATTGCCAAGGTATTACTAATTGTTGTTTCATTATTTATTTGTATATTTTTTTGCTCTCTCGTGTCTAAGTTTATCCACCTTATGAAAAACTGCAAAATTAATTTCCCTAATTTGTTATTCCAGTTGTATTACTTCCTTGCTTAAGTCCTCTGGGTCTTCCATTATATTCCAAATTCCTCAGCCAGGCATTCAAGAATCTAGTCTCAGTTATCTTCTGTTCTTATTCCTACTGCTATCCTGTACTGACTTAACACTTAAACCAAACTGGAGGTCCTTTAGAGTTCAACAACTGGGTATACTCACTCCATCAGAATTTCCTTAGAAGGCCCCAAACTGCCTTATCCTTGCCCATTACTTAAGCTTTTTTCTGCTATCCTATTTCTTGGGAAGGCTTCTGCATCTGGATGTAAGAATCCTACCACCAGTATTTTATCTCTAACGCCCCTTCTATGTGACACCTCATATTGATCATCATAATGGTAAAACTTCTCCTAGTGAATGTTTGTTGATATTTTTTATGAGACTACAAACTTGTTAACAAGGTTAATCATTTTTATCCAAGTAAGCCCTACATCCTTCTCCTGAGTCTGTATAGTTAGCAGTAGTGTAAAAATATAGCATTAGATGTAAAATTAAGTGTCTAGGACTATGAAACCAAAGAGATCTGAGCAGTTAGATGTAGAGAATCACATATAACCATTTTGTCCTTGGTAATTTGACATCTTAAATTTAATAATCAGAGTTCTGGACAAACTTTTGTCAGACTATTGGGGTTTTTGTTTATTTGTTTTTCTTCTTTTACATCAGAATCTCCATAGTAAAAAGCAAACAAAAACAAGACAAGATAAAAACCAACCAACCCTCTTGAATCAGGCAGAAACTATGGGAAAACGCTCCTTTTCAGGATTCTCTTTTACCTTTCAAATAGATTATGGTTACTTATTTAAAGAACGAGACTAATATAGTAACATATAGAAGTGATAAATGTTTCAATCATGGTAACAATTCTGGGCTAAATTAATTTATCATATATAAACATTGAAAGTGATATATGAGAAAGGTGTCTAAAATTTATGAAGGCATATTATATGTTAGATGTGTTTTACATAATATCTCAACTCTGAAGGTAGGTGATATAAAACTAATTAATAGAGCTAGAACCATAATTCAGAGACATTAAGTAATTTATCTAGGGTAACATAATCAGTAAAGGGTACCAGTCTGATTTAAAACACAAATCAGTGTGATTACTGAGATCATGTTCTTTCAACTCTGACATGATTATAAATGTTAAACAATCAAGTACAATTCACAATAATATCCAAATTCTATTTTTGTTTTAATAACAATTTGAATTTTTGTTAATTTTTCTTATAAATTAATTCACTGACATATCTTGCTTTACTCCATGATATTGTTGAATGTGGATGAAAAAATTCAAACTGATTAACATTACAGCAATATAGTCTATTTAATAGAAAAATATATTGAAACAATTTACATTCCAAGTATCTCAGGATATCTCCATTTAAATGTATGTTCTTGTTAATTACAGTATTTTATTTTGCTTTTTTAAATGGAACATATATGGATAAACATAATTATGTAATAGTTTAAGAGAAAGAAAACCATGAGATATACTTTAAGTCTTAGTTTCTATAGATCTTCTATTCAGGAATAATAAATTATAGGGCAAAAATATGTCATAATTGTAGGAACATTTCTTTTAAAAAGAAATATGAGATATTTGCAGAGTAAACATGATTCCATATATATTCTCATACTACAAACCATTTCCAAATTTCTACATATGCTTGCCAAGAACAATGATAATTAATGTTTCATTGAATTCTTTAAGAAATGTTGAATTCCAAGACTTTGGACCATATTTAAACATATATTTTGCTAGACTAAATTCTAGAAGAAGAGAGAATATTTTATATTTTTGGCTATTTGTGTTGAAAAAGAAAATCTTCAATTACTGTGTAGATGCAAAATAATTTGGTTGAAAAAAATCATATCCCATTTGCCAATTGTTCCTTCAGCATTTTTTTTATTCCTGGATAATTTTTGTCAATAATTAACAAACATTGAACTTTTTTGTCCATTCATATTTTTAAAATATCCAGGTTTGCCATGCCCTTACCTTCATAGATGTAAACAGCAGGTACAATATGGTTTACAGGGAGTTCATTGTTCATCTTTTAGACTTTATATACATATAAATATATACACACATATATATATTTAGTAAAATTATATATAAATACATTTGTATTTATGTAACCCTTTCATTTAAGGTACTAGTATGAAAGAACAAAACAGTTCAGAGAAAGCATTCATAAATTTAGTTCTAACTGATTTGCTTTAAGCTGCCTTTACTTCTCCCTGCCCCCAATTTATTCATTCCTCATTGCCAGATGTCATTTAGTTACTCCAAGCAATAGAGAAAGATTTATGCATTGACAAGTGGAGAGGTGAAACATTGGTTAAAAGAGTTCTGCAAATGATACTTCTGATCCCAGCAGGAGTTAAAGGCTTACATTTTAAAAAAAGCAAAGTTTTCCCCGTTAATAACTATAAATTATATGCTAGTATTTTATCTCTTTTTTCTTTTTCCAATGACTAACTATACCTCACTTTAGGGATAAAATCCTTCAAGTACATGACTGAGACAGACATGATACACTTATATTTGAGAAACTTGAAGTTTTCTTTGAAAATAATGGATTTACAAGATTGAAAGATACATACAATTCACACCCACACCATACCCTCCTCCCCACTTCAAAGTTATACTTTCTTTTAAATTTAAAAATGGAAGTTCTCAAAAACATGCCTGGCTTAAGGCCACCTTTAGCCATGAGAACACTCCTGTGTTCTCTTAGCTTCTATGAATACTTGTATTAAAGCTTGAGCTTTAAAGCATGTGCACATATTTACTAGAAAGTGATATTTACAAAAGAGGTCAAGATAAATTGTCAATTTCTTGCAAAAATATAAACTTTAAAATATTAGTTTAAATGGAGCAATTTAGGGAGATTCTTATGTCTGTAAATTTTCTTAACCACCAACTTCATTTCGTATTAGTTTAGACATTGAATTGAGTCAGTTAACAGGGAAATTTATGACTACAGAGAAACTTAAAAAAATAAGATCTGATGTTATAGTTTGTGGTTAGTCTATTTGAAATAAAAACAAAACAGGATGAGCTTTTTTCTTTTTCTTTTTTGTTTTGATATGGTGAGTTCATTGTCTTGCATTGTGGAGTTGAAATATCTTTTCCATATTTTAAATATAAGGTTTAGGAGGAAAATCACAGAAGAAAAGAAAGCTTAACCTTCTTAATTAGAACCCTCATAAACAATATCAAATAGCTTCTGGGAAGATGGCGGTGTGAGCAGGGCGGCAGAAATCTCCTCCCAACACTATATTTATCTACGAAAACACAGAAAATACATCTATTCCTAAAAGAGAGACGAGAATACACAGGAAAGCGCACAGCATGCAGCTACACCCGAGAGGACTCGGCACCCCAAGAGGCGGGTAAGATACGGAGCCGTGACCCGGCGGGACCCGAGCCCTCCCCCAACCAAGCGCACCAGCGGGAAGAGAGGATTCAGAGCCGGGAGGGACTGGAAGTACCCGCCGCGAAGTAGCCACCCCCGGTGATCTGCGCGGGGAGCGCTGACCCACATTGCACAGTGTAGCGGAGATTGGAGAGACAGAGGGGCAGGATCTGAGCGGGGAACGCACCAGGGTGCTTGCAGCCGGCTCCCGGGAAGGAAAAAAAAAAAGCACACGCTTTCCTCAGCGGTCTTAAAGAGACAGGAGCCCAGCGGAGGAGCCGGATCATCCCAGCACACTCAGCCCAGCAGGCTGGGAGTCCTGGGGAGTTTCAGACGCCTTAGCTGGCGACTGAGGAAGCGTAGCCATACTTAACACTTCTCACTGAGATCAACAGCCTCCTATTCGTTCCCACCCCTGCCAGAGCGATAAAGGGCCCTGCGGAGCGGCACAGTCACAGCTGTGGAATAGTGGGGCAACAGCGCCACCTAGAGCATTCCCAAAGAATCTACATCCGGTGGGCATTTTTTTGTTTTTTTTTGTTTTGTTTTGTTTTCTGTTTTGTTTTTGTTTTTTCTTTTCTTTCTTTTTTTCTTTCTTTCTTTCTTTCTTTTTTCTTTTTTTTTCTCTTTTTTTTCTTCTCTTCTTAAAGTCTTAAAGGGCCCAGCTGACATACGTGGCAACTATCAGTGACCAATTCTAAAGCCATGAAAAGACAGAGGAATATGGTTCAGACCAAAATCAACCAGACAACCCCAGAGAGGGAGTCGGAAGGGATGGAAATGCACAGCCTCCCTGAAAAGGAATTCAGAATAAAAGTCATAACCATGCTGATGGACCTACAGAGAAATGTGCAAGAGCTGAGGGAGGAAGTGAGGGAACTGAGGAAAGACAATGCAGAAATCAGACAAGCGATCGATGGGCTTAACAGCAGAATGGATGAGATGCAAGAGACTGTTAATGGAATAGAAAACAGAGAACAGGAGTACAGAGCAGCTGAGGCAGAGAGAGATAAAAGAATTTCTAGGAATGAAAGAATATTAAGAGAACTGTGTGACCAATCCAAATGGAACAAAATTCGCATTATAGGAGTACCAGAGGAAGAAGAGAGAAAAAGGGATAGAAAGTGTCTTTGAAGAAATAATTGCTGAAAACTCCCTCGCTGGGGAAGGAAGTAGTCTCGCAGTCCACCAAAGCTCATAGATCTCCCAACACAAGGGACCCAGGGAAGACAACACCAAGACACATAATAATTAAGATGGCAAAGATCAAAGATAAAGACAGGGTATTAAAGGCAGCTAGAGAGAGAAAAAAGATCACCTACAAAGGAAAACCCATCAGACTATCATCAGACTTCTCAACAGAAACCTTACAGGCCAGAAGAGAATGGCATGATATATTTAACGTTATGAAAGAGAAGGGCCTCGAACCAAGAATATTGTATCCAGCACGATTATCATTTAAATATGATGGAGGGATTAAACAATTTCCAGATAAACGAAAGTTGAGAGAGTTTGCCTCTCATAAACCACCACTACAGGATATCTTAAATGGACTGCTCTAGATGGAAGCACACCTAAGGCTAAAAAGGTGTCACCAGAGAAAATAAAATCATAGCAAAGAAAGCAGACCATCCAAATACTAACTAAAGGCAAAGAATAAAACACCTATTATAGAAAGAATGGAGGAGGAGGAATAAGAAGGAGAGAAATAAAGAAACATCAGACTGTGTTTACAATAACTTAACAAGAAAGTTAAGTTAGATTGTTAGATAGTAAAGAAGCAACCCTTGAACCCTTGGTAACCACAATCTAAAGCCAGCAATGGCAATAAGTACATACCTATCAATAATCACCCTAAATGTAAATGGACTGAATGCACCAATCAAAAGACACAGAGTAACAGAATGGATAAAAAAGCAAGACCCATCTATATGCTGCCTACAAGAAACTCACCTCAAATCCAAAGATATACACAGACTAAAAGTGAAGGGATCGAAAAAGATATTTCATGCAAACAACAAAGAGAAAAAAGCAGGTGTTGGAGTACTTGTATCAGACAAAATAGACTTCAAAACGAAGAAAGTAGCAAAAGATAAAGAAGGACATTACATAATGATAAAGGGGTCAGTCCAACAAGAAGATATAACCATTATAAATATATATGCACCCAACACAGGAGCGCCAGCATATGTGAGACAAACACTAACAGAATTAAAGGAGGAAATAGACAGCAATGCATTCATCTTAGGAGTCTTCAACACACCACTCACTCCAGAGGACAGATCAACCAGACAGAAAATAAGTAAAGACACAGAGGCACTGAACAACACACTAGAACAGATGGACCTAACAGACATCTACAGAACTCTACACCCAAAAGCAACAGGATACACATTCTTCTCAAGTGCACATGGAACATTTTCCAGAATAGACCACATACTAGGCCACAAAAAGAACCTCAGTAATTTCAAAAATATTGAAATCCTTACAACCAACTTCTCAGATCACCAAGGTATAAAACTAGAAATAAATTTTAGAAAGAAATCAAAAAGGCTCACAAATACATGGAGACTTAACAACACTCTCCTAATTAATCAATGGGTTAACGACCAAATCAAAACAGAAATCAAAGAATATATGGAGACTAATGACAACAACAACACAAAGCCACACCTTCTGTGGGACGCAGCAAAGGCAGTTCTAAGAGGAAAGTATATTGCAATCCAGGCCTACTTAAAGAAGGAAGAACATTCCCAAATGAACAGTCTAAAGACACAATTACTGAAATTGGAAAAAGAAGAACAAATGAGGCCCAAAGTCACCAGAAGGAGGGACATAATAAAGATCAGAGAAGAAATAAATAAAATTGAGAAGAATAAAACAATAGAAAAAATCAATAAAACCAAGAGCTGGTTCTTTGAAAAAATAAACAAAATAGATAAACCCCTAGCCAGACTCATTAAGAGAAAAAGAGAATCTACACACATAAACACAATCAGAAATGAGAAAGGAAAAATCACGACAAACCCCACAGAAATACAAAGAATCATAAGAGAATATTATGAGAATCTATATGCTAACAAGCTGGAAAACATAGAAGAAATGGACAACTTCTTAGAAAAATACAACCTTCCAAGACTGACCAAGCAAGAAACAGAAAAACTAAACAGACCAATCACCAGCGACGAAATCGAATTGGTAATCAAAAAACTACCCAAGAACAAAACCCCTGGGCCTGATGGATTCACCTCTGAATTCTACCAGACATATAGAGAAGAAATAACACCGATTCTCCTTAAAGTTTTCCAAAAAATAGAAGAGGAGGGAATACTTCCAAACTCATTCTATGAAGCCAGCATCACTCTAATACCAAAACCGGGCAAAGACCTCACCAAAAAAGAAAATTACAGACCAATATCCCTGATGAACGTAGATGCAAAAATACTCAACAAAATATTAGCAAACCGAATTCAAAAATACATCAAGAGGATCATACACCATGATCAAGTGGGATTCATCCCAGGGATGCAAGGATGGTACAACATTCGAAAATCCATCAACATCATCCACCACATCAACAAAAAGAAGAACAAAAACCACATGATCATCTCCATAGATGCTGAAAAAGCATTTGACAAAATTCAGCATCCATTCCTGATTAAAACTCTCAACAATATGGGTATAGACGGCAAGTACCTCAACATCATAAAGGCTTTATATGACAAACCCACAGCTAACATCATACTTAACGGCGAGACGCTGAAAGCTTTTCATCTAAGATCGGGAACAAGACAGGGATGCCCTTTCTCTCCACTGTTATTCGACATAGTACTGGAGGTCCTAGCCACAGCAATCAGACAAAACAAAGACATACATGGCATCCAGATTGGTAAAGAAGAAGTCAAATTGTCACTATTTGCAGATGACATGATACTGTACATAAAAAACCCTAAAGATTCCATTCCAAAACTACTAGAACTAATATCTGAATTCAGCAAAGTTGCAGGATACAAAATTAACACACAGAAATCTGTTGCTTTCCTATACACTAATGATGAACTAACAGAAAGAGAAATCAGAAAAACAATTCCATTCACAATTGCATCAAAAAGAATAAAATACCTAGGAATAAACCTAACGAAGGAAGTGAAAGACCTGTACTCTGAAAACTACAAGACACTCCTAAGAGAAATTAAAGAGGACACTAACAAATGGAAATGCATCCCATGCTCTTGGCTAGGAAGAATAAATATTGTCAAAATGGCTATACTACCTAAAGCAATCTACAGATTCAATGCAATCCCTATCAAAATACCAACAGCTTTCTTCAATGAACTGGAACAAATAATTCTAAAATTCATATGGAACCACAAAAGACCTCGAATAGCCAAATCAATCCTGAGAAGGAGGAATAAAACAGGGGGAATTACACTCCCTGACTTCAAGCTCTACTACAAAGCCACAGTAATCAAGACAATTTGGTATTGGCACAAAAACAGACCCACAGACCAGTGGAACAGAATAGAAAATCCAAACATTAACCCAAACATATACAGTCAATTAATATTTGATAAAAGTGCCTTGGACATACAATGGGGAGATGACAGCCTCTTCAGCAGCTGGTGTTGGAAAAACTGGACAGCTACATGTAAGAGAATGAAACTGGACTACTGTGTAGCCCCATACACAAAGGTAAACTCAAGGTGGATCAAAGACTTGAATGTAAGTCATGAAACCATAAAACTCTTAGAAAAAAACATAGGCAAAAATCTCTTGGACGTAAACATGAGCAACTTCTTCATGAACAAATCTCCCTGGGCAAGGGAAACTAAAGCAAAAATGAACAAGTGGGACTATATCAAGCTGAAAAGCTTCTGTACATCAAAGGACCCCATCAGTAGAACAAAAAGACATCCTACAGTATGGGAGCATATATTCATAAAAAACGTATCTGATAAAGGGTTGACATCCAAAATATATAAAGAACTCATGCACCTTAACAAACAGAAAGCAAATAATCCAATTAAGAAATGGGCAGAGGACATGAATAGACACTTCTCCAAAGAAGAAATTCAGATGGCCAACAGGCACATGAAAAGATGCTCCACATCGCTAATCATCAGAGAAATGCAGATTAAAACCACAATGAGCTATCACCTCACACCTGTGAGGATGGCCACCATCCAAAACACAAACAACAACAAATGTTGGCGAGGATGTGGAGAAAAGGGAACCCTCCTACACTGCTGGTGGGACTGCAAATTAGTTCAACCATTGTGGAAGCAGTATGGAGGTTCCTCAAAAGACTCAAAATAGAAATACCATTTGACCCAGGAATTCCACTCCTAGGAATTTACCCTAAGAATGGAGCAGCCCAATTTGAAAAGGACAGATGCACCCCTATGTTTATTGCAGCACTATTTACAATAGCCAAGAGATCGAAGCAACCTAAGTGTCCATCAGTAGATGAATGGATAAAGAAGAGGTGGTACATATACACAATGGAATATTATTCAGCCATAAGAAGAAAACAAATCCTACCATTTGCAACAACATGGATGGAGGTAGAGGGTATTATGCTCAGTGAAATAAGCCAAGCCGAAAAAGACAAGTATCAAATGATTTCACTCATATGTGGAGTATAAGAACAAAGAAAAAATACTGAAGGAACAAAGCAGCAGCAGACTCACAGAACCCAAGAACGGACTAATAGTTACCAAAGGGAAAGGGACTGGGGAAAATGGGCGGGAAGGAAGGGATAAGAGGGAAAAAGGGGCATTACGATTAGCATATGTAATGTTGGGGGGGCACGGGGAGGGCAGTACAACTCAGAGAAGACAAGTAGTGATTCTATAGCATCTCACTACGGTGATGGACAGCGACTGTAATGGGGTTGGTGGGGGGGACCTGATGAAGGGTAGTGTAATAATCCTAATATTGCTCATGTAATTGTAAATTAATGATAATAAGATAAATTATATTTAAAAAAAAATTAAAAATTTCATCAAAGAAAATAAATAAATAAATAGATAATATCAAATAAAGCCAGTTGCTTTGAACATTGATCCCTACAATTTTATAGAAAATAATACTAGAAAATGATGAACAATATTTTCTTTTTTTTTACCTTTTGAATGCATATTTCTCTACATTTCAGTAATCTCTTTAATTCAAATTTAGAACCATGTGCTTAATAACAATCTTAAGTTCTACAGCCCTTATTAAAATGTTTTGGAAACCTACCTTAGAATTTGTTTTGCTTCATTAACAAACTAGAGTCAGCAGGTAATAATACATGCCTGAAGTCACTGTCCTCTGCACTAATCAAATAGAGAATAATCTTTATATATTTAGTTTTGTGATTAGTATTCTTTTCTTCTGTGCTGTTGCATTCATTCTAAAGAAAAAGGAGAGACTATATAATAGATAAGACTATTTTTTTGATGTTTTAATTTTTATTTATCAAAGTATTATCTATCAAATTGTCTTAAGTTACACATAGCTTAAGAGAAGGAGAAAAAGGGTTTTCTTAAATCTGCAAAACAAAACTTTAAAGGACGAGTAGGGCTTTAAACAAAAAACCGTAAAATTATAATCATCCTCCTTATCAGTCCATTTAGTCCCACGTAACTACTTTTTGTTTGCTTGATCTTAGGTTAGCAGTTTTATGAATCATCAGTTTCTCTAATAGAATTCTAGGAATTCTTCTTCAGTTTAGTAATGTGATCTTATAATGATCAGAAACCTCTATTATAGAGTACTTGCCATGTTCTTTTCCATGGATCCTTGAAAATGAAGCTTTTTTGCCTGTAGTTGGTTGTAGATTTTAAAGGCAAATACAGAGAAGAACCAAGAGTAAAACAGTAAATTCTCATAAATGACAAAAAAACTTAAAAATATCCAAGCTTAAAGATCTGGGGAAATTAAATATAAAATGCTATATAATTCATAAGGATATTTGATTATTTCTGTGACATACAATGCTTTCAAATAATAATTGGAATTAAGACAGATTATATGGAAAATAGGGCATTGACAATTTCTAGGAATTTTGTACAATATTTGAAATGTTGATAACATATACACATACAAATATAGCCTAAAGAAAGTTAATCATCCCTTTTATTTAACAATGTTTCCCATGTAATTTAACATATCAAATAAACTAATAAATTTAACATCTCTCTTTTTATAAGGAAAGAGAACAAATCTTTTGAGATTTTCAGGAACCCTCTGGAAAATGCCAAAGTTAGATCAAAGTCAAAAGACTTCATTTTTAATTTGATTTTGGAAACTTTGTCAAAAATGTCAAAAAGTTAAAACACTTGATTAAGTAATAACTTAAATCAGCTTAAGGTCACTGTGAAACAAGCAGTATCATAGGTCACTGTGAAACAATACTTAGTTATGCATCTAATCAAAGTGACAAAAGATTTTAAAGGCAAATACAGAGAGTTATATAGTTATTTTTAAAACCCTCAGCTTCATTAATATTGAAAACTCCATTTTCCTCAGTTATTAAACACCTTCTGATGGCTTTTTGTCAGATGTCCCAGGATCTCTCAGTGTCCCAGCCATTCTATTCCCAGCCTTGCCATCAGAAACCATAGTGAAGGCAAAATTTTACCACTACATTCTCATAATTTTTCAACTGCACCTGATAATTAAACGGAGCGTGAGCCGCTGGGGGACACTCTTGAGCCGGGGCTAGATAAGTCTATTTATAATTGTATGTCTAGTGAATTCTGAAATTCTTTGCAGAAACTTAAAAAATTCCTATCCATGTATCATCAAGTCTATATAAGGAAAACAAACCCCTTTGAAGGACCAACATTTGGCAACATTAATAATATACTTAGTCCATCTTTCAAAGTGTGAATACCCCTTTTATAAATGTCCCTTAATTGCTAATGGCCAAAAGAGCTGGAGGCTTTAACACCCAGAAGAACTAATAAGAGATTTCAATTCTGAGCTAAAATAAAGGTTTTTCTATAGTGAAAGCATGTTTTTAAATATCTTTCAGTAACTTGAGTTGAGTTGGATTGTTCTGTTGCCCGAACAATAGCAAATAAGGTGGGAAGAGAATGATAGAAAAAGGAAGAGTCTTCACTATTTTGTATTACAATTTATGTTTACAGGACATTTCTTCACAGAAATCTTCTTAAACCAGGTCTTCAAACCCAGTAGAATTGTTTGGTAGTTCAAATATATAGTAGAGAAACATAATGGTAAGCTTGCCTTGCAAACTTTTTATGACACCATGTCAATGGAAAAAATAATGCTTTCTGAGATTTAAATGATTAACTTATAGTAGAATGTCTACATTAGAAATTTAACAAAGAACTCCCTTGCATAGCCAATGTTTATTTAAATGATATATTCACATATTAAGAAATTATTATATGTAGCGTACGACTTTAAATTAATTTTGGATGTACTTTTGATTAATACAGAGGTCTGTGGTAACATGTTATCACACACATGACTATGTTTCATTATCAATAGTAACGTTTGACTTTCTGACATTCTTGCTTCACTCTGGTGTCCTATACTAGGGCCACAAGAGTGAGATACTTTCCCTTAATCAGTTTGTTTAATTGGATCTTTGTTTAAATTAGATCTTGGCAAACTCTGGCCAGCACGCTAAATCCTGACTGCTACCTGTTTCTGTGAATACAATTTCATTGGAACACAGATGTATTAATTTATTTACATATTTTCCATGGTTGCTTTCATACTACAGTGTGACCTGTAAAGCCTAAAATATTTACTATCTGGCTCTTTACAGAAAGAATGTGTCTATTCTTACCTAAAAACTGTGATCTAGTTTTCTAAGTATATTCCTAGACCAATGAGGGCTAGAGGAATTTATCAATGCATGCCTCTCAAGCCCAGAGTCTTTCTAAGCACACAAACAAAAATTTAATACAATAGCAAATGTTGCAGAATAACTTTATTTTTTCATTTTTATCTTCCTTTTATACAGAAATCCATTGATAAAACAGTGGGGATATCCAGAGCAAATCAATGTATAGCTGATGGTAACAGATCTGAAAATATTTATCATTTGTTTCAGTTACCTCTCTGACCTTCTCCTCTCTATGCTCAGGGTCAGCAGCTCTGCCTCTGCTGTGGCCAGCTTGCTGTTGCTTGTAGGCATGTCCCATCCTTGGGTCTTTGCTCTAGGAATTTCTTTAGATACTTCTTTGACTAACCTCCAAGTTTTGAATATATGTCCATACATTGGCCTTTAATACTACAGCATTCCACTGTTCCACAGCCCTCCCCAATCCTCTTACCCTGCTCCACTTTATTTTTTTTCTCCCAAGTCACTTATCACCTTCTACTATGATCATAACTTTCTTAGTTATTATGTTTATTGTATGTCTTTCTGACTAGAATGAAAGTTGCAAGGGGACAAGGATTTTTGTTTATAAATACAAATGGCTAGAAAAATGCCTGGGGCATAGCAGGCATTCTCTAAATAAGTACTGAATTAACTAGCGAATCATGGATATGGAAGTTTCTATGAGAGAAATGGAATGCACACTGTTTCAAGAAAATACCGTTTCTGATAACTTTCTATTTATAAGATTGACTTTAAGCTCTGAGAAGAAACCAAGAAATAATATCTTTCAGCTTGCCATTGCAGGCACTATTGACAGAACATAATACTACTTCTTTCTTTGCCTTTTTGTTTTGCACACAGTCAAAATTTCCTTCTGTGCCGACTTCCACACCAGCCTGATTCCCGAACCGGCTGCTGTTTCCCATTGTTTTCTGTTAGGGCTCTTATGAGCCTCCACAGCTTTTCCACTGAAATCTTTGAGGCTGTTCTGCTATTGCTCAACACATAGCAGCTGCATAGGTGTCCTGCTGTCATCCATTGTCTGCACACTTCCTTCTGTAGACTTGCACTCCAACAAAGGACACCAGCCTGCTGGCTGAGCTTGATCTTCTTACCATGTCATTTAATTTCCAGGAAGGTTTGCTGGAAGATAATGAGATGGCTCAGGAAGCCATTTGTGTTTACTTTCAGACTCAGCCCTCAAGATGCTATAAGGACACTTGTTTGATAATCCGCTAAAGAGGGTTTTACACTTTATAATTTTAGAATTGTTTGATTTTATTATGTTGGCATTTGTATATTCTTTCCTCTTGATGCACTGAGAAATATAATTCATTGCTTGTGCCATCCTTACTGAGGCAGTGTTTTCCATCACGATGATGACCTCTTGCATTGTTCTGTGTGGATTTAGCTCCTCTTAATACTTCAGCCTTCAGTTAAAAGTCATTCGTACAGAGCACTATTACCTGACCACATATTGAAAGCCCACTCTTATTTGTTGTTCCCTATGGCCAAACCCCATGTAGAATTTACTATTTTATATGTATTTTTAAATTGTGTGGATTCTTTCTTTCCCACTGACCTGCATGCACCTAGCATAGCACAGAGTTTGGATATGATAGGTATCAAAATAAATATGCTTTTAAGTAAATGGATGTTTGACAAAATTCATTTCCACGTGCTATTTGAGTAAATCCATATACCTAGGAAACAGTTTTTTAAGCATAAGGTAGCCACAAGCATTAGATAGTAACTCAGTTCATAACTCTGGATATTATATTCACAAAAATTTCTTTGAAAGTCATTTTCAGTCATTTTATATTTCCAAGTAGTTATTTACAAAGTTGTATTACATTTAACCTTCAAACACGCAGATGCTGATGCACACATGTAAATAGTATAGTATACCTTATTGTATAACTATATCCAAAGGTAAAACATAAACTCTGCAATATTTTAAAGCTACAATTTAAATTTTCCACTAAAAAGAAGCCAGCTTATATTATAATTAGCCTCAGAAAAACTGTCATATTTATATCTGCCAATCATACCTAAGTAAAAATATCAACTCTGACTCTCCACAGACCTCTGTAGTCAGTATCTGTACAGATGCAAACAAAACTATCACAGGGCAAATTAATTTCCTAGGGCTGCCATGACATGTTACTACAAACTGGGTGGCATAAAACAACAGAAAATATTCTCTCACAGTTCTGGAACCTGGAACTCTGAAATCAAAGTATTGGCAGAGCCATGCTTCCCCTTAAAATTATAGTGAAGAATCTTTCCTTACCTCTTCTTAGCTTCAGGGGGTTGCTAGCAATCCTTGGCATTCTTTGGATTGTGGCTGCTACACTCCAATTTCTGTCTTCATTTTGACATGGACTTCTTCCCTGGGTGTATGTCGTCAACTGACAGGTTTATAAGGACATCAGTCATTGGATTTAGGGCCCACTCTATCCAATATTAAGATAAGACCTCATCTTAACTAATTATATCTGCAAAGACTCTATTTCTAAATAAAGTTACATTCTGAAGTTCCAGTATACATGAATTTTGGGGGGACACTATTCAACTGAGTACAGTCTGCCCTCTGGCCCCTCAGATTTACATCCATCCCACATTGCAAAGTACATTCCCTTGATCCCAGCATTCTCAAAATTTTAACACATTTCAATATCAACTCTAAGTCAAATAGCTCATCTAAATATCATAGACTCAAGAAGCTTCAGATCTCATCATCTAATTCAAGCATATTGAGACTCTGAATCTGAACTTTAATCCATGTATCTGTGAAACTAAAAAATAAGTTATCTACTTCCAAATTATAATGGTGAGACTAGCATAGGATAGACATTCCTATTTTCATAGAGAAAATGGAAGAAATAAAAGGGTTATTTGCTCCATGCAAGTCTGAATCCCACCAGGGCAAATTCCCTTAGGTTTCAAGGCCTGAGAATATTCCTCTGTGGCTTTATGTTCATTTCTTTAGATCCTCAGATATCTTATCAGCCCTGCTCTATGTTCCTTTCCTCATCAGCTCTCACATTTACTTTACGCCTTACTCAGTGAAAATTAGTAAATTAGGTAAAAAAAAAATACCGTTTCTTTTCAAGAAATAGCATCTGATTTCTTGATATATCCCATTATTTGATGAAAATATTATTGTAATATTGTAGTATAGTAGAAAAAATGCAGAAACTGACTCAACTGCTGAGGTCAGGGAATAAGCAGTAATTCGCTTCTTTGGTCATGTGGACATGATGAAACCTGGCACACTCTAAGTAAAAGTCAGGACCTCAGAATGAGGACTGGATGGATAACTTTCTCTTGAACCACTCTCCTATGTAACAGAGTTTCTCTGCCTTAGTTGAACATCATACTAAGAAGAAATTACTGTGAGAATACATCAAGGCAATTTCTATTTCTCATCTATACCTTAGGAAGTTGCAGGATTCAAGATGGAAGTTTATTTGAGAACTTGTTGTGACAGGATTTTCCACTCTTAAGGGTACTTAGTAGAAGTTACCTAAACACATTTTAATTGCTAGGTTTACCCTCAACTTTATCTCCTGGCTGTCTTTAATCCCACAGTAGTCCAGAAGATCACAGTCCTACAAAGAAAGACACCCCAAGATCATTTAACAATGAGAACAACATAAAGTGTGGACTCACTTGATATTCATAGAAATATATGATGATATTAATTCCACTTTACAGAGAAAGACGCTGAGTTCTAGAGTTTTAAGTCATACGGTTATTAAGTGAAGCAAATGGGATTTGAATCCAGGTCAGCTGGCTCCTTAAAGTTACTCCCAATTGCTGCACCATATAGCCCTCATGCTCACTGGGAAGTGTTGCTTTATTGAGAAGCCAGCTTAGTTCCAATCTAGCTGATTCTGAATTTATTATCATATCAGCAGAGCTTAAAAAGTTTTGTTTCATATTTTAGGTGTTGAATTAAGGATTTAAATTCAGTGTAGCACAACATATAAATAAATGAACTTCAGTTACTCCTACAGATTTTGACTAAAAGACTCAATTTTTATGTGTAAACGTTTATAAAAGACCTTTTAATTTTCTTCCTAAGGATTTAACCTTTTCTAAAGCAATTAGTGTATTTAATCATCATGAATGATTAAAAATTTTTTTCCATTTCTTTATGCTTTAGATCTCTTTATGTATTTTGTGTTCTCCCTTGATCTCTGTAATTATTATTATATTACTTATGATTATAAAAAATTAGTTTTGTTAAATGAGGTACCATTAAAAATAAATTAACTCAAAAACATGAGTAGACTAGAAGAAAATTCAATGAAAAATATGGTCATTTAACAATATGAGCAACATTCTCAAACCCATTTTAATGTATTCTAATACCTTTTTCTTCAGAAACAGAGATTCACTTATCCATCCTTGAAAGGGTGAAGACCTTTAAAAGCCAATGACCTTTAAAAAAGAGTTAGAATAGCATTTCATTTAAAAGAAAAGAAATTGTCTAATGTTCTCAACCATTTCTTTTTATCTTCTCCCTCAGTGCGTTTTCTTTTTCTCAGAGAGCATAGGAACTTTGCAGAGTATAAGCAAACTGGATGAAGAGAAATCAAACTCTAAGACACAAATAGGTATTAGAGGAAATAAGACACATAACAGACAGTGAGTGATAACTAAACAGGACAGTGAATGATGTAAGCTCATCTTGCCAAAGATCATTTTATAACATTGTGGTAGATAATGGTAAAACCTTTAAGAAATTTAAGATGATGAGCATCATTGTAATTTTCTTTGTAACTACATTAAAAAGAGATGTCTGTGTACTTGAATTAGAAGTGAATGACTCAAAGCATCTAATTAATTATCCTTGGTTATTTTACACTGTGGCTAATTCAGATGTTACTCAGGCAGAGACGGAGAAACTTGATTTATTTAGTCTGGAATCCTATTCTCATTTAGAAAGAAAAGTTTGGGCACCGCTGACTGACACATACAAGTACAAGTCACAGCCCTGCTGTTCTCCTGGAAGCTGGGAAGCAGAATAACAAAGAAAGGACGTTTCTCAGTGAGCATTAAAAGGCCTTTATGTTGGAGGAAGGTACATTCAAGGCAAAAGCTTGGTTAAGGAGATACTGCTGTTTAGCCAATTAAGTTTTTTTTTTATTAAGGTGTCATTGATATACAAACTTAATGCTCAGGTTTTACATGAGCAACATTGTGGTTACTACATTCACCCATATTATCAAATTTCCCCTCCCACCCCATTGCAGTCACTGTCCATCAGCGTAGTAAGATGCCATAAAGTCACTACTTGTCTTCTCTGTGCTATACTTCCTTCCCTGTGACCACCCCCCACACCATGTGTGCCAATCATAATGCCCTTCAATCGCCTACTCCCTCCCTCCCCACCCCCCTCCCCACCGCCTTCCCTTTGGTAACCACTAGTCCCTTGGAGTTTGTGAGTCTGCTGCTGTTGTTATACTCCACAAATGAGTGAAATCATTTGGTATTTGTCCTTCTCTGCCTGGCTCATTTCACTGAGCATAATACCCTCTAGCTCCAACCATGTTGTTGCAAATGTTAGGATTTGTTTTCTTCTTATGGCTGAATAATATTCCATTGTGTATATGTACCACATCTTCTTTATCTATTCATCTACTGATGGACACTTAGGTTTTTTCCATATCTTGGCTATTGTAAATAGTGCTGTGATAAACAGGGGGGCATATTTCTTTTTGAAACTGGGGTCTTGTTTTATTTGGATAAATTCCTAGGAGTGGAATTCCTAGGTCAAATGGTATTTTTATTTTTAGTTTTTTGAGGAACCACCATATTGCTTTCCACAATGGTTAGACTAATTTACATTCCCACCAACAGTGTAGGAGGATTTCCCTTTCTCCACATCCTCTACAGCATTTGTTGTTGCTTGTCTTTTGGATGGTGGATATCCTAACTGGTGTGAGGGTTTTAATTTGCATTTCTCTGATGATTAGCAATGTGGAGCATCTTTTCATGTGCCAGTTAGCCATCTGAATTTCTTCTTTGGAGAAGTGTCTGTTCAGCTTCTCTGCCCATTTTTTAATCGGGTAATTTGCTTTTTGGGTGTTGAGGCATGTGAGCTCTTTATATATTTTGGATGTCAACCCCTTATTGGATATCACTGGTGAATATATTCTCCCATACTATAGGATGTCTTTTTCTTCTACTCATGGTGTCCTTTGCTATACAGAAGCTTTTTAGTTTGATATAGTCCCACTTGTTCATTTTTGCTTTTGTTTCCCTTGCCTGAGGAGATATGTTCATTAAAAAGTTGCCCATGTTTATATTCAGGAGAGTTTTGCCTATGTTGTCTTCTAAGAGTTTTATGGTTTCATGACTTAAATTCAGGTCTTTGATCCATTTTGGGTTTACTTTTGGGTATGGAGTTAAATGGTAATCCAGTTTCATTCTCTTGCATGTAGCTGTCCAGTTTTGCAAACACCAGATGTTGAAGAGGCTGTCATTTCCCCATTGTATATCCATGGCTCCTTTATTATATATTAATTGGCCATGTATGTGTGTGTTTATATCTGGACTCTCTTTTCTATTCCATCGATTTATGGGTCTATTCTTGTGCCAGTACCAAATTGTCTTGATTACTGTGGCTTTGTAGTAGAGATTGAAGTTGGGGAGCATAATCCCCCCACTTTATTCTTCCTTCTAAGGGTGGTTTTGGTTATTCAAGGTCTTTTGTGGTTCCATATGAATTTTATAACTATTTGTTAGAGTTCATTGAAGAATGCTGTCGGTATTTTGATAGGGATTGCATTGAATCTGTAGATTGCTTTGGTCAGGTTGGCCATTTTGATAATATTAATTCTTCCTACCCAAGAGCATGGGATGTATTTCCATTTATTAGTGTCCTCTTTAATTTCTCTCAAGAGTGTCTTGTAGTTTTCAGGGTATAGTTCTTCCACTTCCTTGGTTAAGTTTATTCCTAGGTATTTTATTCTTTTTGATGCAATTGTGAATGGAGTTGTTTTCCTGATTTCTCTTTCTGCTTTTAGGAATGCAACTTGCAAATTAAGTTTTAAAAAATAACTTTATGAAGTCTGCCCTTGTATGTTCAGACAACATAACATAAATCATTGGTTTATTTCTGTTTGAGAATTGACTTACTTTTAAATTATTTTTAATTGCAAAAAATAAATTAATTAATTAAAAGCAGAAAATAAATGGGGACCAAGCAAAGATTTAAAATTGTATAACTAGAATGCTAAGAGTCTCTGATATGATCATGAATTTAAGTTTGGGAAAAAAACAACAGATAAACCGATAGGATAACATTTTCCTTTAAAATCTTGTGATTTCATTATGCTACAAGTGTATTTTGTTAGTAATTTTAACTGGTTTGGAGCTCTTTGTTTCTGTTCTCATTTCACATTGGCCTTCATTAGTTTCTGCCAAATGTTTACAGTGTTGGAAAAGATGTTAAGTGCCTAAGAGCTATGACGAGCTTACTGATGTAGGTTGAGAAAAATTATGAAGTTAATTATTTATGGTAGGTTATTGTATCTTTATCCATTTTTCTTAAGGATACATTTAAAATGCCAAAAGAAACAATTTACTTGCCTCAGGCCACACAAGGTAGGAGCTTGGGGTGGTGTTTGAGAAGGATTAAAATTCACAGTTTCTGACACCTATTCTACTAGACCATACCAGTTTCTAACTGCTCCCAGTAGATCAACTTACTTCTTTCTGCAAACACATGTTTCCTAATGCTATTGCTGTTGAAAGATACGTCTGTTCATGTGGTTAATCTTCATTGGTTAAAAAGAAATAGGAAAGGGTCACTCATCTTCAAGTTCACTACATTCTCAGAAATTAAAGGGGTACTTCATGTTTCTAAAAACTCCAAATTTGATTTTCCCTTTCTTATTTCTTAACATATGTGGTTTGTTTTTACATGTTTCTGTTTTTATTATTATTAAGCCACCAAAATTTTATTAAATATTCAGTGTGTTTGAAAGTGAGGAGATTGAATGTATTTTCAGGATTGTAGACAATTAGAGTATTTTAAATTATATTTATGACACATTAAAAGAGCAAACCGAACTGTGCTGAGTTTTCAGGAAAAAATACTCGTCTTTAACTTTAGCACTTTAGCTATAGCAGTAAATCAGCTGAGATTGAAAATTTACAATGTTCTCTGAGGAAGGTGAAATTTATTTTTAGCTTTTATATACTCAATTATTTTTACAAAGTGCTATAAAATAATTTTACAAGTTATTCTTCCCCTCCTGTGTTGTGGTCAATGATATAATTTTTCTTATTTACAAGTTAGAAAAAAATAATAAGCTGAGGTCAAAGCAAGGTTTTGTATTTTATAGCTGGTCACAGGATAAACCTGCGAGCACTAGTTAAAAATTAAAACTAATAGTTATGACATGACTATTTCTACTCTCCTTCTGATTTAAACATCACAATCTAATTTAAATATTACGTTTGAAACTCTACTGTCCAATAATAAGGTCTTTTATGTATTTAGTGTCTACTGTGTGCCCAGTGCAGTTTTATGTGGCAACTTATTTAATATTTTGAAAATTTCTTTTACACATTTTACAGAGACACTGAGGCACAGAGAATTTAAATGTCATTCCTAAAGAGGCTGTCTCTAGTTTCCATGTGTGGACCCCAGACCAGCAACATCTGCTTCACCCAGGAGTATATTAAAAATGGACATCCTCAGGTCCTACTCCAGACCAACTGCATTAGAAGCTTGGTGTTTAAGGTCCAGCAATATGTGTTTAGAAGGAGATGCGGGATGCATGCTATAGTCTGAGAACCACTGGGTTAGAACATAGGTTCTAGAGGTAAACTGCCTGGTTTTGAGTGACAAGATTTCCAATTATGAGCTGTGTGACTGGTTTCTGAGGGCCTGAGTTGGGTTATTTTTACAATGTGGGTGATAATAATAGTACTTCTTTGATGAGGTTGTCATGGGCCCTAAAAGTGTATGTAAAGTAGGATCTCAGGCAGTTAGTGCATCTTCTGTGAGTGCCAAATCCAAAACTCAATTTTATTATCCAGGGGATCTGAATTATTATATGAGGATCCATTAATGTTATATATTAAAGCATTCTGCATGGTATCTGACAGTAGATGGTTAGTAACTGAGATTTCAATTATTATTGTTGCTGTTGGTATTTATGATTAATTATTATCACTGCCAGTCATTATTTGACTTGTAGAAGACTGGGCTTATTGGTTTATCTTTGACCTTCAACTCAGAAATCCTTTTCCACCCTCCTTTTGACAAGACTTCTGTCCACTGCTTTCTTGTTTGTGCCTGTCTGTCTTCGGCCAGCTGTTGGTCCACCTGTTCTTTATGAGTAATAGCATTAGCCATGTGAACAGCTTCTAATCTACAGCCAGCATGACCCTCACTTCTGTCTTATTTCTTCAAGAAGAGATGCAATAGTGTGTTGAATTTTGTAGTCAAAGTGTGAGATCAGTCCACCAGAACCATTTTAAATGAGTGTTTCCTCTTATTAATGCCTTTCTTTTTGTTTAAGTCAATGAAAGTTATGCTTAAGGATCTACATCTTATCAAGTTTGTATGTGCCTAATGACTGTAACTTTTTGAATAAGTTCAGTGTCAACTTTCAAATGTTATTCCCTACAAAATTTCCCTTGTATGCTATTTTTTTCTTTTACTATTTCTGTCTGAGAAAAAATTGTGTTTTGATTTAAAATCAAACAAGCAAACAAAACTGTGCTCTGCACCAGAACATTTCTCAAGATGTACCAATAATGCTTTTTTAAATGATCAAGTAGTAAAACTAATATGGAAAGAATAATGGCATCCCATATCCTTTACATATTTGTAACTTTGTGTACACAAAATAAACATTATTCTCACCATGTGTTACTTCCTTGTAAACACTTATTAGATTATCTGATTCAGCACTGAAATAAAAAAAAATATGTTTATTCTTATTCTTGAGGGAACATTAAGCCCAACAGTATCGAGGAAGTAACATCTTTAATATAAATAGCCACTCTATGACCTTTTGTATCTCCTAATAGGCACAAGTTAAGAAAGAAAGGAAAAAAAAAACTTAGAAATAAGGAATCTAGGCTAGTGTTTTTAAAAATCCAAAGTAACATTATTTTTCTGCAGCATACAAAAAAGTCGTATATATTTATAAATAGTGTTCATAGTAAACTTACTTTTGTATGGCTGAAATTTCATATGGTTAGATTTAGCATGGGGAAGTTAAGGGACTTGAATGACCTTGACATTCTCTGGTCTTCAGTGTCCCTCCACCTGGTCATTTGTAAGATGCCTTAGATCTCTGGATTTATGTTCAAGGAAAAGGAGCAGATAGAGGAATAAGAAGAAAGGAGAAGTGAAAGGGGGGTTCTTCAGCTACCCGATTCACTCATTCAAGAAGGGAGGACACGAGAACTCCAGCAGCGAAGTTTATTGTCTGAAAGACAGAATGGCTGTCTCTAAAGGAGAGAGCAGCAGTGGCAGCAAGGGGGGAAGCCGCTTATAAAGGAAATTGAGCGGGAAGTTGGTCTCGTGACTTCTATGCATTACAGGGTTCAGGAAGAGGAGGTGCTGATTGGATGGTTAAAACAAGTATGTCTTGTACATTTTCTATAGATTGAGCTCAGCTGGCACCGAGTTGCCGGCTGATGTAACATATAAGGTATGTAGGTAAAGGGATGTAGGTACCTTTCATGGTAAAGGTAGGTTACCTTTGCCCTTTATGGTCGGGTGGCCAGTCGTTGCTAGGGGAACTATCTAGGGTGTGGGTCACTGGAAGAATGGATGGGTTTTTCCAGTACCTGGACTTAGCTGCAGGTGATGGGAGGGGGTGTGGGGGGACGGTTTACTATGCCCAGTGGCAGTTCTGGGTTCTAACAAGAAGAGGAAGAAAGAAGGAGAAGGAGAGGAAGAAATAATGACCAGAAATATACTAAAACCCTAGCTTTTATAAATAATACTGTCTTTGAAATTTTAGCCTTTGCAAGTAATTTTACTCCATTAGTACTTGTTAGAAAATGGAAAATAAGGCATACGCTATACCAAATTTTCAAGTATCCATGTGTGGTTGCAATTAGAGAGCAGAGTTGAGTAGAATCATATTTTTCATTTTTCTAGTTGTATGAAAGAATTGCTTGTTAAATAACTTATAATTTTTCCTGCTTAGCATAGCTTTACTCTTTTTACCTCATCCATAATTATATTTATTCTTTTTCTATTTGTCCATATTCATATTCATAATCTATCATATTGAAAAGTAACCGTGGGGCACATGAAAAGTTGGAATATTCTTAGGAAAAGGAAAGGAATTATTTTTTACAACTCAGTAATGTAAAGAGGTTTTAAAGTAAATGTGTAAACCAGGGAGATATATTATGGAATTAATGTTCTCTGACAGTCAACACAAAATGACTTGAGAAACCATTTGCCTCTCACTTGAAATCAATTCTGGCTTTATTATTTATTACAAAATTATAATCTTCATCAATTGATTATTGTTAGTTAATGGAAGTGAATGTTTTACTTACCTATGCAATTAGTTTATTAGACCAAAAATGCCTCTATTATCATTGGAAGATAATTTTCAACTTATTCAAGTAATTTCTCTAAGTGTTGTGAGCCAAAAATTTGATTTCTTACTCCAACTCATTAGGTACTATCGATGTTTTTCTGCAGATGTTAATTGATCTCTCTTAAGTCTCACTTCGCTTGTACATTATTGAAAGAAATGCTTGTAAACACCTAACAGGGAGGTACAAATGAGATAAAATGTGAAGGAGCCTTGAAAGGCTGTAGGAATGTAGTTTTCCCTTTGCTGTCCATTTCTGCGTTCCTCCTATTCATTTTGTCCCTTTCACTGTTTATACCTTAGATAAAACCTTATGTTCATAGAACAATAGCCAACTTCTGTCTTTTGCCCATTGCTGTCAGCCTTATTGGTAAATTGAAACTTAGAAGAGAACTTTCAATAAATGTGATCCACCTGAATAAATACTGTTTAAGTGGAAATTGGAGTGGCAAAAAATATGCAAAGAATGTAAAAACACTCAGTTGTAGCAACCATAATCGATTCTCATTTTTCTTGGTAGTTATGTTCTATAAAGTTGCAAAAAATGCTGAATTGCTGCTCCTGGGGTAAATGCAAATGTAGATTCCTTCAAGCTCCTGGTCATATTTAAATTGATTGATCAATTTTGTAACTTCGTCTTATGTGTTTAAAGTATTTTATTTAATAGACGGTGACTCCTGAACAAGGGTTTGAACTGTGCAGGTCCATTTATACTTGGATGTGTTTCAATAAGTATATTGAATAAATTTTTGGAGATTTGTGACAGTTTGAAAAGAAATTTTCTCTAGCTTACCTTATTGTAAAAATACAGTATATAATAAATATATAAAGTGTGTTTATATTATTGGTAAGATGTTTGGTCAACAGTAAGTTATTAGTAGTTAAATTTTTGGTGTGTCAAAGTTAAGTGAGGATTTCTGACATTATGAGAAGTTGACATCTCTAGTCCCCACATTGTTCAAGGGCCAACTGAATATTGTTCATTAATTAACATTAAAGTCAAGTCCAACAGCAGCATTATAACTCATGCCTGAAGGAAGTTTTCTAACATTTGTTTTTCTGTAGAGCACATCACAGCCTTCTTGAGTTCAGGCACACTGGACCAAACTTCAGCACTATGCTTTGGGGCTATTTTAAATGTTGAACTCATGAACCAAAAGCATAAAATGTGAGCATAGACCACTAAAAGGACATTTGTTTACAATGTGAGATCCAAAACAAGAAGACAGAATTTCTTCTTTTGTGAGCTTAGCTGGTGACATACATGTCAGGCAAAAAAAAATTTGGCCATTCTATGCATGCCCTCAAATGACCAGGAAAATACTACAGGTATTGATTTTGAAGTCACAAATAAATTTTAGTGAGTAGTTAAATTCACAAATAGAGAACCCACCAATAATGAGGATCAACTTTGTTATTTCCTATTCACCCACTACTGTCCCACTCTGTCCAACCTCAGCATAGTTCTTTTCTTCCCTTCTGTGATGTGCTTTAAATTTATTTGCCTTTTAAACTTTAAGAAAATAAATTATTCCATCTCTGTCATTTTAGTAGTCTAGTGTTTTATTTTAGCATTCTTTAGTACTTTATGAATATTGTAGATACTCAAATGTTAACTAACTGAACTAAAAGATTTCTAAGCAGCATGTAAGTATACTTAGAAGAAAAATGAAGGCAAGTCATTTAAGCAAAATCATCAGTTTCTGTCTAATGATTTGTATTAAATTCTAACATTTTCTAATGAATAATGAATAATATCCTAATCTGAATGTCATAGATTCCTGTGAATTACTAGAGAACAAGAAAACATGAGTGAAAGAGATATCACTTGTGTCATAATTAAAATGACTTATCTAGAGGCAAAAATCAATACCATTAATAGAGCCACCATTCTGATATAGTGAATTGAATGCCTGCTTTGAACCTCTTTGTGTCATAGTTTCCTGCACTTTTGAAGACTGAAAAGTCATTTAGGATGGTAACCAGGGAGTGGAGGTATAAGGTAACTTAACCAAGAAAATTTAAGAAGAGCTGAAGCCAATGGTCATATAGAATCTCCCAAGCCACTCCTCCCAATACAGACATCAAATGGGAAGATTATCACCTTTCTTGATTGTATATTTATCAGTCAGATATCATGCTTCCATTTCACTAGCCTCATATGTATGTCAGGCATTTAACATTTATATTCTTGCAAATTCTCCTTGAATTCTGTTCAGTAGACACTAACACTTTCAGAATTTTACTAATGATGAGACTAAAGCTTTGTGTGGTTGTGACTTGTTCAAGATTAAATAACTAGTAAGTAATTTCATTAAAATTGAAGTTCAAGTCTGAGTGATTACAAAGTCCATAATTTTTCTGCTACATCTGGCTTTATATATATCAAGCCCAAATCCATACTGTTGGGATAAGCTATGAGACAGTCCTTGGGGAACAATGTCAGTTGTACACACTCCTTTCTCTGGAGATTAATGTTCTTCAAAAATCACTGACAGCTCCTAAAAGCAAGAAGACATGACAGAAGAAAAAAAAATCCATTGGCACCAGACCTATGATGTTTCTAATAGAAAACATCCTCCAGATAGAGGGAACTAGATTCCCTCTACAACTGTACATTCCCTAAATCTTCACAGTGTGTAGCTGGGAAAATGTGCATTTGTAGTCATGCTAATAAAGTTCTTAACTTGGGAGAGAGCCAAGCCCCCTTCTGTGAGAGTTAAGGAGTAGGATTTTTATCTCTCTTGGGTGTTAAGAAGTGCAAATGATATAAGTGAAAGTGACTTTCAAAACACGCCTAACTCATTTATAAATGTGCTCACTCCACCAAATTCCTTTTCCAATCTTGGATTTTCTCAGTAATATGTTAAAATCCTTCAATCTTTTCTGCAACTGATAGCTGACAGGATATCATACGTAGGGTTTGTGTGACTTTATGTAGAGTCCTTCACATTTGGTTTAAGTATTCTAACTGTATTATGGAAAAATACCTTGGTTTCTTTTATTCCTTAAACAAATATTTGTTGAGAGCATACAGAGAGAATGTACTTTGCTGAGAACTGGTACTATAATAATGAGTAAAGCAAAATCTCCTCTAGTTAAAAAGAATATAATGCAATGCAATAAAGTACATATTCTACATACAGATACAGATATCTGGTTTGGAGGGCTGCAGAAGGTGACGTCTGAGTTGTAACCCATAGGAACAGTAGAAGACAGTGAGCATAGGAATGGGAAGGAAAAGCAGAGGTAAAAACTCTCAAAGAGGCTGCAAAGCAAGACTACACACTCTGGAAATCAGAAAAATGGTAAACTGTATTTTTTAAATAGGTGCTGTCAAGGATATGCATCTTCTATAAATGTCCCTGCTCTCAAATTGTACACAGGTAATTTCTACTCCTGAACATATTCTTATTGATTTACCAGTGTCACAGAATGCCATCCATAAAAACATGTCCATCTTTTAGAGAATAAGTGAGAATATGAAAAGGCTCATGGTCTTATCTCTTAATCCCTCTTCTCAGATAGAATGTCTGTAGAGCAAAGTACTGTACAGTGTGAGGATACCTCTGCTGGATAGCTTAAATAATTGATCTAACCTGTCACTAGCAAATTCTTTAAACTGAATACATTTTGATCGAGTAGCAAGGAATGTGTAAATGAATGCCTGACTGTGAAAAGAATAGTATTTCACATTTTTCACAGTGCTCCTAATTAAACTTCTGATAATATAGTATTGTGAGATAACTTGTTCTCTTCTATTTTTAATATTGCAATTTAAAATGTGCATATAAATTAAAAGCACAGGAGTCAAAAGCAGCAGTGATTGATAACAGTCCTTCCCTTACCTCTTAGTTGTTATTTGGGGGAGAAAATATGAAATAATTTGACCGAGAGAGAAAGTTTCACCAGGCTTTCTGTATTCAGGAGCAAGATTTATGATTCTAATCTAAATAGGCCTCTCAGGAAGTCTAGGTTCCCACAGAACACAGGAAATGATGTGTTTTTCTATAGCACTAAAGGACACATTATGTATTAAAGAGGATATCTGAAAGTCAGTCTGTTTTGAAGCTATCTGTCTGCAGTATTAACTCAATTAGATCATAGCAACTTTTACACTTTTCAGTGTTACTAAAGATCAGTTTAACAGTTTCAACAAGTACATCCTTTTTAAGAAGTCATCTTATAAAGCTGATAATTAATTGCATGGATATCCATATGAAATAGCATTAGCCATCTCACCTCCCTCTTCCCCAAGAAACAAGTAGATACATATGGAGTAATCAAGCCTTCAGAAGCCAATTTATCCCTCTGTCAGTGAAGTACCAATTTTCATGCCTTGGAAATAGTCTAATATCAAGGCTTACATTGTCTATGAAAACTATTTTATTTCTCTAAATAAATGGTTCTTTTGTCTAATGACAGTGAGGATGATGATGATGGTGATAAGAACAATAATAATAAAACACACACTCTAGTTCTGAATTCTAAGTGGAATGATTACAGGTGTATTTAATGAACAAATGATATCTAAAATCCAAGCATAATATAGTTGTATGAAAAATCCTTTAAGCCTTTGAATATAGTTCTAGCCCCCACCACAATGGATATTTCGTGCACTGATAATTCTTTGTTATATGGTCATACTAGATGACTAGATATGATATTTGAAAAATTTAAAATCTAAATAGCCATGAACATCTAAGGAACAACACATAAATACATTTGAACCACAAAACTCTAGTTGATATCCAGATAGCAATGTGCAGAGTTGTTCTAGGCCACTGAAGACATGATGCTTTTCAATAAAGTATTTTCACTTTTGCATTTCAACATATGTTACTACAGGGATGGCAGACTTGGAGAGTTTTTCTTTCATAAGTTTATAGTTCAAACTTTAAACCACCCATTTTAAAAGGAAAAATAGTCCCAGTATATTCTATTTGTTGCTGTAATTTGATGCCCAGGTGTTTTGTTGCTTTCTCTTCAAATATCCTGAAACTTTATTTTTCAGTGACTATTCACTCTACCATTATGAAAATTCCCTATGTATTAACTAATATGATTTAAACAATTTGTTCTTTTGTCTCCTTTTAAAAAATCTTTTACACAACAATTCTCTCTCAGACTCTCCTTCAGGTAGTTTTGGTGGGTGTTGAACTCTCTTACTCCTCACACCGTAATCATAATGGCTGCAGCTGCCTTTCCGAGGAAGGTTCATGAGATTTGTCTCAAATATATTTTATTTTTTTGTCAAAGATCGTTGCTTTTACAAGCTTTCTGATGAGCTTATACTTCGTACACGATGCCTTTCTAAAACACATATAACCCCTGCAGTCCTTTAAAATCGAGTCAAAAACCTTCGCTTTTGGAGGAGTTTTATCCCAAAGGCTACTATGTTATATATGTTTCCTGCTTTTCTTACCATTATTAAAAGATTTATTCTTAATCCCAGGCATATTGGAAAGTTATTCAGGCAAGGTATCAGGTTTGCATGGCTTCAGCAGCCTGCTGGCAGCCTGCATCTTGCCACAGGAGTAGCTAGAAACAGGTCTCCACCCTGTGGGTGGTGAGAGCTGGAGGAGCTTGGTTCTGCCAGGTGGGAAATCAGCCTGTCAGGAAGAGGCATGGAAACATGATCAGTTTACTAACTTCATTAAATGAAAACGTTTGCAACACGGTGTTCCCTTTGCTCGCAGTGTCTGCCGTTGCTAAACAAGCCAGTGTTTCACAGGCTGAGTGGAATGCCATGTGTACACGCAGCAGGAGGACATTCCAGAAGGCTTGGGGGCTTCCTCCACCTTGTGATCTTGTGGACTTCATGTGCAAAGCCTATTTTTGTTACTTCTCCCCTCCCTTTCTTGATAACCCACAAGTACACAAATTAGGAACAACGTGAAAGAAAGGTTGCTCTATTCTTTTCATATCTTGATGAATCTTATTAAAGATTTGTATAGATAAAGTATCAGCTTCTAGGGGAGAGCATTTCTAAAGGCTAGGTCCCTTGCCTCAGAGGTTTGCCTTAATTTCCCAGAAGAAATGCTCTAAAATGAGTGCAAATTAACTCTTAAAAAGAGGATGGATATCATTACTACATAAGAGCCTTTTGCTAGGGGAGGGGTGTGGCTAAGCTCATATTAAGTGTTTAGAACTACATCTTTAACTTGAGGATTCTTAAATATGGATTTGACTTGCTTGGTGGTAGTTTAAACTGTGGAAAATTTGAACCAAATGCGAATACGATGTGTTTTTTTTTTCCCCTTAGGTTTTAAAATAGCAGACTATGTATCATTTAAACACTGGGAGTAGACTTTTATTTTACATTTAAAATTGTTTTTGCAAACAAATAGCAATATCAAAGGAATTACACTCTTGTTTTCTTAGAGCTTTTTTTATTAGTGTGCACACACACAAAACGTCATTAAAGTAGGAAGAACTATATGAGTTTTAAAGAAAGACTCCTTATTAATGAAATTTATGCACTGTTTACCATGCTAGAAAGAGTTAGAGAAAAGGTTAGTAATAAGCACTTGTTCTATACTTTAATATTTATAGTTATTGAAAACAATTATATTCATATACCTCATGCTGCCCATGGTTAATTAATTTTTATACATTCTCTTTTTATTTATTGCAGCTTTTTACTTACTGGCTTAGACATGTGTTTAATAAATGTTCCAAATAAATGGTACTAAAATTTCAAATAAATTACACAGTTTGTTTAAAATTTGATGAAGTGAGCTAGTGTATAAGCTGATTTTTAATGTAAGACTGACTAATTGACTTTTTTATTTTCTTTTTGACAATTAAGTGTCCCTTAATAAGACTGTTTGTCACAATATTGGATCCTATAATACTTATTTGGTATGACCCCAAAGTAAGGCTAGGGCAGCAATGCTGTGTATTTGGCTGCTAATTTGTCTGCTTCACTGGAAGTCCAATACACCATTCATTGTACAACAGAGCAGCTAATTTGTCTTCTTATTGTTGGTTGCAGTTCTCTTTGCTTAGTAGCTAGTGATCATCAAAGAAAAATAACAATAAATAATATCTGAGCCCTCAGTATTATTATAAACTGCTTTCGGAAAAGGCACTTTAGACTAAATATGATACGAAAAGAGATATTTACTTCAATAGCAAGAAATTATCTTTATTAAACACATTAAAACTATACTAGCTGACATTATTCTATTATCATCCTAAAATGTGTATTGTCTTTTACTCCTTCCACTTATAAAGTTGGGAAAAAATGTAAAACTACTGACTATAGTGTTTCAGTATTCCTTATTGCACATTCAAGTGTATGTGTATGTGTTATGGAAAGCACAGAGTAAAATATTAGCATCAAAACAGCTAGATGTAGAATTGACATTTGCTTCCTGAAAATATGAGTAGATTTATTTAGTAATATTAATATTTCATAATGACTTTTGAATATTATTTCATAGAAAATACTGATATTTCAGGTAGGAAGGTAGATGGATTTTTTAATAGGGCTTAAGGGATAAGTAGTTATGGACAGTTTACAATCCTGTGATTGTGGTTTAGAGAGAGCATCTCGGAGTTAATAGTAATCAATAAAGGGCTCCAGAGGATTGAAAAGGAAAATGGGCTAGAGTTGGGAAAGGAGTGTGCTCTCACCATGTCCCCTCTCTGTTGCACAGTTTATACAAATCAAAGCACTTGAGTAGTGACAAGTGATGTTTCTATTCTCATTGATCAGGACCTAGTGAACTATTCTAGAGGGAATGATTGCTTTCAAAGAGTTAAGCATGGTATAAACGGGTTTCAGTTGAATTAAGCATGCATCAATATAGTTTGAAGACATGACTTTGGTACACGAAGGCATCTGCCCCATATTTATGCACGCCTCACTTATGCATATGGCCATAAAATATATAAAGGACATACTGCTTAGTAATAAGTATGACACAAGCATATGCACTATATAAAGCATATTAATAATACTGTCTTCAATAGGCTAACAATGAATAGGGTAGTTTCTGAGTTTTTTCCCAGAAGCAGGAACAGCTGTTTCCTGTCACACAGTCATGATCCTTTTTGATTAGATTTGTATATTTTGCTTATTAGATTAACGCATGATAATAGTAGACAAATAATAGATATTATTTACTAAATATACACGATGGTGTTTACATCCTGTGAAGGTCCATTCATGCATTTTTCACTCAACACAGTTTTATTGAACATCTACTGTGGATTACATGTACAATTAAGGGGTCATATACAATAGTTAGGAAATGTAGACACTATCTTGGCTTCTCTGGCATTTTCAATCTTTGAGCAAAAATATATATATATATCCAAATAATGATTTAATCAGAATTGTGATGATTGCTATAGTAACCTATTTTCAATGGTCAATGAAAAGTGACATTTAAGTTGGTATCCTCCAAAAATTTACTAAATACTTAATATGTGCCAGACATTCTAATTGGGTATTAGGGAAATGGCAGTGAACATGGATATTTATTGTCTAACAGAACTTATCTATTATTCTTGATTACTATTTTTATAGGTCTTAAGCACCTTTTATTATGGGTAGATCTAGAAAAGTTCAGGTCATCTTCTGTGTAACTTCTATTCAAGAGTTACTTTTCCTGCCTTTTTTGTCTTTTCTAGGCCCATCCTCTTCCTACACAATGGGAATGTCATTCTCCATTTATCTTACCATGAGAATTTAATAGATCATTACCTTTAATGGCAGATCATAATTTCATTTGATGCAGACCATGCTTTCTCCTATGTTTTTAGGTATTACATTAGTATTTCTGAGTGATCCATTATCATTTATAAGTGCCATTACTAAGACGTAAGCATAGCAAATGAATAAATCTAGAAGTGAGTGAGTTATTACAACACCCATCATGGGCAGCCAATAGTGGAAAACTAGTGTTTTACACCAAAACTGAAATGTGTATGCTCTAACTGTAACAATATAAATTACTGTGAGCCATGTAAACTCTTATGGTCGCATTAACTGATATGAGTAATAGGAGCCATTGAAAGTGTTTGCTTTTATTTCTTGGAATTTAAATTGCATTAATCTTTATATAAATATTGGTTTGACAGTTAACTGTGTCTGTATTTTACTTGATACAGGAGTAGCCAGGCAAAAGAATTATTGTAGATCTCTAATCAATACAAATAATAATATCTGAAATGCAGGTGTAGGAGTTTGCTTTCAGTTGAAGTAACAAGGCATGAACAAGTTTTCACTAGTTATTACGGGTAATAACGCTTATTGTAGCAAAGTCAATATCCTACAAAAAATTTTAAGCAAAACAAAAGATACACATATTTGTTTACATTGATGAATAGAATCAGGTTTTCTGAAGATTCAAGTCCTTATTTGTCTGAATCTTCATGAAATCCAATGTAGGCAGCCTCTTAAAGCGAGGGAAAACATAATACTGCACTGACATAAACATAATGTTGTTACATTTATCCAGTGGTGGCTGATGCAGGGGGACAAAGTGCCTGAATATAGGAAGTACCCAAATGGTCATGTACTCTTCCACTGTCTTCTCCAGGTACACTACCACTGGGGACGGAAAAACACAATCATATTTTTTTTTACTTTGCAGGAAATGTCGGTGCTGATATAAAGATAGAAGAATAAAAAGCTAATCCAAAAATGTCAGGACCCTTTTTATTTACATATGCATTTCACAACACACCAAAGATAGGAAGGAGTTTTCTGCAATATAATTTGAAATCAGTTTAATTTTGAAATATAAGTAGAAATCAGAGTCTGGCATAAAGTATGGTGGGCTTGTTAGGAGAATATATAAATTTCTACTCTTAACCAATAACTAAAGATTGCTGATGGTGTCAAGTCCCAGTGCAGCTCATTTTTGTGCTGGCCTGATTGCTGTGTGATGATAAAGACACTTTACATGTGCATTGAAATAATGCAGAAAGAAGAGCTTAAATAAGAGCAGAGCAGAAGCATGATAACTTGATGGCAAATAATTCAAAAATAGTACACATTTCTACTCCCTTTACTTTTATATTTTCACTTTTTAAATAGAAATCTCATTGTACAGCACAATGAAACACAAAATGAAAGATAATTTATATTCTATCCACATTTCACACTTAACTTCTTCTGCAAAGGTGATAATTCTTCCCTTTATATAAATATGCACTAGAATTGAACAAAGAAAATAATCATAATAAAACAAATAGAGTACGTTTGCTTTTCTCTTTCTTGATTTTTTTTAAAGGTAAAATTGCAGTTCCTCACTTCCAGGGTTTGCATTAAAAAAAAAGAAAAATTCATAAGAAATTCCATTGACTTTTCTACCTATATTTTTGTATCAGATTGAGCTTTTGGTCATATATCTTAGTGGTATGCTAACATAAATACAGGACATTATTGTGAACACAAATGTCTACATTTATAACGGACAAACCATAAAAGACTAGAATTTTACTAATACTAGAATTGAATTAACAAACCTTGTTAATATGTAATTATTAATTTTATTGATTTAATATTTATATTAGAGTTATGAGTTTATTTACTGTTATTTTAATAACATACTGATTTAATGTATGTGAAGAATTTCATACACACATATGCAACAATTAACAGAAACTGTACATCAAAGTAATTCTCAAAAGTAAATGAATTAAATAAAACTTTTATCCAAAGCCCACATTTATTGTTGTCACAGTGATCTATTCTGAATAATGTCATACTTTTTCATTTTTCAAAATCCATATTTATTATCTTTAATAAACTCATATTTTGGAAAGTTCTATAAATTCAACTTACTACATTTTTGATAGGTTTTTTTATGACTCAGGGAAAGTGAATGGAACTCTTAACCAATCTGAAGCCTTCAGAAAATAAACCATTCCCAGTAATAGTAATAAGACCACTGATAAACTCAATCTAGAATATTCACAAGTAATAGATTAGATTGGAAAAAATGTAAATTCAGTGAAATTTTTACCTACTATCAACTTTTTCTCAGAAATAGAACTTTAGTGACTTAATTTTATAATTTTTATGTTAGTTACTTAAAAATCTTGATAATGTGATTTCCACTGATTACTTTCTCCAAGTAAAAAATGATAACTTTCTATTCGTTGCTAGCCAAATGCTCTTTTAAAAACAAAACCAGATTATTTCACTTCCTCCCACCGAGACCTGTAACAGTGCCCTTCAATGGTGCTTCCTTTTGCATCTAAAATGAACTTAACCTCTATAGCCTAGAAGGCTGGACATGAACTGTCTGCCCACTCCCTCCTGAGAACTAGCCCCTGCCTCTGTTTCCTCACTAACTTTACTCCCACCACTGTTCTTCCGATTTTGTTAACATAGAAGTTAGAATAATCATTTAAAAATATAAGTCATTTCATTTCTCTGTTTTCTCTGTTCCAAGGCTGATAGTTGTTAAGACCATTTCCTCTGCTTAGACTGTTCTGCCTCCAAATTATCTAGTAGTAGTCGTCAGTCTCCAGATACTTAGGGCTCAGAACAAATGTTACTCCTCAGAGAAGACTTCCTTCCTGGACTACATTCACTTATTCTTTCTTTAATTAATCAATTAACTAAATATTGAAAGAACATTTTTGTACTAGGTAATTGCCTCTGAAATTGGAATATAGCATTGAATGACATAGACAAAAATCTCTGCCTTTATGATATCTGTGCCCTAAGGGAGAATAATATAATTAATAAATCTATTAGAAGGTAATAATTTATGTGGAACAAAGTAAAGCATAAATGGAGAAAAAGAAGTTCTTTTTGCAGATGCAAAATGCAATTTTTCAAAGGCTGGTAAGGAGTAGAAAAGGTGACATTTGGAAGAATCCCTGAAGTGACTGAGGCAGCAAGCCGTGCTGATGATTGCAGGAGAGCATGCCAGCCATTCTCAGAGGAGCAAAGGCCCCAGCCAGAAGCATTGCTAGTGTATTTCATGAATATCAAGGAAGCCAGTTTACCGGATGTGGTGTGAAGCAGGAAGAGGAATGGAATGTACAGGAAGTAGCATGGGGAGATGGGACACACGAGGTAGAGCCTCACAGTCCATGGTGAGACTTCTGCTTTTATTCAGAGTGAAATCAAAGCCATTGGAAGCTTTGAACAGAGGACAGACAGTATCCCATTTATATTTACTCTGGCGACTGTGTTGGAATTAAGCTGTGTGTGGGCAAAGGTGAATGCAGAGAGGCCAATTAGCTGGTTTCCAGTAATTTGCTGAAGAAATCACAGAGCCTTGGAAAATGGTGGCAGCAGTGGAGGATGTGAAAACCAGTAAAACATTTGATATACTTTGAAAGCAGAATTGACAGAATTTGCTGGGAGTTTGGAAATAAGACAGAAGAAGAAGTAGTTAGTATGGCTCCAGTGTTTTTGGTCTTAACAGTGTGGAATGCCATTCATTCACTGCCATAGGTAACTGCCAGTGTAGTAGTAGGTGTGAGGAACATTCCCAAATCATATGCTTTGTTTGGAGGTCATATTTAAGGCTTGGGCCTGGGTGAGGTATTGAAGGAAGGGAGTGTAAACAAAACAGACAGCATCTACAAAAATTGGGCCTGGATTCTCTCCAACATTACGAGGTTGCACATATCAGTGAGTAAAAGCACTTTTTCCCACCCTACTCTCCTAGCCCTCTTAATCTCTGTGACATGGCCTTTTAAATTTTTCTTAACAGTTCCTACCTATACTTAAAAATATCTTATTCACTTTTTTCTTCAAGTTTTTTTTTATTAAGGTATTATTGATATACACTCTTATGAAGGTTTCACATGGAAAAACAATGTGGTCACTACATTTACCCATATTATCAAGTCCCCCCCAATACCCCAATTCAGTCACTGTCCATTAGTGTAGTAAGATACCACAAATTCACTATTTGCCTTCTCTGTGCTACACTGTTTTCCCTGTGATCCCCCACACCATGTGTACTAAACAAAATACCACTCAATCCCCTTCTCCCACCCTCCCCACCCACCCTCCCACATGCCTCCCCTTTGGTAATCACTAGTTCCTTCTTGGAGTCTCTGAGTCTGCTGCTATTTTGTTCCTTCAGTTTTGCTTCGTTGTTATACTCCACGAATGAGGGAAATCATTTGGCACTTGACTTTCTCCACCTGGCTTATTTCACTGAGCATAATATCCTCCAGCTCCATCCATGTTGTTGCAAATGGTAGCATTTGTTTCTTTCTTATGGCTGAATAGTATTCCATTGTGTATATGTACCAACCCTTCTTTATCCATTCATCTACTGATGGACACTTAGGTTGCTTCCATATCTTGGCTACTGAAAAAGTGCTGCAATAAACATAGAGGTGCATATGTCTTTTTGAATCTGAGAAGTTGTATTCTTTGGGTAAATTACAAGGAGTGGGATTCCTGGGTCAAATGGTATTTCTGTTCTTACTTTTTTGAGCAACCTCCATATTGCTTTCCACCGTGGTTGAACTAGCTTACATTCCCACCAGCAGTGTAGGAGGATTCCCCTTTCTCCACATCCTCACCAGCATTTGTTGTTCTTAGTCTTTTTGATGCTGGCCATCCTTACTGGTGTGAAGTGATATCTCATGGTGGTTTTAGTTTGCATTTCCCTGATGATTATTGTTGTGGAGCATGTTTTCATGTGTCTGTTGGCCACCTGAATTTGTTCTTTGGAGAACTGCCACTTCATATCCTCTGCCCATTTTTTAATCAGGTTATTTGCTTTTTGGGTGTTGAGGCATGTAAGTTCTTTATATATTTTGGATGTTAACCCCTTGTTGGATATGTCATTTGCAAGTATATTTTCCTATACTGTTCTGTTGATGGTGTCCTTTGCTGTACAAAAACTTCTTAGTTTGATGTAGTCCCATGAATTCATTTTTGCTTTTGTTTCCCTTGCTCGAGGAGATGCGTTCAGGAAGAAGTCTTTCATGCTTATATTCAGGAGATTTTTGCCTATGTTGTCTTCTAAAAGTTTTATGGTTTCATGACTTACATTCAGGTCCTTGATCCATTTAGAGTTTACTTTTGTGTATGGGGTTAAACAATAACCCAGTTTCATTCTCTTGCATGTAGCTGTCCAGTTTTGCCAACGCCAGTTGTTGAAGAGGCTGTCATTTCCCCATTGTATGTCCATGGCTCCTTTATCATATATAAATCGACCGTATATGCTCAGGTTTATATCAGGGCTCTCTAGTCTGATCCACTGGTCTATGGGTCTGTTCTTGTGCCAGTACCAAATTGGCTTGATTACTGTGGCTTTGTAGTACAGCTTGAAGTTGGGGAGCATAATGCCCCCAGCTTTATTCTTCCTTCTCAGGATTGCTTTGGCTATTCAGGGTCTTTTGTGGTTCCATGTGAATTTTAGAACAATTTTCTCTAGTTTGTTGAAGAATGCTGTTGGTATTTTGATATGAATTGCATTGAATCTGTAGATTGCTTTAGGCAGGATGGATATTTGACAATATTAATTCTTCCTATCCGTGAGCACATGATGTGTTTCCATTTATTTGTATCTTCTTTAATTTCTCTCATGAGTGTCTTGTAGTTTTCAGAGTATAGGTCTTTCACCTTCTTGGTTAGGTTTATTCCTAGGTATTTTATTCTTTTTGATGCAACTGTGAATGGAATTATTTTCCTGATTTCTCTCTCTGCTAGTTCATTGTTAGTGTAAAGGAATGCCACAGATTTCTGCATATTAATTTTGTATCCCACAACTTTGCTGAATTCAGATATTAGATCTAGTAGTTTTGGAGTGGATTCTTTAGGGTTTTTTATTTGCAATATCATGTCATCAGCAAACAGGGACAGTTTAACTTCTTCCTTGCCAATCTGGATGCCTTTTACTTCTTTGTGTTGTCTATTTGCCATGGCTAAGACCCCCAGTACTATGTTGAATAGAAGTGGGGAGACTGGGCATCCTTGTCTTCTTCCCAGTGTTAAAGAAAAAGCTTTCAGCTTCTCGCTGTTAGGTATAATGTTTGCTGTGGGTTTGTCATATATGGCCTTTATTATGTTGAGGTACTTGCCCTCTATACCCATTTTGTTGAGAGTTTTTATCATGAATGGAAGTTGAATTTGGTCAAATGCTTTTTCAGCATCTATGGAGGTAATCATGTGGTTTTTGTCCTTCTTTTGTTGATGTGGTGGATGATGTCAATGCATTTTCGAATGTTGTACCATCCTTGCATCCCTGAAATAAATCCTACTTGATCATGATGGATGATTTTTTGATGTATTTTTGAATTCGATTTGCGATTATTTTGTTGAGTATTTTTGCATCTATGTTCATCAGGATATTGGTCTGTAATTTTCTTTTTTGGTGGTGTCTTTGCCTGGTTTTGGTATTAGAGTGATGCTGGCCTCATAAAATGAGTTTGGAAGTATTCCCTCTTCTTCTATTCTTTGGAAAACTTTAAGGAGGATGGGTATTAGGTCTTTACTAAGTGTTTGATAAAATTCAGCGGTGAAGCCATCTGGTCCATGGGTTTTGTTCTTAGGTAAGTTTTTGATTACCAGTTCAATTTCGTTGCTGGTAATTGGTGTATTCAGATTTTCTGTTTCTTTCTGGGTCAGCTTTGGAAGGTTGTATTTTTCTAGAAAGTTTTTCATTTCTTCTAGGTTATCCAGTTTGTTAGTATATAGTTTTTCATAGTATTCTCTAAGAATTCTTTGTATTCCTGTGGTGTCCATAGTGATTTTTCCTTCCTCATTTCTGATTCTATTTATGTGAGTAGACTCTCCTTTTTTTCTTGGTAAGTCTGGCTAGGGGTTTATCTATTTTGTTTTCTAGAAGAACCAGCTCTTGCTTTCATTGATTCTTTCTATTGTTTTATTCTTCTTAATTTTATTTATTTCTGCTGTAATCCTTATTATGTCCCTCCTTCTACTGACTTTGGGCCTCATTTATTCTTCTTTTCCTAGTTTCATTAATTGTGAGTTTAGACTGCTCATATGGGATTGTTCTTCTTTCCTGAGGTAGGCCTGTATTGCAGTATATTTCCCTCTTAGCACGGCCTTCGCTGCATCCCATAGATTTTGCGATGTTGAATTATTGTTGTCATTTGTCTCCATATATTGCTTGATCTCTGTCTTTATTTGGTCATTGATCCATTGGTTATTTAGGAGCATGTTTTGACGCCTCCATGTGTTTGTGGGATTTTTCATTTTCTTTGTGCAATTTATTTCTAGTTTTGTACCTTTGTGGTCTGAGAAACTGGTTGGTAGATTTCAATCATTTTGAATTTACCGAGGCTCTTTTTGTGGCCTAGTATATGATCTATTCTTGAAAATGTTCCATGTGCACTTGAGAAGAATGTATATTCTGCTGCTTTTGGGTGTAGAGTTCTTTAGATGTCTGTTAGGTCCATCTGTTCTAGTGTGTTGTTCAGTGCCTCTGTCTCCTTACTTATTTTCTGTCTGGTTGATCTGTCCTTCAGAGTTAGTGGGGTGTTGAAGTTTCCTAGAGTGAATGCATTGCATTCTATTTCTCCTTTTAATTCTGTTAGTTTTTGTTTCACATATGTAGGTGCTCCTGTGTTGGGCGCATAGATATTTATAATAGTTATATCTTCTTGTTGGATTGGCCCTTTATCATTATGTAATGTCCTTCTTTGTCTCTTGTGACTTTCTTTGTTTTGAAGTTTATTTTGTCTGATACAAGTGCTGCAACTCTTGCTTTTTTCTCCCTATTAGTTTCATGAAATATCTTTTTCCATCCCTTCACTTTCAGTCTGTATATGTCTTTGGGTTTAAAGTGCGTCTCTTGTAGGCAGCATATAGATAGGTCTTGTTTTTTTATCCATTCATTGACTCTATGTCTTTTCATTGGTGCATTCAGTCCATTTACATTTAGAGTGATTATCGATAGGTATGTACTTATTGGCATTGCAGGCTTTAGATTTGTGGTTACCAAAGATTCAAGGTTAACTTCCTTACTATGTAAGAGTCTAACTTAACTCACTTAATATGCTATTACAAACACAATCTAAAGGTTCTTTTTTTTTCTTCTTCCTTTTCCTTCCTCCTGTATTCTTTATATATTACATATCATATTCTATACTCTTTGTCTATCCCTTGATTGACTTTGGAGATAGTTATGTTAATTTTTGCATTTGCTTAGTAATTAACTGTTCTACTTTCTTTACTGTGGTTTTATTACCTCTGGTGACAGCTATTAAATCTTAGGAACACTTCCATCTATAGCAGTCCCTCTACAATACACTGTAGAGATGGTTTTGGGGAGCTAAATTCTCTCAGTTTTTGCTTATCTGGGAATTTTTAAATCCCTCCTTCAAATTTAAATGCTAGTCTTTCCGGATAAAGTATTCTTGGTTCAAGGCCTTCTGCTTCATTGCATTAAATATATCATGCCACTCCCTTCTGGCCTGTAACGTTTCTCCTGAGAAGTCTGATGATAGCCTGATGAGCTTTCCTTTGTATGTGATCTTATTTCTCTCTCTGGCTGCTTTTAATAGTCTGTCCTTATCCTTGATCTTTGCCATTTTAATTACTATATGTCTTGGTGTTGTCTTCCTTGTGTCCCTTTTGTTGGGAGATCTGTGTACCTCCATGGCCTGAGAGATTATGTCCTTCCCCAGATTGGGGAAGTTTTCAGCAATCACCTCCTCAAAGACACTTTCTATCCCTTTTTCTCTCTCTTCTTCTTCTGGTACCCCTATAATGCGAATATTGTTCCGTTTGGATTGGTCACACAGTTCTGTCAATATTCTTTCATTCTTTGAGATCCTTTTCTCTCTGTGCCTCAGCTTCTTTGTATTCCTCTTCTTTAGTTTCTATTTCATTTATCGTCTCCTCCACCATATCCAATCTACTTTTAATACCCTTCATTGTGCTCTTCAACAATTGAATCTCTGACGAGTTCATTCCTGAGTTCTTGAATATCTTTCCATACCTCCATGAGCATGTTAATGATTTTTATTTTGAACTCCCTTTCAGGAAGTGTCATGAGGTTGATGTCATTTAAATCTTTCTCAGGAGTGGTATTAATAATTTTACTCTCAACTAGGTTCCTTTGGGGTTTCATATTTGTATGTGGTGCTCTCTAGTGCCCTAAGCTCTACTCCCTGAAGCTGCTCAGCTCCTGAAGTAATGTCGGGGGTCACGGGTGAGTGGTATTGTTGCCTGGGGGTGGAAAGAGCTGTTTCCTGCTTCCTGGCTGCTATGCCTGTCTCCACTGCCTGTGCCAGTGGGCTGAGCACACAGGTATAAGCCTCTATGCTTTGTGTTTGTATTTGCTGTAGACAGATCTTTTCTCTGGCTTGGCTAGTGCCAGGGTAGGGTTTCCCGGTTTGGGAGCCAGGTGGGGTTGGCCGGAAGAAAGGCGCAGTAGGCTGCATATTACGGAGGGGGTCATTGGAGCTGTGTAGCCAGCCAGGGAGCTGGAGCACCTGAAGATCATCTAAGGAGGAAGATTTCTTTTTCCTCCTTAAATATAAGAGTCTATATTGCAAAGCTCCTAACCTGCTGGGCAGAGTGCACCCAGGCAATTTTGTCTACCTGTCCTCTCTCCTGAGCAGTAAGCTCTGTGCAATCCTTGCCCCTTTAGTAGCCCTCTTGCTAAGGGCTTCCTTGTTAGGAAGTCTCTCAGACTGCCCACCTTTCTTTTGTCCCAGAGCAGCTGGATACGGATCCCGGCTTTCCACAAGTGGCTGGAATTTCAGTCTCTCCAGGAATTCTGCCTGTCTTAGCTTTTCAACCCCATAATCATGAGAGTGTCATGCAAGCACCATGAATTGTAGGTTTGTGCTCCCAGAGCAGATCTCCGGAGTTAGGTATTCAGCAGTCCCAGGTCTCCACTCCCTCCCTGCTTGGTTTCTCTTCCTCCCACTGGTGACCTGGGGTGGGGGAAGGGCTTGGGTCCCACCAGGCCACAGCTTTCGCCCATTCCCCTGTTCTTGGAGGTCTGCTTTTCTCTCCAGGTGTATGCAGTCTGGTGCAGTCCTCTTTCCCATTGCTCTTTCAGGATTAGTTGTATTAATTATATTTTTGTATTGTATGTGGTTTGAGGAGGAAGCCTGTGTCTCACCTCTCATGCTGCCATCTTTAATCCTTCTCCTATCTTATTCACTTTTTATATCTACCTGATGCTATCTTTTTGTGCTGTCTGGCATTTTATCTTTAAAAGAGAAGACAATCTACTTTATCCATGAAACTTGATTCATGGGGAGCCCTCTAAAAACACTTGTTGAAAGAATTAATTTTTGAATCTATCATTTTAATAGGAAAAACATTTATTGCCTCAGATTGATTAAGAACAGAAAAATAATACCTAACATTGATTTAGTGCCAAGCACGGTTCCCTGTCTTTACATGTAACAAAGCATTTAAACTGCAGAAAACCCTGGAGCATAAGCACTCTTAGTACCTTCATTTTACAGATGGGAAAACTGAGGCATAGCTGTACCTTGCCACAGGTTAAGTGGAGCATAGGGAGAGAATTGACATCCTAAACCGAGTTTGGCTCCCAATGGTAAAAATGCCTTTTAGCCATTATGTGGATGCTTCTCAGTAAATGAAAGTTATAACAGGAAGGTCAATAAAAGTGTAACATTGACCAGGTTTGAGGTGCTTATGGGCTGCCCTAGTTAAGGGAGGGTGTGATGTCAGTTAAAATGGAGAACCATCACTTTCTGGAGCAACTATAATATTCTGGAAATATGTATTGTATAAGCAAGCTAATTTATCAAATATTCCCCCAAAAACCTAAGGACAAAGGAAAGGGTCAGAAGAGCAAGCAAACATACTTAGTTTGCGTTAGTTTTTTAGAAGCAGAACATTTTCATAAAGATCACAGGAGTCAATATTCATATTTTCAGCTAGAGAAACTGAAGGAATTCCCCAGATTACACAGGTTGATATTGACCCAAATTGGAGTCAGTATCTTATACGTACCTCAGCAATTTGTACTCCCTCTCAAGAGTCTCCCTAGATAGGACACTAACCTTGAGTTTTCCTTTAAAATGGAGAAAAACCCACCAAATTATTCATCTTCAATTTTCTTTTCTGGAAAAAATATGTCTGAATATGATAATCTAACCCAGATTACTATTCCAGTTCCATAAAGTTCTGCCTACCTGATGAGAAAACATATCAGAATTTAAGTTTTGGGAGGGGGGATGGTTTAAGATGTGCATGCTTCCTAACAAAAGATGATTAACCAACAGCTACAAAAGAATGTGATTGAAAAAAATCATTCAATGTTTATGTATGATGCTTGCCATGATGAAAACCAATTTCTCACATATATAGTCAAGGCTGTACATTCAGGCTAAGCTATATATATATTCATCTTTTTAATATAATATTCTCTGTGAGCAGAACATCTTTCTAAATGGATGTCATACCATTACTTGGTAGGACATGAATGATTACAGCTTTAAACTGTTAATACACCTTTTTGACACAAATATAGGACTATGATGCTGTATAATGACATTTATAGCCACTTTCATAGGCTTTATCTTGAGTCCTTGAGTTGATACAGAGTGTATGCTGTATCTGTTTTAAAGCACCTGTGTGTGGACAAGCACAGTAACTATATGTGATGAGAAGTGTTTCAGACTTCAGTATTCTGTTATTGCAGGTTGTTTTAGAGCCAGTGGAGATAGATTTGATTCTGCCCTTCTATGCTACGGGCAAATGGTGACTATAACCTAGCAATGTTCCTCAGACGACAAACCCAACCAAATGACCCTATAATGAAATTAGTCTGATAATAAATACTGTTTATGTAAGCTTTGAATATTACTAGGCATAAACACAAAAGCACCATAATGGTTACATAAAGGATATTGCCTTTCTTTAGGACTATAGGAAAATGAAGCATATGGTTTAGAAAGTTTTCTGGATAATTAAAATTTAAACATTAAAATGTAAAATATTTATTTAACCTGAGATTGATGGAAAGGCTTCTAAACAGTTTTAAATGTTCTTTGGTCTTAATAAAGAGTTTTGAAGACACTTTCAACCTACACCGACTGCAGATTATCACTTACAGACATGCCAATTATGATATAACAATTACTACAGTAAAAGTTAATTTTAATATAGCACCTATTGTCTGACAGACAAGGCTCCAAGTTTTTATTTATATTAATCTATGTAGTCATCAGAACAACCCTGTTAGGTTGCTACTATTATTACCCCTGTTTCATAAGCTAAGGAACTCAGAGAGGCAAGTTCACATGCTTCTGGTCACAGAGCTAGTCCACGGTACCCACCTATCATCTGGGTCATTGAGGAACACAGAACTTTTCCTCATCTGAGTCCTTTTAGTGTGGGGATGTGGGCTGGTAGAGAGAAGCTGGGGCCTGCTTCTGCCCTTTCTTTTTTATTTTCACTGACAGCCCAGAATGCCTTATGGTTGGCTAAATTTGGTTTGAAGTTAGTACTAAATATTAACAGATTCAGAATTTACCCCTGAGGGTGTTCTATCAAAAAAAAAAAAAAGAAGAGGAAATTATATGTACTGTATTAAAGTAATCCATCCTTTGTAATGGGATCCTGGAGCAGACAGGCTGTGCCAGACAAGCTTATTTGAGAGCCTTGGAACAATTTTTAATTTGTTAATTTTCTCTATCTGATACATGTGTGTGTGTGTGTGTATATATATATATATATATATATATATATATATATATACACACACACACTAAACATACATGTACTTAAATGCTTTATTTATAGATCTTTATGTTATAAATTAAAATTTTATCTAATTTTCTGAATTCTCCTTAGTTACAGGTTAAATACACCTAATTATGTGCATGTAGTCATGCAAGGGAATGACAAAGAGAGTTGAGACTTACAGAGACACACATGGAGGAAAAGAAATCGTGTGGAAAGGACAAGAAAGCTGTGATTTTGACCCATTGGCACTCTGCAATTCTTCCTTTTCTCCCACTAAACTTTGACTCGTAGAAGTGGGTCCATTTATATTACATCGCAGTGAGCAGCCTTCTGTTGAGCGCAGCCACTGTGGATAAAGTTTAGTTGTCTGGGTTATAAGCATCAAAGAAAGCTCTGCCTGAGGGGTACGCGATAAAACAGATCACAGTAGTTGAGCCTGCAGTTTAGGATTCATCCTCTGAAATCTCTCCTTTGTTTTATCAAATGGCAAATAATACAGACTGTGAGGCTGCCAAGCTCCCTGCTGGACAATTCTGTTGGCTGTCCTCAGGGTTGTTCACTTCTGTAGATTATATCCCCGGTTTTTTAATCATCCGAAGTAAGCCGTTTTCTCTGATGTTTTATTATTCAAATATTTACAAGCAAAAATTACCTATTCCTTTATAAACTTATCAAAGCAATGACTATTATTTTATCCCATTCTATCACTATTTCCAACAGTCTTGTGATGATTCCTGCCAAACTTGTTCTGATACATTCTTCACCCCTTCTCTCTGATGGATCAACAAATGAAAATAGTGTTGAAACTGTAGTCTTATCAGAGTTGTGTGTAGAGGAAATTCAGTTTTTACATACACAGCATGCATGGTTTAGAAAGAATGAATACAACCCCTCAAAAATACACTTGAAAATAATGTAATGGTAATTGTGAAAAAGGAACTGTGACATGTGTGAATTAAAATTTCTTACTAATTCTTCTTTTTCCTTTTCTTTATTGGTACACTAGAAAGCAAAGTGTAACATGTTTGGTTGACAATAAAAATGCACAAAGGCACCGCTTGCAAAGGAGGTTGAAGGCATGTATGTGAATAAAAATCATATCACCTGTCATTTTTAAGCTTTAACACTGCATGATGAACTTGTCCCCACTGTCTCTGTATGTATAGTCAAATAAAAGCTAGATAGTGGCGCTCCTGGATAAAGTTATTTGCAGGTGATTTCCATTCTTTTTTGGGGTTATTGAGTGTATTTTGTAATTGAAACACATTAAATTAAACCCACAACTTATATTAGATGTAATACTATGAGTATTTTGTTTGTAATGTATGTTTAGTGGCAAATTTATTTAAGGATATAGTGTGGATACTGAGAATAGATTGCGTTGAATGATGTGTGGCTGAGTTTCTTCCCTGCCAGAGTCTGATGCTTGGATGATTGGCTTTGTGCCTTTTTTGCTATACAGCCCTTGTAGTTAGCATAATGTATGACCAGAATTTACTGATTAACTGATGAGTGAAGACAGGGATCCAAGTTCAGCTAAAGCATTTCCTCACTCTATGCTGATGAATAAGTCACTGAAACTACCAGCCTCAATATCATTTATGTAATATGAGAGGTGGTCTCCATTACCTCCCTCTTCTCACATACTTTAATTACAGGATTCTATTGGTAAGGTTATATATCTAAGAAATTATTACAGAGGGTGCACAATTCAACTGCACATATTTTCATTCTTAGTTTGTATTATAGAGTAAAAGGAGTCCACCCCACACTAGGTTGTACAAAAAGTATTTTTGCAAAATTTTTTTGAAAAAAAAGTTTTTTATTTAGAAATATTCTCTAGAAGTTATATCTTGTGAAAGAGGAGGAGGAAAGACCATTTGCATCTGCTTTACAAATTAACACTTGATTTAAACCAGCTTTCCATAATAATAAAAAGATGAGAAAGATGAAAGTTATTTACAGGATTCTTGAGTAATAAAATCAATAAGAGAGGGCAGATATAAGATAACTTATGGCCAATTGTAGGTGCTTAAGCCTGAAGAATTATTACTAAATCACTAACTAAGAACCTTGAAGTGTGATGTTGCATGAGATTACATGTAAGGATCATTTGCTCCATTTTATGACCCTCTCACTTAAAATATTTGAACTTTCCACCCTAGGAGACTACAAGTTTGTCCTGGTTTATGGGACATGTGCCACCTCCCCAGGATAAATTAAAATATCTGCTTTGTCAATGAACTGTGGTAATATATTATCCTTAGGTTACTTTTTAAAGTGGGATTAGTCTGGATGTATGGTACCACCAATTTCTGGGGAACAGAGATGATTATAAACTACCTGTCATCAAATTAATATTGAGTTGACAAACTCTCATATTCTGTGCCCAATAAGATTTTGGTGTCTCTGGACTAGTAAGCCTAATTATTTCCCTAGTTCTAAAAAAGGTGATGAAAAGACACTGCAGTTCTTCCCAGGGAACCCTTTAATAATAAAGGATTTTATTGGGAAGGTAGAGGAGGATAAGGAAGTCACTTATAAAAATCAATTTACTTAAGCTTTTCTATGAGACTTGGAAAAACAAATCTTGCTGAATTGACTAAACCTCTGGCTTGCAGAGGCTATTTATTAACACAATATTGCATTTTCAAATTTATTAATGTGTATAGGATTAAATTCTTAATTGTATTTGTTCTACAGAAAACATAGCCTATCAATTGAGGACCCCACATTTTGCACTGAAGTCTCTGTAGTCTCCAATATTTGATTCTCTTTAATCTTGCTCTCTCCCTCTTACACACTCACACACACACATATGCACACATGATGAATGCTGAAATTTATTTCAAGTTTCAGTCTTTGAATTAAGTACATACACATATGTGCACAAGTGTTTTTTTATGGACATGTTTCATTTCTTTTGGATAAATACCAAAGAATAGGCTGGCTGTATCATATGCATTTAACCTTTTCAGAAAGTGCCAAACTGTTTTACAGAGTGTTTGCAACATTTTATACTCCAGAGAGCAGTGTGTGAGAATTCCAGCTTGTACACATCCTCACCAACCCTTAGTATGGTCAGTCTTTTAAAAACTTTTGCCATTCTACAGTATAACACAGAGAAGACAAATAGTGATTCTATAACATCCTCCTATGCTGATGGACAGTGACTGCAATGGGGTATGTGGTGGGGACTTGAGCAAAATAAAAAAAACTTTTGCCATTCTATTAGCTGTGTATTGGCATCTTGCTGTAGTATGGGTTTGCATTTCCATAAAGCTAGTGCTATTGAACACCTTTTCATGTGCTTTTTCCATCTGCATATCTGCTTTTGTGAAATGTGTATTTATATATTTTGCCCCTTTTTTGGGAGGAGGGATGTTAAACCCTTGGGTTTTGAGAGTTCTTTATATATACTTAACATAAGTCTTCCATCAGATACTTGATTTGCAAATATTTTCTCCTAGTTCATGGTATGCTTTTCATTCTCTTCATAGTGTCTTTTGAAGAGGAGAGTTTTATATTTGCTGAAATGCAGTTTATCGGTTTATTCTTTTATTGATTATGCTCTTGCTGTCATATCTAAGAAATGTTTGCTTATCACATGGGTTTGCAAACTTTTTTCTTAAAGGGCCAGATAGTAAATGATTTAGGCCTGTGATCTACATAGCCACTGCCTCAACTAATTATTTCTGTAGTTGTGTGAAAGCAGCCACAAAAAAGTATAAATGAATGAATGTAGATGTGTCCCAATAATTATTTAATGAAATTTCAACTTCATACATATTTCACGTGTCATGAAAGAGTGTTCTTTTTTTAAACTTCTTCAGTCATTTAAATATGAAAAAATATTCTTTGTTCACATTCATAGAACATAGATGGAAGGCTGGATTTTGCCAGCTTCTCTCCTAACACAAGGTCACAATGATTTTCTCCTATGTTTTCTTTTAAGAGTTTAATAGTTTTAAGTTTTTACAGTAAATCTATGATTCATTTGAATTGATTTTTGTATATGATTCAAAGTATGGTTCAAAGTTCACCTTTTGCAAATGGCCATCTAATTGCTTCAGCACTGTTTTTGAAATGACTGTATTTTATCTGCTAAATTCCCTTTGCACCTTTGCAGAGAATCATTTGTCAATGTATGAGTCTATAGCTAAACTCTGTTCTGTTTTACTGACCTACTAATCTATCAATAACACCAACACCACACCATTTTGAATTTAGTCTTGAAATCATTAGTATTAGTTCTCCAACTTTTTTGTTCTTTCAAACTTAATTTATTTAATAGAAAAAGGGCTATTAAGGTTATCTTTTCCTTTTTGAGTGAGATTTAACATGTCTCTCAAGGAATTTTTCCATTTCATCTAAGTTGTCAGTTTGTTAGGATAAAATTGTTCACAATATCCACTTATTATAATTTTGATACTATATAATCTGTAGTAATGTCATTTGTCTTATTTCCAACACACGTAATTGGTGACTTCTTTTCCCTTCATCATAATGGTTAAAAGTTTTCATTTTTATTGATCTTCTGAAGGATATACCTTTAGATTCCACTGATATTTTCCATTCTTTTTTGATTTCCTGTTTTATTGATTTCTGCTGTGATCTCAAACATTTCCTTTCCTCAGTTTATTTTTAATTTAATCTGCTCTTCTTTTCTAGTTTTCATGATACAGCCTGAAGCCACTGATTTGAGACTTCTATATTTTAATCTAGATGCTCAGTGCTATAAATTATCTCTAAGTACCACTTAATTGGCATTGTCCAAATTCAAATATGTTATATTTTCATTTTTATTCTGTTCAACATGCTTTTTAACTTAAATTTTTATTTCCTCTTTGATCTACAGTTTATTTCAATGTATTATATGGCTTCCAATATTTGGGGATTTTCTTCAGAAGGTTTTCTGTTAGACATCCTTGCCAATTTAATTTTATTCCATTCTGGTCTCAAAACAGAATTTCTGTCCTGTGAATTTTTAAAAATTTATTCAGACTTGTTTTATGGCCCCATTTAGAAATGTTCTGTATGAACTTGAAGAGAACTTGTACTATGTTCTTATTACTGGAATGTTCTATTAATGTCAATTAATTAAAAATGGATGATTGTGTTGGCCATATCTTTTCTATCTTTTGATATTCTCCATACTTGTTCTATCAGTTGTTGAGAATAGGTATTGAAATTTCTACCAGGTGATTTGTATTTGCCTATTTTTCCTAGTAGTTCTCTCAATTTTTTCTTCAAGAAGCTGTCTTCACATATATAAACATGTATGATTATGTCCTCTTGATTAATTAACTTCACTCTCACATAAACTTTATTCTGTTAATATTCTTTATTTTGAAATATCACCTGATTTAATATAGTAATTTCAGCCTTCTTTCTTTTTTCTTAGTTTTAGCATGTTATATATTTTCCCATCCTTTAACTTTCAATCTATATGTGTCTGATTTAAGTTGTCTTTCTTGTAAACAATGTATAGTTTAGTCTTGCTTTTATGTTTAATCTGACAATCTCTGCCTTTTAATTGGGTTATTTAAACTCTTGTCATTTAATTTGATTTTAGGATAGTTAAGTTTAAGTCATTATCTTGCTGTTTGTTTTATGTTTGTCCCTCTGTTCCTTCTTTGTCTTCCTGTTTTTTTCTTCCTTTAGATTAACAAAGTATTTTTATGATTCCATTTCATTTATCTGTTAGCTAATCAAATTCTAACTCTTTATTTGTTATTTTAGTGGTTTTTAAGGTTTTATTATATACATTTTTAACATCATAGGATACTTTTAAATGAAATTAATGACATTTCATGTATAGCATGAAAACCTTGTACTTCCATTTCTCCCCTCCTAAACTTTAAATTATTGCATTCAAACATCTTACTTTTACACAGATACTATCAATCTAATAATTTAATCTAACATTTTTAATATTTTAGTTTAAAAATTCAATTATATTTTCAAGAGATTTAAATATTTCCAGAAATCTTACATAATTACTAATGTAGTTACCAATGCTGTTCTCTTCACTTCTTCATGTAAATCTATATTTCTATCTAAAATCATTTATTTCTCCCTGAAGGACTCCTATCAACATTTCTTGTTAAGTCTGCTTGTGATAAATCCCTCAACTTTGGTTACCTGAAAAAATGTTTAGTCTAACTTCTTTTTTGAAAGATATTTGCTTGATACAGAATTCTAAGTTGACACTTTTTTTTCATTCAGTACTTTAAAGATGTTGTTCTACTCTTTTCCTGTCTATGATGAGAAATCTGTGTAATCTTTATTTATTTTTATGTGGGATGTCATTTTTCTGTGGTTGCTTTTGAGACTGGCTCTGTTACTGGTTTTGAAAAATTTATTTATAACATGCCTTGGTGGAATTTTCTTCCTGTTTCTTATGAGTGAGAGTTATTAATCTTAGATATGTGGGTTTATAGTTTTCATCAAATTTGGAATGATTTCAATTATTACTTTTTCAGGATTGTACTATTAATTGGGAGCTCCAAGTACACATGTATTAGGCAAATTGAAGTGGTCCTAATGTTAAGTATCCTAAGGTTAATGGATATTCTTCACTTTATTTTGTCATTTTTCTCTGTTCTTCATTTCAGGTAGTTTCTATACCCTCAAGCTTATGAAAATAACATTTGATATGCCACCAATCCAATTCAGTATATTTTTCATATCAATCATTGCAGTTTTTATTTCTAGAAGTTTTATTTGAATCAATTTTTTTATCTTCCATTAACTTTTTGAAAATACAGAGTACAGTTTTTATAACTATTCTAATGTCCATGCCTACTAATTCTAATACTTAAGACAGTTCTAGGTTGATTTTGATTCATTGAATTGTATTTTCCTACATGCCTTGTAATGTTCCTTTATTGTGTGTTGATCATTGTGAATTTCATCTTGTGGAAGTCTGGGTACTTTTATATTCTTATAAATATTCTTGAGCTTTTTTATGGGACACAGATTATTGGAAAACAGTCTGATCCTTGTGAATTTTGCTTTTAGGAGTTGTTATCTGGAATCAGAGCAGTGTAAATCAAGGGATGATTATTACTTACTATTGAGGCAAGAAACTTCTGTGTAATTTACCTAACCCCCATGAATTATGTTTTCCAATTGGATGGTGGGAACAAGCATCTTTCCTAGTGTTGTGTATCAAACACTATTTCTTTGGGGCAGTTCTTTCCCAGACTCAGGAGGATTTCTTACACATGGACTGACCACTACTCTGCTGAAAACTGAAGGAGGATCTTCCACAGATGCCCTTTATCTCTCAATGTACTCTCGCCTTTCTGGTATTCTTTCCTGAGAACTCAGTCAACTTGGTCCCCTGGAATTTTAGTTCCACCTCCTCTAATCAGGGAGTTTTCTGAGCTCTATCTACGCTGGTTACTTTTTCCTTGTGTTATAGCCTGAAGAAAATGAAAGTAAGATATTACTTTGTACAGCTCACCTCATCTATTTCCCTTTTCTTAAGAATCACTTTGTTGCCTGATATCCAGTGACTTGAGAACTGTTGTTTTACATATATTTTTTGTTTGGTTTTGTGGTTTTTGTTTTTGTTTTTTATCTTATGGGATGGTAAATCCAGTCCCTGTTACTCCATCTTGGTCAGGAACCAAGGTTTGAGTTTTGTTATGTATTAATTCTCTTAAAATTTTGTTAGTGTTGTAAAACTATAGATTATAGGTTCTGAGAAAGACATAAAAAACTATAAGGCAATGTGTGCCACAGATTATCTTAAATGAGGAAGAGATACATGATATAGGTCAATTAAATATCATAGAATAGATTAAAATAATACATAATTAACTTCTAACTGGTTTGTAAACACAGAGTTTACATAATAAGAATTTACTGAGGATTATGCATTAGGAGACTCCTTTATAGAGAAGATGTACTATAGATAAAGCTGCTGAAGCTGTTATGGAATAGTGGAGGAAGTCCTTCTATGTAGGCAAGTACTGCATATTATAGATGTGTTATACAGAGTGATTAAAGAATAGATCATTTTAAGGAAGAAGGCAATAAAGGTGATAATATGATTGAAGAGTGTGTAAATGCTAGCTTTTAGAAACCTTAAGTTTATCTTTTTACCTAAAGGCAAAAGTAAACCATTAAAAATTTTGGAGTAAGTTTGTAATAAGATAATGAAACAAGAATAAGAATAATTTTTTAAGATTTGCTTAGATAAAAGTTCATTTTAAGGTTATTCTTAGATAAAAGAGCATAATGAAACTATCAACAGAAAATGGAACATGAGAACTTTGGAAAACTAAAATTAAAATGAATCAAAGAAAAATAATAGCATAACAAAATATTAAGAAATGGAAATACTTATTAAATGTGCAATATGTTCAGGCAGTGTGCAAAAGTCTTTACATGGACTATCTCATTTAATCATCACAACATTATTAATGAGCTTCTATGCTGTCTGCAGTTTACAAATGAGGATATTGTTGTAAGTCTTTTGCTTAAATTGACAGCAAGGAAATGGTGGGGACAGGATTTGAATCTCAATATATCAGCTCCAGAACACAGTTTCTTGTTATAGATGATTACTATTAAAATGATATAGACATAACTTTAATGAAAACATGTTGAGCAGAAGTTTATCTAACATTGTATATCAAACAGCAAAATATAACTGATGTATGCAATATGCAGCCTTAAGGAACAATTTTCATAGTTCTAAGTAACAATCACTCCCATAGTTTTGCCTACACACAATCTGAGGTAGTATTACAGTGTGACATATATTTCTGTGTCAATTATATTAATTTTTCTTTTGGACATAAGATTATTGTGTTTTTGTTGTAACATCATTTTTTTCCCCTAAGCTAAATGAAGAAAGAATTTAAAACAGTACTAGTATTTACCAGGACTTGAACCACAGCAGATTTATGTCTCGGGTAGTTGTGATTACTTCATTTTGTTTATTATCTAACTGCTCAGTAAATCTTCTAATTGACAAGGTACTATTAAAGTCTCAAGACCTATAATATCTTTCTTTCCCCATTGGATTATTATTTTTTTCTACCAGGAAGGTAGTATTCCCTCCAACTCATTCACACACACAAACTGAGAAATGAAGAGAAAATGGAAGGACTGAATTACTTAACCCATGCTATGTTCCAGACACCACGCTAAATAGTTTTATTTAGATGATCTCACTTAATACTTTCAACAGTTATCTCCATTGTCAGAAATTTGCCCCGTGTCACTCAGGTAATAAGCACCCAGATTTCAACCATCTGACTTCAGGGTTCAGGTTTTTAACCAAATGTCACACTTCTCTGTACTAAGATATACTGAGTCAATATACTGCCTGCCATTTATTTTAATAAAGGAAATCCTGTGTGGTGAAGCCAATTTCTTAAAAGTGAAACCTCTCAAATAAAATGCACAACTATGTCTTCTTACTATATTGCCATACCTATTTTCCAGAGACTTCTAAGTATCTCTTTTCTTTCCCTCAATTCTAAGTTCCCTCATTTGTGAGACCTAGTTTTAAAGTAGTAGTGTTTCCACAAAGGTACCAAAACATGCCTTCAGAACCTATGACCCATTCTTTAAATAAATACAATAGCAACAAATTTAGATTTTTTTCCCCCTCATGTGAATTTCAATTTTCATAGTGGTTAAGAATTATCCAGTCAAACCTACTGGCTAAAATGAATTACCAAATAAGAAAGTCCATTTAGATAAAGAAAAAAAAGAATCCTCGGTTTAAATAACTGAGGGAAATTTTCTCATGTGGCTCATAAATTGTCTCTTGTGGTAATATCAAAAAAGAGTTTGCAAACATATTTTGAGTTTCAGCTGCATTGTAAGATAAATGTGCAGACTTTTCAATTTTCCACTTTTCAACTGCCACAATAATTTGGAATGATATATTATAAGGTATATTTGATTTAAAAAGTTGATAAAGTCACTTAGAGTAATAAAATACATATCCAGTCCTAAGAGAAAGAGATTTTAATAAGCTTACTTTGAACAGTGACTAACATATTAGTACACACAGGGGATTAATAAATGTCCTATTCAACAATAAAATTGGGTTTCATATTAATTAAACTAAGTCACATGATACTTTGATTTACATATTTAAAATTTGCATACCCCCCACATGTTTGTGGATGTTTGTTATGGATTCAGCAACTATATTCACAAAATAATTTTAGTTGTCTGACTCCTAATGTATTATAGTAAATAAAAATTGTATGTGAATGGTGCACATTGAAAGTTAACCATGAAATATGAAAGGATAGCTATTCAGAATTGAAATCATAATCTCTTCTACAGACTTCCATGAACGGGAATGTACTCTAAGTTTTTATTTTCTAAGAAACTCAACAAATAGGACATGCCCTTTAATGATAGCCTTGGATATTATATCTGTATTGATTAGGTCTCTAGGAGTAAGTATGTGAAGCTTAAGAATAATTATCAGAGATAAAAGAAACTGAAACAAAACATGGTGTGGCTATTTTATGAATATTGACCTTCTTAACTTTGGGTATTTTCAAGTAATTAAAGCAAAATAAGATGTCATTTCCTCACCACTTTAGAAAAATTATAACTACTCAGACCAGTGAAAGAATCTTGTCTTGTCCTATTTGGCCAATTAAATAAATAAATCCAAAAATTATTTTAACATGAAACAAATTTCACCTTAGGGCATGGCCTGTCATCATCCTTTTCGTTTATTTTAAACCAATAAAATCCCAAATATGTCATCTGTCATTGGAAGAGCACTCCACTTAGTCCTTGTTCTAAAGTCCATCATATTCATATTGTAATATTATTTTAAATTTTAATAGTGAAAAAAATCCTTCTATATGAAGACATGGTTTTCCTACTTAAGAGTTCTTTTGCCTGATATTGATGCTCTTTTTATCTGTTTTATACCAGTCTCTCTTTGTACTTTTATACTCATGATATAAAGGAACAAAAGGAATTCTAACACTTAACTAGCTTTGTGGGAGGTTCAAAAACCTTTAATTTCATATCCGTTTGAGGAGTTTGACTCTATCCTAACTCAGTACAAATTGAGAATAAAGAACTGAGTAGGTGGAAATGATTAGAGAATTGCAGTCAGGAGCAAAGTGGTGAAAGTTATTGTAGGTGAATGAAGAATACCATATGGTATTAATTTCATGTGTATATCATGGCTGTTTATTTTTCTCATATTCTCCCCATGTGTTTTAAGATACCTAAAAATCTTCTAAATGTCTATATATTTTTTTGAATTTGTTTCATCGTGGTTTCCTACTTGCTAATACTCTCTTAAAATTTATGTCTTTGCTATTGTTCTTTTATCTCTCTTGCTCTTAATGACATTATAATTTCAAAAACAACAATATTGTATCATTCAATAAAATATTTATGATAGAATTGTGCAAAATAGCTTTGGAATTTATTCTTTTCTCTTTGCTTTGTTTAAGTTTTATTTCTTGACTTTTAAAATTTTTTGATGTATTTATCCTCCAAATATTGTATCTTTTTCTAATTCCTATAATTGCTCTTCTCTGTCTTTTCTTCACTGCCATCTTCAAAAGCTTCTTTCCAGTACCAGTTTTTTAAAATATTTTCTCTTTAATTCAAGAAGTGATCATAAAATGCAAACTCTCATATCTGGAAAAAGGAAAGGAAGGAAGCAAGGAAAGGAGAAAGGAAGGAATAGAGAAAGGAAAGAATAGGGAGGAGAGAAGGAAGGAAGGGATAGTTTATTACATTGGAATTGGTTGCCATATATTTTTATTACTCTTATACATGTGTCTATAAATATCAATTCCTTATACAAAGATGTGAAGGAGGCAATTTAGTCTACATTTAAAAGGATATTTGAAAAGTATTTTGATTATTCAGGAACATTTCAAACAAATAACCATCTCATGTTTTTATTAGTCTCTATAATGCATTTGAGATACTAAAAATAAAGCAACTTTTTTTTATGGTATGAGAAGATGGACTTCTCACACCAGGAAAACAAGTTTAGTAGAGACAACTTCCTTCACTCACAAATAGTTCAGATGGCTCTGTGTACAGCTCTGTGTTTTATGTCCAAAGTCATCAAGGGGAGTTTATGCTTGCTGTCTCTTACTGTATTTTCACCAAATAAGAGGAAGAGCAGATCTTTTGAAAATTTAGAGCTAGACCTACTTTTCTTTTCCTCGTTGACTGTCAAACTATTGAATGTCTTTAGACAATTTTCTTCTACACTGACATTCTGTTAAAATCCATAACCAAAAGAACTTTTAGTCTCTGTAGTATCTCTAGCTCCTGCTTTGCTACTCATCTGGGTGCAAATTTGAAGGTCCTTGAATCTTTGGAACAAGCTGTGGCTTTTGATGAAACTTTCATCTCCAGCACTTTCACCAGATGTAGTCTTTTAGCAACAAACGCTTTACTTCTATCTAGTCCACTATGAACTGTATTTTCCAACCTCAGTTTTAGCCACTCTTACCCTTCTATTTATTCTCAACAGACATGATGCTATTTTTCTAATTAACCAATTTATTTTCTCCTCTGCTCCATACTCTCTAATGATGCCCCCATTTACTCAGGATAGAAGCCAAAATCCTTATACTGACATTAAATATCAAACATAATTGGACTTTGGGGATGTATCTCCAATTTCTCTTCCCACCAGTTCTACCACTCTGGGCAAGCTGGCCTCCCTAATCCCTGAAGTATCTGCATCCAAGACCATTTGTCATGGCTGCTTACTAGACTAAGGACAGCCATTCTTAGATATCTGCATGATGAATACTGTTACCTCCGTTAAGTGTTTGCTCAAATCCCTGACCAGCTAGTTGCTCTACTTAAAATATTTCCCTCACACACTCCCTTACTTCAGGTTCCCAGTTCATTTTTTAATTTTCCCATGTTAATTACTACTGTATATAACAGAGAATATATGTATTTATTATATGCATGATTTATTGTCTGTTTCCTTTCCCTCTCTCCCCTTTCCATCTCCTGTGTTCACTGCACACTCTCACATCATTCCAGGAGGGCAGGGTTCTTTGTTTTGTATGCTGATGAATCTTAATGACCTTGAAAAGTTCATGGAACATATTACCAGTCAACCAATATTTATATGATAAATTTATAAATGAATGTGTATCAAGAAGTGTCATTAGGTGAGTCAGCATTTACTTTGATGTTGATCTCTCATCACATGATTAAAAGATTATTCATTTTAAGAATTATTTTTCAACTTTATTTCTGACTATTTAAAACTGCATTGCTTAACAATTTTTATGACACATAATTATCTCTTGTCTCAAGAATCAGTTTTATTGTTAAAGAATTATTGCATATACACTTGTAATATTTCCCATTTCTCACACCTTTTTTCTTCCTTTATTGTCTTTTTTTTTTTTACTGTTTTAAGCATCTTCCCATTTTGAATATCTGTTCAGCCCTCTCCATGATTTTATGCTTTTCAACATGATGAGCTGGTTAGCACAGCATGTGAAAATTGCTATAGTTTAAAGAAAAATTTGAAGGCTAAGAAAAGTGTTATTTTGTATGACAAATGATACTATTTGTTAATAAAAGACAGAGTTGACATGCTGTAACTTTACTTTTATTCTGTGAAGATTTGAAACTAAATTTAAAGTTCCTAAGTATAGGCAGTTTTTTTAATCTAACAGGTAAGGTAGAGGAAAGAATATTAGATTAATATTTAGGAAATCACAGATTAAAATTGCTCAGCGATACTTCTTTCTTACTATGTAACATGAGGAGGTCTCCCACCTCTGAAACATATCAGTTATCTTGTAAACCTTTAAAATTCAGTCATTCTACTATGCAAGGAGTTCTCAGCTTGTAGGTGGAAAGCTACAGTGTATCTTTTCTGACCCTGATATTTGCCACTTTTCATGTTGACCATATCAACTCCTTGAATGCGTCTATTTTCATATCACTGTTTTCCTGAATTTGCCTCCTTTCTCCTATGAACATCCAACCAGATTGCTTGCCACTGTTTAAAATGCAGAGAATAAAACTGTGAAAAGCAACTTATGTGTATTTTTCCCTTATTATTCTAACAAATTAGCAATAACACACCAGGTCAAATATTAGGTAGAGCAAAAGTAACTTTCACGGAAAGCTGTATTTCCTAAAAGGGGTAGAGGTGGGTGGAAAAATAAGAGACTACCATTATGGGCAGCTGTCATTGATGCAATCAATCTATACACCTTGCCAGGTGTAGCTCTGGAGGAGTCATCGTTGTCGCCATCATGCTGATGGGTGTTTTGTGTGCTTACTCTGTCCTGGGCAATTTCTAAGTATATTTAATAATGCTTAATTTCAGCAATGATAGTATGGAGTTATTTTGATTCTCATTATACTTGTGAAAACCTGAAGCACAGAGAGGAGAAGTGGTCTTCTCAAGGTGACAGAAGTTGTAAATGGTGAATCCAAAATCCTTTCTGAAGTATCTGACTTCAAAGCTTGTTTTCTTAATTAGTCTACTGTTTTTATTTTATCACATCCATTAGGCTATGGGCAGAGATTTAAGTTACTTTGAGACCATTAACTCTATTGAAATCACCATGAAGTAGAGAGTGTTAGATAACACAGTGAATGTTTGTGGTTACAGTGGAGTTCGTGTTAGCACTGGCGTTCAAAAAATTTAATTTTCCTATTTCAACCAGTGTAACAAAGTGTCTCAGAAAGTACTTCACGAATGTATCAAGGTCCTGAATAACAAATTTGTAGTTGAATTTTAGGTCAGACCTTTGGGAAACAAGGATATGGGCTGTATAACGGCAGTAGAATTAATGATATAAAATGCAGGTCTGATAGACTATCAGACTCCTGGCTTTTCAGTTCAGTTCACCTAAGCTCAGTCTAGCCATCCATTCATAGCAAACGGTGAGTAATCCTCAGAAAAGCTCTGTGGGTTTGGGTCTGTTCGGTCCTGACTGTGCTGTGGTTTGGCTAGGCTGAAAGCTGTCCTCCACTTCTTGTCAAGTGATACTTGCCAACTGTGAAGCTGGTCCTTTTGAATTTGATGAAATACATTCTAGATGAAGCCCATTTCAGGGTGTCTTTGGTTAAGAATGAAGAAATAAAGTCTGAGAATTATAAAATCCTCACATTAAAATAGTTGGTTCTTCCTCTCACATTTCAAAACGTTAGTCCTAAACTTGTAATTTCAAATTTAAGGGGGCATTTGCCATTACATTTTATATTAATATAGGTATGCTGGTATAAATGACTGCCTTTTCCTAGATTTCAGGAAATTTGATGAATTCCAGTTTCCTCAGTGCACAGATTTTCAGTCTCTTCTCTGTGTTTACACTGTACCTGAGATTGGTTAAGCCTAGCTACGCTGTAACCATCATCATCTTGTAGCACACCCATGGAAACCAGAAAATCCTGAAGGTGTCTTGAATGCTTCGAGAAGGGAAGCAGAAAGCATTCTTGATAGCTAGAATCCCTGACCAATTTTGGGGTAGCTTTGGCATTTTTTAAAGTGCACCTAACTCAAAGAAGTCTGGGTCACTAAACCTAATGAGGACCAAAGAAAGGAAAAGCCACCAAATAAATCACTAGGAAATCAGAGAGAAGTCTGAAGGTACACAAAATGTACAAGATTTAGTTATTTTACTGGTGGCATTATTAGACCAGTTAAGGCCATGGCCAATGTCAGGAGATGAACTATATACAACTCTTGTTTTAAATAGAGCATTTACGCAGTTCCTCAAATAGCAACTGTGTTCATAGGTGTCAGATTAGGGATCATTTTGTGTTGTTTGTTTTAGCTTTCTGTCATTTACTTCCAAGATTTTCTTTGATATGGTAAATTTAATCATAAAAGATGAGTAAAATTTAGCTGAAAGTTGTGATGTACAATAGCATCCTACAATTACTGGCATTTAACATTGATTCCATAAAATATAATTGTTAGACTATGTTGATTACCTGAATCATCCAGTGAAGTCTCGGTAATCTTTAAACGTTCTCTGTCTCAGTTAAGCAATGACTAAGTATTTGTTGAATATGCACTGTGTGTTTGTCCTGTGTTAAATCATGTGCAATGTATGGAAGAAAGATAATATAGTTCTAAATCCATTTATCAAAGACCTAACTGTACAACAGTAAGGAAAAGACCTACATATGAAAAGCATTATAAGACTAAACTAAACTAAATAGGTAAAGCTAAACTTCATGGTACAATTTATAAATATGACATCACATGAATACATATATAATAGTACAAAAAAAGAGCAAAAGGTAGTTCTCAGACTACCTTTTCAGTATTACTGCTTCCTAACCACGGTAGTTAGGAGGCAAATAAAGAGTTTTAGAAATACTGGAGAAGCTGCAAAAAAAGAGAGCAGTGTAAAAAAAGAGAGCGGTGCCTCAACATTGTGAAATCTTTGAAGGTGGAGGGAGTAGCAAGAGTATCAAATATTAACAGACCAAGTAGACTGTAAGCAAGTAAAGAAGAAGCATCTTTAAAGAATTTAAGAAATTTTAACAGTTGGGAGATAGTTCTTGACATTTATCCCAAGGATTTCATTGAATTGGAAAGAGTTAGAGAATTAATGGATATAAGAATGTAAAAAGAGGGTAAGATACTCTTTCCGTAATTGTTTTGGAAATGAAAAATTAATAGTTACATTTGGTCATGGAGGATTAGAAGAGGATATTATTTTGTTTGCTTTGTTTAGGAAAGTAGTGGCTTGAACCTGTTGATAAACCATTGGAGTCATGGCTAATAAATATGAGATAGTGGAAAGGAGAGTGCCTAAAATAGAAGGTGGTGAGAATCAATAATAGTTCAGGTGAGGGAGGATGAGGAAAGGAACAACTCTCAAAGTTAGGAGATTTTTTGTGATTATTGCCATTCATTTTCAACTTCATGCCATGCACATGTGTACACACACACACAGAGCCCGATATCTATCTGAAACCTTATTAGCCTATTACTCATATTCAGGCACCAAAGCACTAAACATAGGTAACTTAATCTTTACTGTTATTATTTTTTTTAGTTTATTTATTTACTAGTCTTCAAAAATATTTGTGTTTTCATTGCCAAACCTGTGTTCCCTGGACCAATGGTAATTTAAGTTAAATTTCTAAATGTTCAAGAAAAAGGTTTTTAATAAGCAACTGAATATAGGCATAAGGACCTTGAGAGATATTTGAGTCCACCGTTCCTTTCTTCTTTTTACACAATGCAGTGCCGACATGCACACACACGCAAATTCTGTTTGATAATGACACTCTCCTATTCTGTGCTTTTTGTTACTGTAAGTTACATATCTTGTGAATTAAAATTCAGAAGAAAACTGGACTCATTACTTAAGAATCAAGATTCTTATAGAGAGTGAATCTCTGATGGAAAATCCTTGTGGTGTTCTTCACATACCTTTCAACTCTGTTCTAAGTAGAAAGTGGCACAATTTCTAAAATGTTCACTGACGGTCTCTCAACAGAGTTTTTAATTAGCTGATACCTGTACGATCCTTTGAGCAGTTCAAAACGGGGCTCTTTATATATAAAGTAGACATAAAAGTAAAAGACAAGTAAGTAAAAAGCATATTAGATCATAAGAGTCCTAATTTTAAGGGATAGGAAAAAGCTACAATGTAATAGCTTTAAAGAAACAGAAATTGAAGACAGTATCACAATTTTCCTTATAGAAGCACAGAATAATGTCAGACTGCTTTGGGAAAATCATGAAATGCTTCCCTAAAGTTAGTGGTCATATAATGTCTAACCAAATGTTCTTAATGATAAATAGGTTACCTGAGAAAGACTTTAATTGAGGAGATGAAGCTTAAATTACTTTAGCTCCTCCTTTTCTTAATATAGACTATTTTTTATTTTTATTTTTTTCATAGCCTGGGTCTTACTGCACTCTCCCAATACTTAATCACCTCTGCAAAAGGCAGGGATGTGTTCTGCAAAGCAAATCACCTATAATTAGTAATAAACTTCTAGAAGTCAACATATAAAATAAGTCTCCCAATAACTCCTCACTGTTAGGTATTGTCAGCAACTTGAATATAAGACTTAGAAAATGTAGTTGGACTGCTGATGTTTTGTGATATATTAAGTATCAGCAATAGTAAAAAAGCAAGTTTTAGTCTTTTGGAAACGACTTACTCTAATTTTTTATGGGGTATTTTGCCTGTCTGTTTTGTTTTGGAACACAGTCTCTGGAAATAAAATTCCTGGTTTCTTATTCAGGCTCTCCCCTTTCCTAGGAAGATACTTCACTTCCCTGGTGCTTGGTTTCCTCATCTATTTAGGGAACTCGTAATGGTACTGATATAAAGGATCGTAGTAAAAATGAAATACAATGTCAGGGAGATAAGTGGTAAATAGTAAGTATTCTATGAATGGTCACTGCTATTACCGTATTTAACAGTTTGTTTTTTCCAGATGAAAGAACACATAATACACAATGATTCTCCCTATGTTAAAAAACTGAAAAAAAGATGTATTTCAGATTCTGAATTACAAAGAGAAGAAATATAATATGAAAGAATTTAGCTCCAACACATTTTCCTTTGTTCTTCTAACTACTAACCTTGACAAAGGAGTGCTGACATTTTGGAGAAATGGACTTTTTGGTGAATATTGCAATTTCTTTGTTCTTGCTCTTGACATCTACTATGTCAACCAACAATCTAACTGAAACCATGCAAACACTGGTGTCCAAAAATGGGAAAAAAGGTGATATTGTAATTTGAGTAATAGAGACGGATATAAAATTCTGCATTTTGTTTCTATGTATCTCATTCACTTAGACTGGCAAGAAACAAATTATAATTATAATTGAGTCAAGGCATTTTCATAATTTTCAGATGTGCTCAAGTTCAACATTCTTTTCAGTGCTAGCAAAAGGACCCAATGGATATAGGAGAGTCATGATCCAAGCCATCAATTGTCTCTTAAAATTCATGTTTATTATTCTGATTTAGTGAATATGGATTGTCTTTCTTCAGCAAAGGCCAGCTCTGAAACTGTTTATTAAGTGTCTATATCATTAATATTTCCAAGGAGCCCTCTGACCTCAGAGTATCCTTCCTTGGCCAGCCACTTGTATTTTCAACACTTCATTGCTGGCAGTGTAACTTGGAATATTTTCCATGTACTGTCTGAAAATATTCAAGGATGTGTTGTCTGATGTGAAATAGCCAAGAATATTGAAGAGTGGCTTTGGAGATGGTGCAGGTTATGCATGATTTTGTTGGAAAAGACACGAAAAGAGGGACCCCGAAAATGAAAAAGAAAATCCTTAGAGGGTATTAACTAGCAAACTAGCAATTAAAGTTACAGAGGTGGCGGTATGGAGTCTGTGTGGCTTATCAAAATCTTGGCACCTCAGTTTCCTGTGCTCAGCACATTCTTCCACAAACGTATTCTGGTTTTGTTTCTTTCAGTCCTTTTGGTCACATATATTTGTAACCTCTGGTAATAATAAAATCAACAGGTAATGTGAACTGCTTGTTGAAGGACTAAAGAACTCTAGGATTATACTAATGCTTATCTTTTATTTTTAGCATAAATCTCACAGATTGTGAAGTTCGGGAGGGTGCTTTTAAGAGGACCATGAAATGTGAAAGTTCATTCACAGTTAGGCAATAACTTTTTTCATAGACTCCTTAGGATTTTCCATATAGACAGTCTTGCAGTCTGTGAATAAAAACAGTATTCCTTTCTAAACTAACCTTTCTCCTTTAAATTTTGTCAATTTTTGCTTTGTGTTTTCTGCTATATTTTTAGGTTTAGGTGGACTTGGAAGTGTATTTCTTCCTATTGTGTTTATGTTTTGATTATGCCTAATAATATTCATTTCTCTTTATGTCTAATAACAATCATTACCTTAAAGTCTGTTTTCTCTGATGTTAATAGAGCTACTCCAATTCTCTTATGCTACTATTTTCATGGTATACCTTCTGTGTCTTCACTTCAGATTCATTTTTGTTTTTGAATTTAAAATGTTTATCTTATAAATAGCATATAATTGAGTCTTGTATTTTTTTATTCAAAAAACTGACTGATGTGTTTGTAGTGTTTAATTCTTTCATATTTAATGTAAAAGTAAGTTTGTTTGGATTTAGGTGTGCCATTTGCTATTTATTTTCTACTTGTCTGAATGCCTTTTTTCCATTCTGTCTCTCCTTTAATCTCTTCTGGTTTTGTTACACCATTAGTTAAACACAACAGTTAGTATATCATTTTGATTCTTTTATTGACATTTTAATAATACTTATTTGTGTTATTTTTTGGTTGTTTCTGTAATGATTCAATGATTCTCTAACTTATCAAAATATACTTCACATTGATACTGAACTCACTTTTGGTAGAACATAGGATATTGTTATTATTTTCCCATCCCCCATGCTATTACCATATATATCATATCAATCATAAATATCTTAAATTCCTTAGAGAGTCTAATGTTTAACTTAACCACTCATGTGGCTTTTAAATAATTTGAGAAAAGAAAGGAAATATTAGTGAATAGTAACAGAAAAAGATGATAGAACAAATGATTAGACTTTCACTCTATTATCTTTGCCATTCCAGCTTCTGAATACCACACATTTTTGTTCAAAGTTGTCATCAGTAAAATAAAATGATATAGTATCTTATTATCATGGGAGTTGTATAATTTTTGTAAAGTAAACTATTCTTATAAAAATTCCAAATTTTATTTTTTGGTGGTATTAATTTAGAATTGAGCCAATTATAATATTAATTTGATATTATATTTTCACAAACACTGAGACAAATACACTCTAAGAATTAACATTTTATATTGCTTTTATTTTATTAAGCATTTCACCATGCCTTTCCCCTTTTGGGTATGTCTAAGGGATCCACTATTAAAGAATATTACATATGAGTGAAATATGTTCTGAGAGGTCAATTTTTCTGCCACAAATTATATAGTCAAATTTATTCACCTCCTTCACCATATAATTATCAGCATATGGTCAAATCAGATTTTGAGCGTATATATAAAGCTACTTTTCTTAAAGCAAGAATATCTGATAAGTAATATATAATCAATATTTTGGGAGGGTTTTGTTTCATTTTATGGTAATACTGAAAGTATGTGACTAATTTTTTATATAAACTGTGGGCCATGAGGATCACATTGGGGTGAATAAGATACTTGTTCAGAACAAACAATGGGAGATCTTTAATATAGTGAGTATCAATGTTGCTGTAATGCAAAATGATTTATAGTGTGTTTATCAAAGATCCAAAGCACACTGATGGTAGAGTGAAAACTCATGGAAATAAATTGTAGAAGGATACAAATGAAGACACACAGTTTTATGACTGTGTCTCATTTCCAGAGCCTGGTGATATTCCTGCTGTTCTCAGCATGCTACTCAGTGGTGACCTCATCAGTAACATAAGCTGCATTCAGCTATCTGGCACCTAGATGGCAGCCTACAAAATATAAACACAGTGCCTTCAAGTGGACCATAAAGCCTGACTAAAATCTACAAATTAGTAATAGAAATACCTGTTACATCATTACATCATTTGGGTACACCCTGTAAATTACTCCCTGATGTATATATTTGGAAAAAAAAATATTATACATGTGTGTATGAAAAACATGTGTGCATGTGTATGTAAAAAATTATTTATATTTTATGTTTGTTAAAACATAATGTCTTATAACAGGAGCGAATGCCAACAAAGATGGACTTGAAAAGGACAACACTGGGAAGCATGTTTTGATTGTGTCAGCCATTATGTAATGAGGCTTTTGGAATAAGAGCTACAGTTCAGAACTTAGTGGATAGGAACACTTCATGCACCTTCAGGAATTAATAAAAGCTTTTTTGTCCTGTACATGACAGCAATTCACACAAGTGTGTTACCATTGATCTGTTTTAGCAATGACATTTAATCTTGTTTTAGGAGACTCTCTTCCCTCAGGTTGAATGAGTATTGCTATATCTTTTGATTTAGGATGCTTGAAACCTGTGAAGAGAATTTTCTAAAGACAAATGCAATGTTGTCATCTTAACCATCTGAGCTTTGGCAGTTCAGGCAGGGTTCCTTTTCTTGAGACCTGATAGTGGATTCACCTCAGGTAGTTTCCTGGAGAGCAGCCAATGATGCTAAAATGGTAGGTGCCAGCAAGTCTCATTATGATAGGTGAAGCATGGTTTCAGATAAAGATTTATTCTCATTTCAGAACTTCATATTCTAGTTGACATTATTCCTTAAGAATACAAATCTGGAATGCAGTTCCCCTAAATTATCTCTAAAGCTTTATCATAGGAAATATGTGTCCAGTGAGGTGTTGGTCAGTCAAGGAAAAGCTGGAGTGAGGTACCTGTCATCCTAGAGACAGAGGCAGGGAGAATGAGTGACTCATACTTTTGCGACCACTTGGAATGCCTTTCTAATACATATATAAATGTAAAAGGTATTCCTTGAAAGGAATCACACTGAAAAATAAGTTCTTTTATAATCTATTCTTTGCCCCAGGGAGACATTAAGAGGAAGAAAGTGTTCATTGTATTCATCAGTATGGACTCTTTCAAATACTAAATATAGCTGGCACAAAAGTGTTCAACCAGGAGGAGAAAATCATCCTGAATTATGGATGTTGTGTCCTATTTTCATGGCACCAGGTGGGAATGTTAACACTTAATCAGTCTCTCTGGCATTATTTCCTGTCCATATTGCCAGCTTTATCACTGTGAAAGATGCTTTGATCCTCTTCTGTGGTGTCAAGAACAACAGGCCAGAGCATCAGTGACATTCTAATCAGTGGGGTATCATTTCATATTAGTTGCTATCAGATATGATATTTCACTAATGCATTCTGACAACTTCTGACACAATACAGGGATCTTTCCCACCTTCCTTTCTCTCACTCTCATATATATATACACACACACACACGTAACTCCTAAAATGAAGATTAGCCACAAAGCACTTTTTTTCTCACCTTTCTAGATTTTGAAGGCAGAAAGAAATAGTGTCCTCAAAAATGTGCAATAGCATTCTCCTTGAGAGTGCTTAGTGCTCTTTTATGGAAAATAAAATCCTTGAACACACTTGATAGTTACTTCATGTTAAAGCAATGTCAAGATTAAAATGCTAAGAATTGAAAAATATTAACATTGCACACAAGTACCAGTGGTGAACTATAACTGTTAAATAATAATAAAGCTCTTTTCTAGTAAGTGCCTGCTCTATGCTAACACTTCATGAATGGTCATTTCAGTGTTCACAACCACTCTGAGAAAGACATTTTTGGGCTCAATATACACATGTGAAAATTAAGTTCAGAGAGGTTAAGTAACTTCTCTGCGGTCACTTAGAAAGTGGCAAAGTTCTGGTTGTCTCTGAGGTCCGATTCCACCATACCCATGCACTTCTACCGCTATTCTAAGTCACCCTCCCTTTAAAATCTATCCACCCTCTTTTCAAAATCTATCTGAATATCAAATTATTCTAAAATTAGGAAAAAAGGAATTTGGGGCTATACTTAAAGGAAAGTGTTGTAGTGTGATATAAAAAGGTGGTCACAGAAAGTCAGATTGAAATAGTTCAAAATATCTCCACAGTTAGATTTTCTCTTTAGGACTGCTGTTTTTTTTTTTTTTTACTGTTTAACAATCAGTTAAGGAAACTAGGAGATAATAGCATACTAGTGTTTTCAACTAGCAGAAAGGAAAAGAAAGGACTGATAAATACTGATGTGTCATAGATCTAAGACATTTGGAGCAAAGAAATTTCAGATCTTCATGTGTTCAAATCGAGCCTTGTGTTACCAGTAAAAAGAACAAGGCTTTACTGATGAATGGCTCTGGGGAGGGACATGTGTGAAGTTGAAGAAAACCAGCAAAATACCGTAAAAAAATTAACCTACACACTGAACTCAAAAATATCAGTCCTAATTGTTATACATACAATGATAAAATGTATCTTGATATATATTGACCTGTAAAGTCAGAACCATGAGATATCCTGGATAGAAAACAATCATTTTTGCATTATAACATCAAGAAAATGTTGACTTCCCCATTTCCCCTCCAAAATATACACAACTTTCATTTTTAATAATGCAGCCTATTTATTTATATTTAAATAATATGAGTGTCTTCCATCTACTCAATATGTAGAAGACAGACTAGACATTTTCCTAAGATTATTTTTGCAATTATAAAAAGTTAGAGAACATTTTATATCAGACCAAAAATAATTCAAACAGATGAGGTAATGCATTCTTTTGCATCACTTCTACATAAGCAATATTTTTTGAGGTTTCTAAGTGGCTTAAAAGGCAATTTTATAGGTTGAAATATCGTCCTTTCTAGTTTTATGGCCACAGCAAAACAGTACTCGTCTGGCATGCATATAATATTGCACACTGGGTTAATTAGGTTAGGGATGAATTAATTTGTTACAATTTCCGTTATTTGACAGGCATCAATAATGCAGTATATTACTTGCATTCCAGACATCAGCATACTGCCATGACCCAGTCAGATTCAATTTGGGAAAATCCTGGATCATATGAATATTTTATTATTGATTTTTTTTAACGTCATATTTCACAATCAGGCCTGGTTATAAAACACCGTAATAACTTGAGGAGATATTTTAGAAGGCCCTACTGTTGATGAATGAATGGAAATCACACTTTCTGTAATGAAATGAAAACTTACTGTCCTCTTCCTGGAATGAGATGTTAAGGTATAATTTTGTACATCATTAATAGCCATTAAGGAAGTTCCTTTTCTAAGCAATCTCCCCGTCCTCTGAGTGAGTATTTTCATTGGGGGTTGTGGGGGTAGGGATATGATGTTAATTTCTAAGACTTGGTCATTTGGCTTCTTTCCAAACCTTTTCCATTTTAGACTACTTTCCTTTGAGGAATTTGACTTCTAAAAATCCCTCCACATATCCAGGCCCCCCATTCATTTGTATATAATGAGCAATTAAAGTATCTGACTGCACGTAAATTACCAGATGGCAGGCTAGTTTGATACACAAAGGTTATGTTGATGGTACCTATAGTTAAATGCATTGTATTTCCAAACGAAAAGTTACATTAATCAAAACCTAACGGCAGAAGTTTTGCTTATGAAGATGCCAAGCTGAATCTACCCACAATATGTAGCAGATACATATATGTTTAATCAAAAAGCAAAACAAATAAAACAGAAATGGACTCATAGACGCAAAGAAAACACTGGTGGTTACCGTGGAGTTGGTAGGGGACTGAGTGAAAAAAGGTGATGGTGAAAATTAATTAGAATGTTTGATATCTTGATCTGGGTCATGGTTACATGAGTGTATACACATGTCAAAATTCATCGAGTTGTAAACTAAGATTTGTGCATTTTATTGCATGTACCTCGTTAAAAAATTTCACTACTAGAGAATTATAGTTATAAAGCACAAGAATTGGTATTAGTAATGAGTTTTCTTGTTATGTAGATTTGAAAAGATAAAAATACCTTACACAAATGCTTATACTCTGTTTATTACATTTAAACAATATTATGGCATCAGAATTACACACACACACACACATACACACATACATACCTTCCCAAAGGAATGACAAATGTTGATGTTTCGTAAGCTAAAAGTCTAATGGCTCAATCCATTCTTCCTTGGTTCTCATACTCTTCATATTTTATTCATAATATTTTACTCTTCTCCATGTTTTTGCTGAAATTATTGATCCCTTGGATCTATATAGCCTATTCTTCAGTCCCTGTATTTCCTTCTCAGTATCATTTACTGTTTCTGTAGTTTCTAAAATATACACAATTTTCTAAATTTCTATTCATAAGTGTTACTTCTCATTTTTTTTATTCTTTTTTCCTGTGGAATTTAAGAACTTTTCAGGAGAGAGATAGAAGGGAGGGCTGGAAGAGAGAGTGCATGGCATGTGTACTAGTGCTATAAATGCACACATACACCACATGAATGCATGTATATATGTATGCATTAGAGTTCATCTGTCTCAACATTAACTACTAATGTATTGATCAGTATTAGGATATCTTATATGCAAAGATATATAGGATATCATTCTTGTCAATGAATTTTTAGTGTATTAGGCCTGAGAGTCCCACAGAGAGATAATGAGAATGTAACATACTAAGACTGAGGCATACACATACACAAGGGTTAAAGTTACAAACAGGGGAACTACATAGCCAGTCAGAATGGGGAGAAAGTAGAGGCTAAGCACAATGATGCTACCCATCAGAATCCTGTCCAGAGGAGGGGCCTTGCCCTAAACTTGTCCTTGTGGGATATAGGCTAATTCTTTGTGTGAAAATGGGGGTCTCAGATTGTATAAACTGATGCCATAAGATGTTGAACTAGCTTCTCTCTCTTTTAATGCTGAGATACCACGTGAATTCTGTACAAATCAAGATTTAGTGGCTTTTCAGTGGAGGCTCATGGTGCAACATCTTGCTCTTAATATGCTTTCTATAAATATCTGTAGAAATGAATTTAAAATACTCTTAGGTTTGTCTCTGCAAATAATGGTATACATATACATATACATATAAAGCATTTGTATGTACCATTTTGTTCTGTTGTAAAAAATATGTATTTAAACAATGGCTAAGTTCAAAATAACTCAGAATTTGTACACTGGAAATTTTTGATATTGAGAAAGTTGCATAATTTGAAGCACTATTGTATTTGTATTATCATACTACTTGATTTATTAGCAATATTTAGAAGAAATAATAGACATATATGAATTTACAAAGGATTCAAACAGAAAATAATGGGGGAGACCAGATACAAATGCCAGCTCCCTGCAATTTCCTCCCATGAAGCCTGGGCCTTTCGCTTCATCTGGAGCAGCAGCATTTCAGTGGCCTCCAGCTGTGGTCAAAATAGTGCTCATCTCATGCTATTCCCTAGTGTCCCAAAGGTGTTTAATTTTCAAGTTATAGTTGACACTAAGGAATAGAAATTCAGCAAATGAAAAGAGTAACTTGAGATAAGAAACTAAGGGTGACTATGGAGCTATTATCTTTGCTTTAAGGGAAACATTCTCCAGGGTAATCACTGAACCATCTTGTCATCTTCTAATCCTGGGAGACCAATGCCAAATAGACGAGGAAGTCTATTTATTCTAGGATATGAGATTTTAAGTAAAACAACCTGCGGACTTCTTTTTAAAGCCATGGAGCAACATGGCAAGAGATTTTATTTTTTGTTTAAACTTATTCATGTGTTTATTTATGATCCCGATAAATAAAAATTAGTTATTAGGTTGCTAGCAATGATAAAGAGATACAACATCACAAAATGTATTTGAACATCTTTTACAACTCTGAAAAACCATTAATAGAATGCTAGAGATGTTATTAACAGAATAGTCAGACATGTTACTCTTGACTAAAATTACTTTATTCATGTGATGTGTAAGTAATAAATTGTCTCGATGAAGAGTTACTATAAATTTCTCATGAAGTCAAATTGAAAAGGAATTCCTAAAACAGAATTGATATCATCCTAACTATTGAAAAGTCAACCTTATACCTACAGTAATTGATAGAAGGAAGATTGATAATCTAAATCTGGGGAGGGGTGCTTGTTTTGTTTCTATTTCTCCACAGGGAAGTTCCCACCACTGACTTGTCATATTAAACTGTTCCTGGAGTTCAATATAGGGTATGTAGAGTGAAATATTATCAAACTTCTTCATCCATGGCAGTATAAACTGATGTAGGAAAAATTTGTTGTTTGTTCTTAAAATTCTGTACTATGAGAATAATGGAAGCAACAAGTGAACTGGAGGAAGTGGGCGGTGTCAAGTCTATTTCCACCACCCACTGTCTATGGGGTTTGGGCCAAGTTTCCTCAACATAAGACAAGCACCTAGCTAGATAGGGCCATTCTAGATAGCTAGAATACAGGTCTACTGCCTTCCAAACTGGGACTGTTATTCCTCCAATAAAAGAGTATATTTGAATAAGGAATCTGTGTTTATAGTTCAAACTAAAATAAAAATATGTTAGAATATTAATATAAGTTAAAGTAGTTTTGTCTCTGAGAAATGTTCTGAAACTATTTCTTTAAGTCAGCATTTTCTTTAAATGTCTGTTATATTTTTACAAGTCAATATCCTACTCATTTATTGATTGCTTGTGAGTCTGAGGAATGTTTAATTTATTCCAAGTGTGAGAAAACAGAAAAAGGTTAGAGAGAAACAAAAAAGAGTCCAGTAGAGCTTTGTAAACCAGCTTGTAGAAAGGAGCAGGTTTAGAAGTATCAGTAAATTATTATATATAAAATTGAATAAAAATTAAATTGATAAATTCCTTAAGAGAATAGACTCCTTGCTGTGCTTTTGAAAAAAATTAAAAGAATGCAGAAGATTATTTATAAGTGCATTCTATAAATGCTATACATGCTTAATATGCACTTAATACCGGGTACTAGTATTAAGCTTCTTAAAGGAATATTATTTACAAAGTTGAACTGCTGCTCCTAGCGTTATGGTATTTTCCTGTATAAACATAATGGCTTCTGTTAATTTAAGTCTATAGTACCTTATGAAGTATGGGACTGATCTATAGTACCTTATGAAGTATGGGACTGAAGTATCTTATTTCTGAGGTTTCAATTGCCATAGAGTTAAGTCTAGAATTTTTGTAGATTATATAAATTCTGGTATAACTATTAATCTACTTCATTGGAAAAATCCATTGGGGGGAAAAACAGTAATTGTACAAAAAAAACAGTATATACTTGTGTTAGTCACTAGAGTTTCCTATTTGGCACCAAGGAATTATTCAAGTATCCATTGGGACTTTGGAAATAATACTGTGATCACCTAAAAGAGCCTGCCGATTATTGCCATATGTGAATGTGGTTTTTGTAATCTGGACAGTTATCCCCTTGGATTTGGACTAATAGCTCTAGCCTTTTACTTCTCATTAACTGTCATAAAAGCTACAGACAGAGTAGACATTGGTCAGTGCCAACATGGTACAGATTTGGACAAGTGGCTGAGAGTTAAAAGGATCACCATCACCTTAGCAACATTTTGTACTTATGGGGAAATAAGACTCAGGAAAAACTGAAGAATTTAAAGTCAGATATGTTTTGAAACTCAGTAAAAGAAGGCTCCTTCGAGAAGTGAGGACAAGAGGTGGAAGGAAGTCAGCCAAGTTTGTGTTTGCTAGTGCATGTGGCAGCCAAAAAAAATAAAAATAAAAAATTGCCAGTATTGGGAGTAGGAAGAGTCAATCTACACAAAGAAGCAGACAAGTTTTGAGCTACGAAGTCAGAGTTAATAATTTCAATTACCCCAAAGGGGTCCCATTCAGCATTGGTCTTTTAAATACAAAGATTTCAAAGGAGAGTAAAGGCATCAGTCATGTGTGATGAGACGGAGTGGCATATCAACCAAGAACCAAGAACAAAACATTACCCTAGTTTGTTTATGTTAAATAAAAAGTTGTGTAGACATAATGTATCTATGGAAATCTCCAGGGTCTTAGTTGGAAATACTGGATATAGCAAAGAACTGGCCCAACAGCTATCAATAATGTACTTGGACAAAAGATGCTGTATTTTTGAGAATCCTGTGAAAAATGTATAACTTTAACAGAGAAAGATGTTGCAATGGTATTACAAGAAGATACTAATGCCTAATCCATCTCCAGTAAAAAATCAAGGAAAGGCAAATGTAGTTTAATAGTGTTCAACTACACTGACAAACCTATTGATTTATATCACTGATTTTAGAAATGTTTGTATATATTATGTAAAGGTATACTTATATAAATACATATTAATATTTTCTAATTCATGATATGTATTTGAAACTTACTATACTCTTATTTAATTATTATGAAATACTAGTAGGGCTCTTTTACTAACCCCATTTTATGGATATAGAGAAACTGACACATGAAGCTTTCTAACTTGTTCAACTATGTAGCTAGTAAGTGACAGCAAAGATTTGAACCTTGGCAGTCTGAACCTGTGCTCTTAACAATTATAATACAGGCATGGAAATAATATCTCCTACTGATTTTTCATCACTGATGTTGCATTTTAAATTGTTGGTCCAATAGTCATGGTAGATTTTTGTTGATCTGCTCATAATTTTTCTCCTTTCCTGTTTTGTGATAAATAATGTATATTAGCAAAATCAGGCAAAAGTTGGAGTCTGTGGAACAAAGGTTTTCTGTTTGAAGCCAAGTACCTGTTTCATGAGCATATCAAAGTCAGTATTCTGGTTTAATTAACACCATATTCTGAGACGAAGAATCACCAACTCAGTAAATACATTTTGGTTTCCTAATGTATCTGTAACATGAGAGATTTCTCCAGCAAGATTTTATTGTATTTTTTTTTTACATAAAAAGCTATATATTATTTAATCATGTTGGATTATCTGGAAAGCCATATTTTTGACAGCCGTTTTCATGTGGGGTCAATGAACAAAAGCCTATTTGACGAAGAAAACTAAATGTGGCATTTTGTTTAACACGAAAATATTAGAATCTGTTTCATTTCAGTACAAATACTGTAAAAATCACACACATTTCAGGGCAGCAAATACTTACTTGGCTCACTCAATGTAATATATCCAAAATTATCCATATTTCTAGTAAGTCTCTAACTTAGGAAATAGAAATCACACCTACCAATTGAACAAGAAACTTAGATGACAGTCCTTATGCTTCCTTCTGCTTTAGGCTCTGCATCCATTCTAAGACCTATCAATATCATCTACATAATATTTCTCACGTGTATGCAATTCTTTCTATGCCCATGACTATTTCTTTGTCTATGTCATCATCTCTAATTTGGATTATTTGAGTAGTCCTCTGTCTGCTCCATTCTTCAATCAGTTCAGTACATTTTCCTCAAGGATCAAGAATGATCTCTTGGAAATATCAATGTGATTATGGTGTACTTCATGCATGAAACCTTTTAATGACTTCCCACAACCCTTACTATATAAAAACAAGCCCTTACTATAACCTTCAAGGCATTGCATGGCCTGATTGGTCTGCAAACCACCCCAGACTGATTTGAGGCCCATGTAATCCTCTCTGGTTCAACAGTACTCTTTCTTTTTTTCTTTCACTTCCATAAATTCTCAAAACTCTTTCCTGCCTCAGGGCTTTTAGCCCAGAATGACCTGGCTTCCACATTTTGCTTCTGTCCCTTATATATCACATAAATCTTTTATTGCTGAGTACATATCACAGAAAATGATGGACCTCATTTTTATGGTTAGATGGTATACATACTGTGATTGTTACTATTATTCAGTTGGAATTTCACTTAGTTGTTTTCTCTTCAACTAACTTAATATGTTCATTTAGGAAACAAAATTTCTTTAGTAAATATACTAAATATTTTCTTTTATTCTGGGAATATTTGCTTAAACATAATTCAAGCGTTTTTTTAAAGAAATGTTCAGAAGAAATGTGGGGTATCTCCTTTATTTCTAGCTTTGATATGATTTATGATTACGGTTAATCATATATATGATTATTATGTATACATTATTTATATCACACATTTCTGAATTTAGCACTTACTGGAACACATAATTTTTTTGAACTGTGCCCATCATCTTCCTATTTTTCCATTATGAAACTTCATGATTGATTCATAGCATGAGACTAATTCCTTAAAGAAAAATTTGGTCTACTAAGGTGTTCATGATTGAACCTAGTGATTGGGTGTGGGAAAATATATTGGGACATTGTATGGAGAGATGGAAAAGGCTTTCATTCTTCTCTAAAATGTGTTGGTTGCTTTTCATGAGCCAATCATTCTAACAGTTGCCAAGGAATACAGGGGCAAAAAAAAAATGTCCATTATCTTGTCTGTCATACCACAGTTATACAACAGGAGTTGACTTTTAAAGAGTAGAATGTTTTTTGTACATGTGTTTTATGAAAATGTGACTATATCTGTGTTTAGTTTATATGGAGATATAGTAACTAAATTACCTTGCAAAATAATATCACTTACCAATTTAGTTGAGCCCAGTTGGGAAAGAAGGACTTCAGGAAGTGGAAATTTTCTCTGGCCAGTAAGTGTGCAGATTATAAAAAGCAAAATCAATAAGAAATGGATGCTGGACTATGCATGTGGATGACTTCAGATGTTACTAAACATGAATTTAAATTTATCTAGGCAAAAAAATTTTTTTAGATATATCATCAATTAAATGGCAAGTTCTATGAAAACAAAATTTCTTCAGATGGAAAATGGTAGGGATTCAGCTGTTGTAAGTTATGTTCAAACACTTTACATGGACTCTTTTCTAGTCCTAATTAATAAAAATTGTATTGGTTTCTAAATCTGTTGTTACTTAGTTGTGCCAAATTTATAATCAAAGTGACAAGTACCGATTGAGGGCTTTTCTAGGCATCTTTTCTAAATTATATCAAATTCTACCCTAAGCTCTTGGGAAAGCTGCTAAAAATTTTACTCTTATTGGTAGGCTGAGCATTTATTCTGCAGAAGACATTTTGAAGACCTCCGAATACTATGTTATGTTTCAGTGAAAATTACCTGTCAATTATATAATAGATAAAGTTGAATAGTTTTTTGTCCTAGGCTACTTGAATTATTTTAAATCCATCCATGTTTAACCATAATATTATCAAATAGTCATTTTAATGAATTTCACAAAATAAAAATGGAATGCAAAGCTGATAGGAGTATAAAATGTGTTAAGGTGTAAACTGAAAGTTGTGGAGGTTATTTCCTTTAATTTTTAAATTTTCCATTAGATATGTGATAATGTTAATTAGAAAATACAGTTAAACAATAAAAGCAGGATTACATATTATCTTGCCTTTTCCTCATAAAAATGTCTCATCTTTCTGTATGAGACATTAACTCCATCATATAAATGTATGAACATAGCATAATTTAACTATCTTTCTAATTTGAGGCATGATATTCTTTCTAATTTGCCAATATTATGAATATCATTGTTCATATATCTTTGTGTATACTAACATACACAGGACCTAACTGTTCTTTGTGCATTCATATACAATAGATTTTTTTAGAAATAGCATCTAAGGTTTTCATGACCTGTATCTCAAACTCCTAATCTGAGTGAATACAAAATTATGATGGCAATTCTATTCTCCTAAAGTTAACTAATAAAGGTGAGTCCTAGGTTGGTGATGTCCCCATGCTCTAGCTGTGGTTCCAGTACAGCCTGAAAAATGCTAATCCCTAGCTGGGCATATTTAGACATAGAAGTTATTTGCATTCTTCAAAATCCTTTCCTGGGAATATCTAAAGATCGCTTCCTAGAAATAGTTTTCTTGGATATGCCAGTGCCCTTATGGTCTAGAGAAAATTTCTGGCACTGTTCTGAAAAGCTTTTCTAGAATGTCTCTCAATATACCCTGAGTATAGATTTTGAACCTATGCATTTCTCATTCACCATAACAATCTAATATCCCATAAAAATGACTTTCCCTGCTCACTACTTACATAATCTTATGATTTTGTAAACTTAGTTCCTGGATCTTCCTCTCTGAGCGTTGATAAATAAGGATAGAAAAACTCACCTAGTGCTAGTCTTGAGAAGCACAGTTCTTAAAAGTGGAAGACAACTGAAAAGCTGGCAAAAATAACAAGAGCCTTAGAACCAGAACTGCGTAAGCATTCTCTTTGTGGTGAATGTACATTGGACATATTTCAGCATTACTGGCACCTGTCTTGCTAAATCTGATAGAACAGTGACAAACACAATAAAGTCTTGTTACTGAGCTATCTTTGAGCCACACTAGATGGTGATTGATTCTGTTGTGTTTAATGGTGTGGTGGCATTTTGCCTTAGGCCTTTTTTATTGAACGGTGGAAGGAACAGAAGAAGGAAACACTTGATCACTTTGTAAACGCTGCACATTGCAGGCAGGGGTAATGACTGAACAGAGCCACTTCCAGTGTATCGAAATGCCTTGGCCTTGCCTCAGAGCATTGTGCCTCTATTCAAATGGCAAAGAATAGAGTTCCTGTAAGATTGTTGAGTGCAGCTCATTTTGGGAATAAACAGTTGCTTTGACCTTGTACCAGCAAATAGACCCTGTCAGGCCTGGAATTGCAAGGCCAGGAAATCATCTGTTTAGTCAGTGCTGGTTCTGGTCATTAGTTTGTGTTTACGGCTGGGAATTGATAATATAGCCCTGTGTACTTGCAGCTAAGGTCTGAATACTAAAAGGGCCCTATTTACCAACAGCTTTATTTTTTAATTTAAAGTTAATTCAAATTGAAATGAGCCTTTAAACCCTTAATTAGGACCATGTTTTCTCTTAAAAGTCAACCACATTAGTCAACTGGAGACAAAATTCACTTTGCAACTGAAAGGCCGTCTACTTTCTTTCAGCAGTAGCCACCCCGATTTACTAAGTGCGTTTGTTTTCCTTTCACGGTGGTAACTTTACCCATTCTCTGTATCAGCAGAGCTCAAACCCATCAATTACAACTTAGAGGAAAAGTGTGCTCTGTGCTTTGGGAATGAGGCCAAGATTCTGTCTCGAAGCTTTTTTATAATTATTATTCATTGTATATGTAGTCTCATAATACTCCCTATTTCATAATTTTCATTATTTTCCAAAGTTGGTAGTTTGCTATTTTACCTCACTACTAACCCATAGTATTTAGTTCCTGTTTTATTGTTACTTCTTCATAAATATGGAACCTGGAGATTCCCAAAATATTTCTAATTCATTCCCTACAAATTGGTATTATTTTGGCTTCCTTCTATTATCTTATTCATATTTTCAGTGTTTCTCAATAGAAAATTAGCATTTGACAAGGACTTTGTCATTTTTGTGCCACGGTGGCCCATCCTGGGGTTTTCAGTAAGTGTCAGGGTTTGCTCAGTAAATGAGCAGAAGCGAGCATATGCTCACTAACTCAGCATTTAAAAATAGAACTAACAGCTCGACGAGCAAGGAGAAAAGAAATATATCCTCATTGCAGACTATCAGAAGAGAAGTGTATTCTCTTTTAAATTGTATTTTCCATGTGTTCACTTTCCTCGTTGTTAAAAGAGGAAAAAAATAACATCATATTACATTTTTCAAAAATTAAAAAGTATAATTAATATCAATATTTTTATTTTTATTGATTCCTATGAAATTCCCAAACTTCTAAACATTCTACTCTATCAAAAGTGTACATAAAAGGAAAAGTTTAATCAAATACAGTTTTTTTGTGCTACCAGATAAGATGAAAGTGTAATAATCAGAAATTGTTTGGCAGTCAGTTTATCGTATTTCAGTCCATCCGATCATGAAATCAATGTGCCCTTTGAAGAAGTACTGCTCTGATACAGGAAAATACTGAAAAGGGCAAAAATATTCTCATTTCTTTTGCAAGTATATTTAAGTGAGAAGAAACTTCCTGTCTTTGTCCTCTTGCCTATGTGATTTTGCAATTTCAATGACTAATTTTAATCCTTAAGACAATGATGAAAGTGAAATTGCTTTATTCTACTTTTCTTTGACTTGGAAAGTTCTAGGAATCCTACACATTTTGTTACACAAAGTATTAACCTTTTAAAGTGTCTTGCCTGAAGAGTTTTTAGAGAGAAGTTTATCTGTACCCATCATTTGATAAATATGAGGAAATTGAAATCCAGAGAGGACAATTGGTTGCAAGTTAATCATTCATTTTAAAAAAATGCCTCTCATCAACTGCTAGGTGCTAGACAATGTGCTAGACACTGGGCATAGAAAATTATAGGAAATAACTCCTGTCTTTTTGTTGTTCAGGGTGTAACCTGGGAACTCATAATAATTACTAAAAATGGAACCTCAGACATATTTAGAGAAAAAGATGTCATTATTCCAACCACCTCATTAAAATTTGGAGACACCTGGTCAGTGACTGAAGTCTGCATTTCCTCCTTCCTTTCCAGTGCTCTTCCTATTAGATTCTGAAAGCACCTTGAAGTGTTGGGATAGAGAAAAAGAAATCAGGAAATTTCTTGATGAAGATAACATAAAAACATCATATTGGACATATCTTAACACTCACATTCTCAAGTGAGGAGACCCATTTCTGAAATAACAGTGCCATATGGAATTGGTCTCCCCTTTAAAGCTAGGACTGTAAAACTGCACACAATCAAATGCCTAGGTCATGCATGTTTGTCTGATGAAAAAGAATTAATGAAATCCAAACATAATATGAACAAGCTTGATTTCTAATAAATCCATGTTGATATCCAGTAGGGTTGGTGAAGTGATACCTCCCCTTTTTAATGGTTATTTATTTAGATTAATGGATCATCTTACTTCGATTTGTCAATACAAAATCAAATATGAGAGTTCCTTCCACACTTAACTTTAACTAGTTCAAAAATTTCCACTACAGCAAGAGGATAAAACATCTCTGGGACCAACAAAAAAAAGAAAAGTGGCAAATTGCTTCCACTTAAACAATCTTAAAGCTGTTTAATTACTCTTGTTTTTTCTACCCTTGGATTGAAATCTATTAGATAATTTTACCAGCATTTGACTGACAAGAACATACACTACTAGATTACCTGAAGAAAGGTGTGAATCTGAATTCTGTCACCTGGCAGCAGGTTTTAAATAAGTGTATATCCACCGTAGTTAAGTATTGTTTTAGTAGGTGGCCTACATCAGGGAAGGCCTTAGCTATATAGCAGAAGATTTTGTTTGTTTGATTGTTTGTTATTTTATTAAGGTATCATTGATATACACTCTTATAAAGGTTTCACAAGAAAAACAATGTGGTTATTACATTCACCCTTATTATCGAGTCCCCCCACATACCCCATTGCAGTCACTGTCCATCAATGTAAGTAAGATGCCACAGAGTCCCTATTTGTCTTCTCTGAGCTACACTGTCTTCCCCGTGACCCCACACACACCATGTGCACTAATCGTGATACCCCACAATCCCCTTCTCCCTCCCTCCCCACCCGCCCTCCCCCACCCTTCCCCTTTGGTAACCACTAGTCCCTTCTTGGAGTCTGTGAGTCTGCTGCTATTTTGTTCCTTCATTTTTGCTTCATTGTTATACTCCACAAATGAGGGAAATCATTTGGTATTTGTCTTTCTCTGCCTGACTTATTTCACTGAGCATAATACCCTGTAGCTTATATACAAGTTTTTTATTTTAAAACTTAAAACTGGATAAATACGAATTAGCATTAGCTTGTCTGTTCTGTTTTCTTTGATATTCTACAAAAAATTAGAAAAGACTTGCCTTCAACAATAAAAGAAAATACTACTTTCTACTCCTTAGCTGATTTTTTTAATATGCTGAAACTTCTCAGCCTCTACAACTTAAATGAGAGAAATGTGCAGTGTTATATCACTAGTTTTACATTCATGAAGGAAAGGAGGTGCTTTCAAATTATAATCATTGCTTTAACTACAATAAGCAAAGATAATAAAACAGCATTTATGCCCCTTACAGGTAAAGTTTCAAATCCTTCCATAAAGATTTTTTGAAGGTGAAGAATGTATAATAAATAGATATTTAAACACAAGTTGATTTACTGCAAGGGAGGAAGATTATTTATTGGTAGGAAAAATTTTTTAGAGCAAATATGCATTTAAAAAGTGTGTTTCCTACTAGCATAATCATTTTGTTAGTGAATAAATTATTCAGTTGGTGAATAAATCTGTTGAATAATTCTGGGGAGAATTTAGAGATTCTGCTTATAGCACAAAAGGGAAGATTTTCTTGTGTGCCTCCCACATGGAGTGGGGTCATCCTGTTCTTAAAGTTGACAGATTCTTTTTTCCCTTCCAACAAAAGAACACACTTGCTCATCTTCCCATAACAATGTCAGACATCAAATAGATAGAAAATTTTAGAGAAATACAAGAAAACATTACAGTGTCTGAAATAGTTTCTTACTAGGCCTAGGAATAGATGAAAAATGACTTGCATTTGTTTAATTAAATAATTTTAAGATGACTGTTCTTCAATGCTATACCAACAATTCAGAACTACTAGGAAAATAATCCATGGTTTTGGAGAATATCTTATTTTCAGTAATTGACTTACATAAATTAAAAGCAGAAAACTGCTTGTTCAGATCACATCACTGTATTTCTGCTATCTCGGGCATGATGCTTATTCTGATTCTGCTTCAATTGTCCGTCTGTAAAATGAGATTAATATCTGACCTGATTAGTTCAATGGAACTGTGCTGAGACTCAGTTGAGATGGTGCATATAAAATTCCTTCAGAAAGAGTAAAGACATCCACAAATTCAGGATGCTGTTAAAGAAACTAGCACTATACACTGCATGTAGTTGGCATTCATTGAATACCTATAAACAGGCGGTTAAAGCCTATCAGTTAGCTACTGGGTGCCAGAAGATGCAGAGCAGAGCCTGTCCTATGTACCACCTAATATCCTAGATTTCCGAGTCCTCAGATGTAAAACATATACTGGCCAATGTGATTTCTTAGGATCTTTTTAGCTCCATTAAGCTGTAATTCTACTTAATTAATATATCTCAACTGAATTTTCTGCTTGTCTTTTACATAATTTAGGAATACTTTCTGCTGCCGGTAAAAGAAAACTTGACCACAGTGATTTAAACAAACAGGGTGTTCTTTTTCTGACATTGTAAGAAATGTTGAGATAGGTGCTTGCTGAATCAACAAATGCAGGGTACACATCTCTCTGAGTTTCTTGGCCTTTCACTTCCTGTCATGTGTAAGCCATTATGCCCAAAACCAATACTGGAATAATAGAGATGGAATAACTTCAGTTGCATTTGTACCATCTTATTAGGAAAAGAAAAAGATATCTCAAAGACCTTCATTAGATTTCCATTTGTATCTCTTTGGCCATCTCTTTGGCCATCCATCACTATTTCCAATGAGGTCTAAGTAAGGAAGTGCTTCTGAGTAAGGAAGAGCTTGGCAAGGTACAATTCTGAACAAAATCAGGATCTTACTAGCAAACAGGAAGCAGGGTCTGGATGTTGTGTATGAAACAGGCAGGACCCACCACATTCCTCTACTTAATAGTTTGTCTTCCCATGTTGATTTATTTGTGAATTTGATTATGCTGTTTATAGGCCAACTCCAGCCAACTTTCCATGTTATTTCTCAAATGAGATTTTTTCTGTATAGTCTCTTCCAATAGCTTGATCGGAGTGGAGCTCTTGCTTCACGTGGCCTGTGTTGAATGTCTGTTGCCCACTTTTGATTGCAAAAATAGAAATGGATGGACAGAATTAGGGACATTTATATCCTCAAGGCTAACCTAGAGCCTGAATAAGAGTAAGGGATTGGGAAATATTTATTATACTCCATGTGTATGTGCCTAGCTATCTTTGACTATAATATATCTCTAAGGTTAGTATTTAGATCAAGTCTAGTTACTAGTTTGGGTCACATTCTTAACTTCTATGTGTATTAATTATAGCTTCTTTCAAGTTACTATCAGAAATCTTGTACTGTAGTGCTACAGCTAAGAAATGATTGTATGACTGTCTTGTCTTTTAAGTATCACATAATATAGCCATTTATAATATCAACAAAAAGTGAACATTTAGTGAATACCTTTATACTAAATTTTGTAAAGATTATAAAAACCTCAAATAAAAATGCACAGATAAACTTACAATCAAACAAAAAAACAGAGTACATTTGAACCCTGCAACTTAATCTTTAAAGACTCAGCAATGCCCTCCTTGTGAATCTAAAGGCACTGGATGAGCTAAATTGAAACCAGAAGTTAAGTGCATAGTTTGTTTATACTTTAATCATTTCCCCTGAAGGCAACATGACGTGAGATATGCCTGGACATTTCTAACCAGTGCTTAAGGACAATGTCCAAGGCTTTATAATTCTAATCCACATTTGGTAAGGGCGATTGAATTTATTTGAGTAGCTTTCAATGTGGCACCAAAAGTTCAATTTACTGTAAAATGGCCCTAGACCAGCCGTTCTCAATAAGAGCTAGAAAGCAGCAAGACTAGATTAATGATTGCTATCATTTAAAGCTATTCTAATTGTTTGTCTTGGCAGAGTATTTCCCTTGGCAGTGTATTGCCCAGGAAATGTTATATAGAAAGAAATACTATTATAGATACAATGTGTTACCTTTCAAAATTCATTTAATGATTATAAAAGTTAAGATTTGTCCTCACAGGTTTCACTTGAATGCAAACAACCTGTTATTGACAATATGAAGCTGAAATTCTGGAATTCAATGATAAAATCTATATGGCCTATTCTATAAGTAAATGCTTTAAGCCATCAAATCTCAATATAGCATTGAAATTGAGTTTTAGTGCTGTAAGAAATTATTGACTTCCAAAGATGATGTAGAGAAAACTTTAAAAAATTGGACTGTAAATTCCTTCCCTAAAAGAATATCAAGGGGCTTCTTTTAGGATTTTCCTGTGTTTTCTAATGTAATTATAAAAATGGATCAGATGAAACAGTATAGCATTTTGAATTTTATGTCAGATTAAATGAAAATAATATAGTAGAGGCATATTTCTTTTGATGCAGTAAATAGATAGTGAATATTAAATGGGCAGTTGAAATCAATATATGATAACCAGTTCATTGGGCTTAAGAAGAAACATGTCATTCAGAGATATGGCCAGAAAGAAAGAGGAGAACATAGAGTTATTAAAAAAGCTTTAACCTAGTAATAATTCACATGTAGATTAGTTTAAATAGAAATTGTACTTCCCTATGTATTGGAGATACATATAGGAAATGTATTAACATCTTTATTTTACAACATTGCCAGAGAAATTAAGGAACAACATTGTTCAGGCAGAAAAAAATATCGTAGTTCATGAGAACCATGTATTAAGAATCTTAAAATATCAACCAAGCCATATTTTCCTCCTTCAGCTGCTTACAGGTTCTGAGGATGAAGTTGTACACACAGAAACCAATTAGAAAGCAATTATGTAATGTAGTACAGTGTAGAGAATGTACGTACTGCATCATGTTTAAAAAGGGCTTCACGACATCATGACATGGCTTTGCTCTGTTTTTTCTACAAACGGTCCAATGCCAAGTAAAGCTGTGAAAACATGAGCTGGAAATTTCATCACACCCTAGTGCTAAAATAATCTCAATCTTTGGGTTTTTCCCCCCTTAACATTTGGTGCAAATTCGAATGTATATGTGGAGAATCTACACTGGGCCACATTATTTGCTGCTGTAAATTCTAGGAGGAAAAAAAGGATTTTTATTTATAATGCATGTAAGCCCTAAAATCCTGAAATCTGTTTTACTTGTTTTCAAAAATACATTTTCAAAATTACCAAAGAATTTTAAAAGAGTCATTTTGTTTGTAGCTTGCCGACCAGGTTTCTACAAAGCTTCAGATGGTAACATGAAGTGTGCCAAATGCCCACCTCACAGTTCTACTCACGAAGATGGTTCAGTGAACTGCAGGTGTGAGAATAATTACTTCCGAGCAGACAAAGACCCTCCATCCATGGCTTGTACCCGTGAGTAGTTTTGCTGCAACCCATGCCTCCATGTTTGTTTTATTTTTTTTATTTATTTTTTCTTTTAAGCATTTGGCCCATTTCCTTCTGTTATCCATGTGCAAATTGAAAGCTTTCTCTGCTTTACTCTTCATGCCTGGCTCACCACAAATGCAACATTTATCACACAAAATGAATTAGTTTTTAAAGCACTTCCTGCAACAGGGTCCACAGAAAGAAGGAAAATTTTCTGTATCTTGTTTTAGATCTTATGTTACATTTGACAGAATAGGGGAGGTTATAGACATGGGATTTGTGTTTTTACATTTCTATTCCCTCTTGTTACGTATTGGTCATAGGTCATAGGGAAAAAGGACTAAGATTTAAAAAACTAATACTAAAGTTTTCATAACTATTCACAAGGGCATTGAATTTAGTGGTAAATTCCTTTGTTGGACTTTGCGAGTGCACCTTCAACCTTGAGTCAAAACTCCCCCATTCATACTTTGGGGACGACAGTGCTCTTGAATCCATGTGTCTATAAGCTCATGCATCCTCTAAGGACGAATTAAAAGTATATAATAAGACAAGATGGTTATTTACTTCTTTCAGGTCCATTGTAAATTATCTATTTCCCTTGTAGTAGAAAACAGAAGATGAGGCTCATTAATCTTTGTTGAACTACTTTGCAGGACCTCCATCTGCACCAAGAAATGTTATCTCTAATATAAACGAGACTTCGGTTATCCTGGACTGGAGTTGGCCCCTGGACACAGGAGGCCGGAAAGATGTTACCTTCAACATCATATGTAAAAAATGTGGGTGGAATGTAAAACAGTGTGAGCCATGCAGCCCAAATGTTCGCTTCCTCCCTCGACAGTTTGGACTCGCCAACACCACGGCGACAGTCACAGACCTCCTGGCACACACTAACTATACTTTTGAGATTGATGCCATTAATGGGGTGTCAGAGCTGAGCTCACCACCAAGACAGTTTGCAGCAGTCAGCATCACGACTAACCAGGCTGGTGAGTACATGTTGGATGCTTATTCCTCCAGCCGTCTCAGAGCCAAGTAACAGTTTTGACAGAGTGGAAGAAAAGAGTGGGAAAAAAATGATTTGAAAGAGCCCAGGATTTTCTCTCTGTCAGTTTTAGATAGTTATGGCATATTAAATAACTCAATTTAATTCTTCAGGTGAGAATAAATCATACTTGTTAGATGATTTTAAACTAATCCATTGCTTCCCAATTCAGAACCTTTAAATATTTGGATTCTGGAGGTTGTACTTGTGGGGCTCCTTGAAACATTTTGATATTTCAAAGAACTTAACAACATTGAATCTTAGCTTGGTAAAGGTTATGTAGGATATTTAAAACTATCAATATCTTTTCCTTAGTTATAATCATCTTATTTTAATAGAGTTATTCTTTATGCTCCTTGGAAGCTGTATTAATAGCTCAGATGGTGATAATTATCTGATTATTTTAAAATAAGAAAATAAACCCATTTTTATTTGATAGTGTGTTTATATTAAAAAATTCAGAATATGGAATTTTCTGGAGAATCATAGTGAAGAAGTCTTGGTGGAGAACAGTTGGAATCACTGATCTGAAAGGTTTCTGATTATAAATTATTTGGTGATTTCACCATCTACATTTTCCATGGACAATCTCTTTGCAATTAAAGTAAAAAACACTACATTGGTAGGTTGTAAGCACAAAGGCCTCAGCTGCACCCAATCCTCCCCAATGATCTAACAACAAAAGAATAAATCTTCAAATAGAGGAGGGGGGTCTCCAGAGCCTTGTGCTGGGGCTCCTCACTCTTGAGGGGTCTGTGCCCCTGCCAAGCCATTGATAGATATTTTGAATATAACCCTACTACAGTCCATGTTCACCGTGTCACTTTCTGATTTCAGATTCTTCTTTTGTTCCCACTTTGCCTCTGGTCTCTTAGATTGATGAGAATCTTACAATTTAATATTGTCTCATGATGATAAAGAAACTTTATTTGTGGAAAGACATGACTTTTAAATGAAGTTGGCTAAATCCTTATTTCAGTCTTGCTTACTGAATCTGTAATTTTCCCCACTTGAAACTAGATCCCAGACCAACCTGCATATGCTTTTGCTTTGCTTCAGGTAATGATATTTAAACTTTGTAACTAATAATATTTTAAAATGTGAAACTTAGGTTTGTTTAACTGTCTTCTGTGAGAGAAAAAGAATGAGTAATGCTATTACTATATATCGTGTGATTATAGCTTCTCATATTCAATGAACACAGGAATTTTAAGGAATTATAATTATGTGGTAAATGGCTTTCCCAAATCCTATATTTCACGCTGACTTACTACCTTGTTTAAAATAGAAGCATCAATCTATTTTATAACTATCTCCTAAGTCAAACAGAAACATATGAAAACAAGCAAGAGCTCCTTATTTCCTATCTTATCACTGGCCTTTGGCTTTCTGACAATGCATTTATCAGGAGACTAATAGTTCCAGATACATACAGTGAATGAATCTAGGTAAAGTGGCAACCAAGAGAAGGCCAAGACATTAACAAATAAATGGGGTTGACGCTTTGCCCCTCCAACTTACAAATCACAAGATAAGACAGGGAAGATATCAGTTACTCTTTCTCATTTAAAAAAAATCACAGATTTGTCTACAGTATGTACCACTAGACATTTTATGTATTTATGTCAGGGTGACTATATCATTTTGTGTGCCTGGGGAGGTAGAGGTCTTTCTTCCATCTTTAAATCTCCACGGTAAGATATAGAAGCAAGATTAGAAGCAATGCCATTTCTCCAGAGAGTGTTTCTTTGTTGTGCTTTATTTTTGTTCTTGTGAAGGTTAATGGAGTGGTAGCCTTGAAAAATGAACTCCCTTCCACTAGAAAGATATGCCTGTGATAGATATGATTCCATGGTGTTTAAATTCCTTCTAGTCTCTCTGACACAGACATAAAGGGGAAACGTGAATGTATCCCTTTTAATTTAGTTTGTGAGATTGAGTTTGTTGATTTTCCTCTTGATTACATTGTACAAACCATGTGATGACCACACGATAAGGCACATTCTAAATCGTAAAGGATTATGTTGTAAATTCAGATGTTAGTTCTCAGCTCTCAATACTTCCACAAAGTATGCTGGGAGATAAAAAGCATGGTCTCAGCATAAAGATTTTATCTGCAAAGACATCAGTCAAACATGTACAGAATTACAGATTGCAAAACAAAAATCTGTGAAGTTGTAACTTGGTGTAAATTGCTACTTCTTGTTTTCTTCCTTGAATGAGTATATTTACCTTTCAGTTCTGGAAACTATCAGTCCACTAGTGGAATATCCAGCTCTATTTATTCTCAACCTCTGTCATAGAATCTGCCTCCCCCCCCCTCCCCCCCCCCCTACTATCCTACAGCACATAGCGATCTTGGACTAGAATAGAGGACACTAACAGAAAACACATGGGCTTGCAGTTTCAAGGTCCACCCCTTTCCCCATTTTACAGCTGTAGATACTGAGGTCCAAGAAGCATTTCCAGCAGTTCATCAAGATACCAAACTTCCACTTATGTCTTCTAGTTCCAACTCCACTTTCAACTTCTATTCTCATATTCTTTCTCCCATCCTGTGATTTGTGCCATGTAGCTATAAAAATAAATGTTGCCTTGGAGAAAGAGAGGGGCTTTGCTGGGAAAAAATCTGCTATCACCTGTGCCATTCACAAAATACTTGGCCATTGCTTCTAGTCGTTTATTGCAGAGTTTCCCAGGAGTATTCAGCAAGAGATCTTCCTTACCATCCCCACTCTTCCTTGAACCTAAGCTCATCCTCTACTCCCTCAGTCTTCACAGATGATTTTCCCTTGGTGATATTGTTACTTAAAATAAGAAATAAATATTTGGTCTTGGTCTCAGTTCATGGTACGGAATTCCTAAAACCCTTGAAACTTCCTAAGTGTGATAAGGGCAATAAAGGTGTATTTTGTTATTCATGACAACCCCTTTCAACTACAACTGAGTTTATGTTAATGAAATGATTTTTGGAAAACCTCTAAGGATGGACACTGTTGCCAGGGGAACTAAACCCTGTGATTAGAGGGTTGGAACTTTCAGCCCTCCTATTTCTTATTCCCAACCCCAGGGAGGGGTCTGGAGATAGAGTTGGCTTATCAATGGCCAGTAATGTAATTTATCATGCCTGTGCAATGAAGCCTCCTTGAAAGCCCAAAGGATGGGGTTCAGGGAGCTTCTGTGTTGATGAACACATACCGGTGGAGAGAGCATGGAAGCTCTGTGCCCCTTCCTCCCTACCTTGCCCTGTGTATCTCTTCCATCTGGCTGTTCCTAAATTGTATCCTTTTACAATAAATTGGTAATCTAGTAAAACTGTTCTGTGGGCTTCTCTCGAAAATTAATTGAACCCATGGAGGTGGTCATGGAAATCTTTGATTTATAGCCAGTGGATCAGAAGTACAGATAACAGCCTGAATTTGAGACTGGCATCTGGAACAGGAGTAGGGGGAGTCTTGTGGGACTGAATCCTTAACCTGTGATGTCTGCTGCTAACTCCAGGTACATAGTATCAGAACTGAATTGAGGTGTGGAATACCCAGCTGATGTCGCAGAATTGCAGAGTGGGGGGAAAAATTCCCTCCCCACACATTTGGTGATCAGAAGTGAAGGGTTCTGTGAGTTGAGTATTGAGTAGAGGAGACATACAGGAATGTGTTTTTCCTTACACCCTCCTAACTTATTAAGTTTATAAAGTTCAAGAGGGAAAAAGAAATGCTTTTCTCCACACTTAGTGTTAGATTTTTTAATATCTGATTGAAACGTTCATAAATAAATAATGCCATGTATTATAATAGTCCTCTTTTATGTTGAGATTCCAAGAAAAACAAGAGTTGGACCTTAAATGCATTAATTTAAATAAAAATTTCCTACTGCCCAGCAGCTTCTTTCCACTGAGATATTTGTCCAAAAGGTTAATGGATCAACACATATATTTGAATGACTCTTTTATGTTCATGAAATGTATGCCTTTAGCCATGCAGGAATTTACAATCTAAGTATAGATTTTTTGAAAAAATGATATGAAACAAATAAGCTTGCACAAGATACTATGTAATTAAATGAGTTAAGAAGTGGCAGTTAAGGATTTTAGGGAAACCTTTGTAGACAAGAGTTTAAATGTGCCTTGAAAAATAGAAATAAATCAAATAAGCATAAAGAAAGGGAAGTGTGTGTGTGTGTGTGTGTGTGTGTGTATCACAACATTGCAGTTGAGTTCCCTGAGTAACAGGAAGGCAGGTTGAGAAGAGGAGATAGATTTTGTTAAGTGTAATAAGAAATCATATTGGATAGACAAGAAACACCCAGCGACTTGAATGTTAGATAGTGGGGTATTGGATAGAAACAGAGAAGTAACCTAATTCAAGTTGTGTTTTAAGAATCTTTATTTTGAAATGAGCTGGGAATGGAGACAATAAATACAATTAGCATGTAAATTCTTGAATCATAATTAAATAATGGAATAAATGAAGTCATTGGATTTAAATGAGTATTAAGATTATCTGCAATGGCATTTAAAATTTTTTGAGCCATAAACTCAACCCAAAATATAAGTTTAAGAATTTGGAGCCTTTTGCTCCTTGTATTCTTCATCTCCAGATTGTTGACATTGAAGTACCATCAGTCTTAGAACTGTTTTGCCTTGGAGTCCTACAGTCAAATAAACAATGTTATCTTTAGACTTAGGTAAATGCCATCACGTTTCTCTCAATTTACAGTAGTTGAAAGACATATCCCTCCATTATCTGGGTCCTGGTATTCCTCCAGTATTTCCTTTTTCACCATCTCTTCCAACCTTGAACTTTTTGCTCCAGGAATGCACATTTTTCATATTTTTTTTCTGGGTCCATTTAAACTTATTTTTCCCTCTATGAAGATTATCCTGACTCTGACACTTCCTCAGTGTGCATGGAACCTTCTGTTCCCCATTCAGTTTACCATCCTGGAGTCCTGCATACATGGATACAATTTCTATCATAAAATCTGTTTTGTTCACATGTATGAAAATGTTACCAAATGTCACAAAATAGTACTATAATACACATTATGCGCCTATGTCTTCACCCAGATTCCTTGGAAGTTAACATCTTACTACACTTGCTTTCCCATTCTCTCCCCCATTTCCTCCTCTATATAGATATTATTTATTTCTGAATCTTTTGAGAGTAAATTGCATGTATTATGCCCCCTTACACCTAAGTACTATACTATGAATTTCCTAAAAACAATGAAATTTCTTTCCAAGCCTCAGTACCTTTATTAACATCAGGACATCAAAATTGCTCCATACTATGGTTTCACCTGCAGATATTTGTGAGCTTTTGTCAGGTGTCCCCCCAAAGTCCCTTTAGCAAAAAAAACTGATGTTGTGTTTGCCTTCCATTTCTATAATACCTGTCTATAATAATGAAAAAATCAATACTTTTTATAAATTAATTCAGATAACAAAAATACGATGGGAAAGGAAACCAGCACTTGTTAGTTTTACTTTCTAGGTGCTTGATTTTTCCTACTCTAGGAATCTCAGTTTCCATCCGTTCAGAAATAGAAGTAAATAATATTTTTTAAAACAAAAAGAACTCAGCTTAGTTTTGTTTAAATGTTCTATTGAAGAACCATTAGTTTATTTATGCCAAGAAGGAGAGCATCTTAGGGCTCTCTGATATAATGAAAACATTCCCATCCTCAGCTTTAGACAGAATGGCCTCTATCATCCACTTAGTTTGATGATCAAAGATAAATACTTTATTTTCTTCTGATCACAAATTGCTATCCATCACATGAAGGGATTGAACTGGAAATCCAATCATAATTTTTCCTGTTTTATTTGTTTTTTATGATTCTGGCATTACAATTCAGAACTTTTTTACTAGTTATACTTTTAATCAATTGGTACATGTTTTAGTCTTTAAGTACATCTGTCATCTTTCATCTATCCTTCCAATAAAGGATTTTAGAAGCTTTCTCACAAAGGTTTCATGGCCTGCTGTTTCACAGAACAAAGTAACAGCATTCATTAGTAAAAAAAGAAATAGATATTTTAAATAAATCTTGAATAAACAAAACACTCTTTTTCAGATGAGTCCTAAACTATCGCAGCTCTTTGACTAAGTTTAGAATCCACTCTAATGTTTTACATTAATAAAACAGATATTTCTAAATCTTCCATATTCTTGCTCTTGAAATCTGTTTCCTCCATCCATCTTGTTCTTTTGGGATTTAGAAGCAGCATATAGGGACATGACAGAGGAATGCCTCATGTCAAGGACAGCCAGTCAGACTTAAACATGTCTGAAGAAGCAAGCATTTCAAAACAAGGTAGAAAAGGTAGGCAACTGGATAAGCTATTAAGCTATAGAATCATACTGGTGTAGTCTCTATAGATACATATGCAACCATGTAATTATTACCCTGGAAGTAAAGAAGACACCAAGAAGAATCTACATGAATTCTTTCAGAACATGAAGGAAGGTGTTGTGTAGTATCCGTGTAGTGAATCAGAATGTAAAAATGATGAAAATCAATGGTGACATAGTGGAGATAAAATTCCAGTAATGCACTCTGAGTCCTCCCCTTATTGTTTCACTTGTGTGATTAATAAACCCTAATAATTGGAATCTTAACCTTTTATTTCTCTAAACAAACAAGTGATGTCTGAATCAGTCCCAGAGATTACAGGTGAATATATACATTTTAATCTTGAGGGTGAGTGTTACTTGTGTGGTAATTTAGCTTCTTTCTTTCTGATTTGAAATCAAGGCAGATAACTGTGCACCTGGAAATACTGCTCTGCAGTGATGTGTCACAGTGTGCCTGAAGCATTCCACATCATTTAACACATTAATGATGCCCTTCAGCCATCACATCCTCGTATGGAAGCATGTTGTATATCTGCAGCATGAGCAATAAGCTGAACAAAAGCAGAACTATATATTGTCCTGACAGTTATTCAGAACCTTTATAGAGGAGCTTAAAACACAACTATATGGAGAAACAGCAAATGGAGACAGTTGGGGGAATTCCAGGACATAAATTGAATTCTCAGCCCATCTTTATTTCTGATCCTTAATACAACTATAGTTCATGGAGCAGACATGTGCCTGGAAGATTATTTCCTTGCTGGCTTCTGGGTGCTCCCATGAACAGAAATACCAGCAAATAGCTAGAGGAGGAAATCTACTGTTAACTAAAGCACATAGATACTAAAAAAGAGCTATTTAATGCTAACTTGGGCCATCTTCATTGCATCTTTCCAGAACAAAAAGTGCTCAACAGAAGAAATCTTTCTTATTCTTATTTTTTCCAAACAGAACACATTTAGTATCAAACTATAGGATAAACAAGAACTTATCTTTTAAATGTGCCCTACCTCTCCAGGGTTAAGTTCAATATGGACAGCCCTTAGGAAATAAAGAATAAATAGTTGCAATATATGTGAATAATTGAGAAATTTAATAAGTGCACATACTAGAAGGAAAAGATGCTCTGTCCTCAAAAGCAAAAACTCTTACTACCACTGGCCAGACTCTCATAATAAAATTTTAGTTATATTTCAGTATCTCCAAAAGTATTATTTCAGTGTAATAACTTTGAGATAGCCCAGATTTCTGACTTCATAATCCTAACAATAGATATCACCATTGTCCAAATTAAAGAAATGGTATCCCTTTCTCAAAGGACATTACTGCCATCTGACATAAATTGCTGTGATAAGTAGACAAATTAAAATACCATGAGGTATGACACCCTGATGTGCTGGGGCCCTGAAATTATGTACTATTCACACCAAGCTGAATGCCAAGGCCAAAAAATGGAAAGCTCAAATTTTCTACTCCATTTCATCTGTAGTACATTGCTAATCTTGATCTTGAGATGATTAACTCTGCTCTGTAGTCTATTAGATAATTATCTCTTTTTCCCCTTACCACAGTTTTATATGACTGTAAATAGTTAAATATCTTGTCTATGATTGTATAATCCAAAGTTCCTGCTCTTAATTGTTAGGATATTCTTTTTCCCATGGCTTTGAACAAAATACAGATAAGACTGAAAAAAAGAAATATATAAAGACTGCTATCATATTAGTATACAATACTGACTGCCTGGCACACAGATCATATTCTTTTTTATTTGAAATGAGAATTTCACATGATTTGAGCAATGCCAAGAAGAACTAAAAAATCTGAATTGCTTAATTGGGAAGTATTTATCCAAATCTTTCTTGATAAAACCAAACAACAAAAGCCCTAAACTTCTAAAGTAGCTTTGAAAGAATGCACTTATTGTTAATCTATGTTAATTTAAAAATATCTTGACAGTTTGTTATCATCCAGAACTAACCTCTTACTGGCTTTCATTTTCATTCCAATAGGAATAATGATTAATTATAACAAACCAACAGGAAGAAAATCTGTGTCTGGTCACAGTTTTGTTCAAGAAATATCTTTAAAGGAGAGTCTGAATGTCAAAGTAGGATGAGTTCTGGAATGTGTGTCAATGGGGGCAAATACTCCCCTGTGTCCCCACTGTTTGATTTGGGCCTCTGAATAGGTCACTTACTCATGGCTATTATTTTATCTTTCTTGTAAAACTAAACACTTGGACTAGGTAATTTCTAAGTTTCTTTCCAGTTGTATATTCTAGGGTTAGTACAAGCTGTATCATGTACTCATGGAAAAAAATCCAGTATTTACTTAAAATTGAAATAAATGTGATTGAAAAAACAACAACAGTCTTTGAAAGGCAAAATGGTATAGGACAGTGTCAAAAACCCAGTTGTAAATCTAGGTGCTACCACTTAACAGTGAAATGATTTTTATATCCAACTGTGTTTAAAAATGAGTTTAAGGCAGTTCTTGAACTAAATTAGAGCATTTGCATCCTGTTTGAAATGGATACGGTGATACTACACCCAGATTGTTTTGAGGACTAAACAAAATGATAGCATATGTTACTGTGCCCTGTCCCCAGGATAATTATGCAGATCTTGCTCTATCTAGGGAAAATAGACACTCCTTTTTAAAATAAAAAATATATGAATAAATATAAAACATGCGAAGTCAAGTTCTGAGACACTCTCCTTTGATGTGATTGGTTTAAGCCCCAATTATTTCAAAATTATAATTCATATGTGTGATGTATAACAACCCTCAATATAATTAGCCATCCTTGCTTTGTTTATTTCACACACACACACACACACACCTTCACATATATGTATTGTCTGAGGTGACCATGAAAAGGTCTAATGGAAATGTCTAACAGACAGTTAGATATACTGGTCTATATCCTGAGACTTGGGCAAAAATAAGATCCAAAAGCATTCATGATATAAAGGGATTGGTAAGAATAATAAAATGATAGTCAAGCAAGAATGTCTACAAAGATTAAATGAAGAATGGACAGAGATATTGGAATAAATCAGGGAACAAAAGAATATTTTAACAGTCATTTTATATAAAGAGTTAAAATAATAAGCCTTTAACAAGGACCTTGTTGTGACATGAAATAATTATTTTGCAATACTTAGAAAATGCTCACCTTTTACTTTTAATCACCAAAATATTAGTCAGTTTCCTTCAAGTGTATATTTTAGTAAGTTTGCTAAATTTCCAAGAAGAGAGAATTTTAAGTGCCCCAAATATAATTATGCTCACTACAGACATATTAAAGAAAACTGTTGCATCTCACGTACTTTTGTTCAGTTCATCATGTTATTTGGATATAGTTTTGGGGCAGAATTTGTTCATCTTTGTCTACCTGTGGAGCATAATTGTGTCTATATCCTCTAAGGAATATATGATAGTTATTCATGCAGATTTCCAACATGCCAAGGAAAAAGATTCTCTATTTCTGTTTCATTGTTATATTTTCTTTCTATTAAAATGTTTTCTAAAAGGTTTTTCATAGTTGACAATTAAATACATTGTCTAATATAGCATTAATTTCCAATTTAAGAGTGTTTTACAACATAGCATACTGCTTTCTTGATTTGAATTTATGTGGTAGGGAATTTAGTTTAATTTGAAAATTTTTTTGTGAATAGTTTAAAAAAATGAATCTCATCATCTTACTTCAAATGTTTCCATTGTAAGTAATTTTCATAAATTCTTGTTATTGCAGTGAAAAGATAGATGTCTTTATTAAAGGCCCAATATAAAGCAGTTAGATAAAGAAGTAGGCTCTACAACTTATAATTTTTGTGTGTGTTTGTATGTTTATATGGCTGTATGTGTGTGTGTATAGATATGTGTGTGTGTGTATATATATATATATATATATACATATCTTAAGAAGAATGCTTAAGTTCAGAAAGAGTAAAGTTCTAGAAATTATATGAAGTCTAATTCTAATGGATCTGAAATAAGAAAGTCTCTTCTCTATTAAACTATCTGAACTTGGATGTCTATATAGCATTTAGAGGGATTGCTGCTTATAAATGATCAATACTTGGTAGTTAACATCATCAATGAACATTTGAAACATTTAGCAACAAACTCACTCTTGAAGATCAAAAAAACTTTTAGATAAGTCCTTGTTTTCTTTGGCAATAAATAACACACATGATTAGCTGCTTTTTCTGTTCTCTAAGCATTGACTGACCACTGGTAAGAGCCAAGTACTATGCTGGATGCACTGTGGATAAGATGATGATTAAGATGTGGCTACTATCTTCAAGGAGCTCTCAGTTTAGTAGGAGATCTTAAAGGTTTTAACCAGCATGAAATTGATTGGTTTGGCCAAGAAAATACAGGCAAAAGGCAAGGCCAGCTGCCAAGAGACTTCAATAAGTATGAGCAGCACAGTGAAGTCACCCAATGAAACAGATTTATCTTGAGTTTGTATATAATGTCAAGTTGCATGTAATAGCTTCATCTTTTCTTTCTTTACTAAAAGGAGAGGTTTTAATAACTATGTTTCTGTGATGTGATACCGAAAAACAGCTTACAAGCACAAAGATTTTCACTAAGAGGAAAAAAGAAAAATAAAATGCTTCAAAAATTTATGTACAAGTTAAATGATAATTGCATATGTAATTCAATGGTCTACCAATTGAATGTCTGGTTTGTATGAAGCACTTAGTGAAACTAAGGGAAACTTATAATAATGTGATGAGACCAGATATTTAGAACTGTCCAGTGAAACTCTTTACATCAGTCTTGCATTTTATTCATCTATCTGTCCATTCATTATGTATTGATCAATCAAGCTTTTTGTTATTAGTATGGAACAAGCATTCCATTTAGTTAAATGCAGAAATGTATAGACAGTTACCACATAAAATATGTGAAACTAGATTGAACTAAAATAAAATTAACAGTAATTATCATGAAAGAAATTCTCAAAAATTAAAAAAATACTAAATTTTAGGATGGTCATAATAATCATTGTAAACATGAATTATAATTGTTCTGAAAATATGTGGCCATAATTTAGCACTGATGACATAATAGTGTGCTAGGTTTTACCACTTTATCTAATATTTGTTAGGACTTCCATGTTTACAAATAATATCTATTTGTGAAGATTAAAAGATATTACTCTCTCTGTCAAAAGGAAAAATTTTAAAAACTATTGAAATAAGTTTCAAAAAGAGAACTCAAATGGAGGAATTAGATATTGAAGGGATTACCTGTAATTCTTTACCCAGGTCAATCTGCATATGCACTTTGTTGGGAGATAAGAGTTTGTCTTCTTGGAAAGTACTTACAGAGATTGTAAAATGTAGGTGCACTTCACATGTAATAGTGGCGTTTATACAACTATTTGCTACAGTTTTTAGAATAATGAATTTCTGAGGTTTAAAAAGTTATAAATATACAGATAATAATCATTTCCTTAAAGTTAGTAGCTATTTCTTATTTGCATGAAATGTTGGACATTAGATATTTTGGATATATTTGTGTGTATCTTTGCGTTATAGTAGCCTAAAGGAACCATAAATGGACACAAAAATTCAGAATATTTATAATTTAAAGTAGCAACCAAATATGAGTGCCAGGCATTTGTCAAGCACTGGACTGGGTATTTTATAAGTATCAGTGAAGCCTTTAAAAAAAACTGGAATTTGAAGATCATTACCCTCATTTATAGAAGAAGAAACTATTCAAGAATTTATCTAACTCAAGTGACTGAGGGAAATTTGAACCCTGGTCTTTCCAATATAAGAATTTTCCCAATTTTCAGTAAACAAATTCACTGCTTTTTGGAATTTTGCTTCAATCTTCTACCACCAGGACTCTTATAACTTAATAATGTACTTAAGCCTCATTTTGTCCTGAAATGTATTTGAAGGAAAAATTTACTTCTGTAAAGAGAAAACTAATATATCACTTGCCAAAAATGTATGACTAATTGGATAAATGTCTGTCCATTTAACACCTAAAGTCCTTTCAGAAACTACCATGGGTAAAGTTGGTACACTTTAACATGCACCTTGCTATCAATGCACCCTTGCTGGCAGTTGTGAATATGACGTCAGTAGCCCACAGGTCTCCTCAGATAAGGGCACCTCCATCCTTCCAAGTTGCTGAGATCCAGGTTGCTCGAGTCACCCTTAACTCCTCTCTTCCTTAAATCTTACCAATCAGCATATTCTACAAACATTGATTTCCAAATCTGAGGAGAATCTGACCGCTTCTTACCACACCCATTGCTACCACCCTAGTTCTATCATGCCCTGATTATTTAAAATGCCTCCTAACTAGAGTCTTTTCTTTCCACACTTGCCCTGTCTACGAAACAAGCCTCTCCTAACTATACTGTTTATTGTCATTGAATATTCATTATATAGATTAATGTTATATTTTTTTCTGAACTATTTTATAACAGGTAGAATTTCCTAGTTATTTCAAATATTTTATTCACTTTCCATTTCCTTTTAAAGGGCACAGGCATTACTTTTTATCCTACCATTGAAAAGATCAAAGAAATAACCTCTTATATGACGAGATAGACAGGTTTAAAAAAAAGGCTCAGACAGGAATTGCTACTCATGATTGTGTGTTCTTAAATGTTGGTTCACAATTTTGATGATTTATTAAGTCAGTATCTTGTACATTTGGCATTTCTTTCCTCACTTAACATTTCACATACCAAATAATCACCTCCAGAATCTCACCTAGAGTGGACATGTGCTTTTGAATCCAAAAGAATACATGAAATAATAAGAAAAAAAGTGCACTAGTGTTGCCCAAGGCACAGCCCAGGCCTTCTTGTATTCTTTGTCCTTCAGAAATAAAGACCACAGTTCCTAATATATACATTTTGTTAAGATCCATTTTTAAGAGTGTGTCATGTGTAGTCTAAGATAAAAGTTTGAAAGTTGATATGAGTGGCACTTTGTGACAGAACCACAGATGTTCAGTACATGATATATTTATTTTTTACCCCAGTGGCCCTTATAAAAAGGACTGGAAGATCAGCTTATAAAGAGTCAACTAATGACATGATATAGAGAGGCCCCTGGTTCGGTGGCTGTTATTACAGCTGTGTCCCATTACGTATTAGATACCTAGAACATGCTTGCATTCCGAATGGCATTTATCTTTTGAATTTCAAACATTCCTGCCATAAATAAGGATTTTATGCTTTTCAAAAATGTTTCACAGTTTAGTCTAGGGAATACTGAAAGGTTGCTTTTACTTCATGAAATTCCCCCTTTAAGGATTCCTGCAGTTAAGATGAGCATCTCCTGAGCATCAGCTCCACAGACTCGTGTAGCTCTCCTCTCTGCCCATTGCCTGCTATTCCCGAAGCCTAGAGAGGTGATAATAACTTGAGTTTCACAAGATCAGCATTGTGGGGACCATATGAGAACTGGCCTTTGATCATGGTTTAGTAATTCTCTCTTTGTTACTTCTTCCCAATAGGAGGAATCTGAATCTATCATAGAATGATGACCGACACTAGTGCTGTGAGAAAAGCAAGATTTTTATATGTATTTTGTTCCCAAAATTAATACTCTGCCTTAAATAGATTCTAAGTGGAAGTATGAAAGAATGATGACCCCTCCCTCCTTCCTGATTATAATCATATGAAGGAGATTAATATTCATGTGCTTAAAGAATAGTTTGAAGAGAGGCTGTGTGGGATGACCCCACTTCAGAAATAATGACCACAATTATTCCTTTCAAAAATAAGTAAAATGGTCCAGCTCATCTTTTTGAAGTGAAGCTAGCTGCTGCTAATCAAGTGTGTGTTAATTTCTTTTTGAGATGCACATGGCACATATCTTGAGGAGTGAACCATCTAGAGAAGGAAATTCATTATGTGTTTCCTTGATTCAGGGAGAAGCTTAATTATTTTCCTTTTCTTCTCCAAATAATTGTTGGGATAGTGAGAGATTAATCTGGGTAGTTATTGCTAGAGTAGCAACTGCTGCTTAGGAGTGAGCTTTGCTCCACCTTGGCCTAAAGAATACAGCTGCCTTTCTACCACAGTTGGTACCAGGCAACTGCTTTTATTGTCTGTATTTCTTTACAGGGCCTCTCCTGTAGTAGTCACCTGTGCACAGCCTACAGTTTATTTAGCCACGAAGGCTACAACCAGAAAGCTTCATATGACCACTGTAATGAGCAATGCAGAAAGTGGAATGGAAAGATATTTTCCTTGTGTGTATGTGTGTGTGTGTGTGTGGTGGGTGGGGGGGAGTGTTGGGAGGAATGGCGCAAGGGGGGAAGTACTTGACGTGTGTGACTGTTTCTGAAAAGCACCAGACTGACAGATGGAAGGATATATACAACGTGGGAGAAATTAGAGAAGGCTTGAGTCATCAGCCCTTGTCCTGCAACACAGCGAGAGCCACACACATGCCAGATGAATGAAATTTTACATTTGTTCATAGTTAAAAAGAAGTTCTTATTAACTAGGGTTATAGTTATTAACTCAAACTAAGTTTAGTCTGATGCTCACTTCAATCTCCATTTTCCTTCTATAGTTTTACTAAAGAGGATTTATACATGCCTAAACTGTGAGGAAATGTGTAAGATGATTGGCTGTGGCACCAAAAAACAATGGTTCTGTCAACTTAGCCTAAATAAAGCTATGGATCTATCTTCCCTTTTTTACAGGATTTTTGGAAAGCATTTCTTGGATTATATTAGTCCCTGTATTTGTCGGGGGTGTCCAGAAAAACAGAACCAATAGGGTTTGTGTGTGTGTGTATAGAAAGAAAGAGAGGGAGGTTTATTGTAATGAATTGGTTCACATGATACTGGGGGCTGGCAAGTCCACCATCTACAGTCTAGCAGGCTGGAGACCCAGGGAAGAGTTAATGTTGCAGCTGACTCTGGAGGCAGTCTGGAGGCAGAATTCCCTTTTTCACAGGAGAACTTCAGTCTTTTTTCTCTGAAGAGAAAAAAGCCTTCAAGTGATTGGATGAGACCCAGCCACATTATGGAGTGAAATCTGCTTTAATCAGAGTCTACAGATTCAAAGGTTAATCTCATCTGAAAAACACCTTCACAAGTGACATCTACACTGGTGTTTGACCAAATATCTGGGTACCATGGCTTAACCATTAGAGTCCTCCATGGCAGTGGTGTCTGCAAGCATGTGTGTGTGTGTGTGTGTGTGTGTGTGTGTGTGTGTGTGTGTAATTGCTACCTCTCTTTTGGATGAATTTCTAGACCATATGTTTAAGGGAAATGGCAGAATAAATTGTTACACAGACAATGATAATTCACTCACTGGCCATATGGAAATTCTTTTCCTGTGAATCTTGATTATTCTTTGCGTAACTTTTCTTAGGTTTTCCTTAGAATACAATTCCTAGTGCATCAGAGAATATCTCCTCCCCTAATTCTATCCCAAATATAATGTTTCAAGCCCTCTTTTGGGTGACCACTTATCAATAGTAACGTAACTTGCAGAAAAGTCACAGTGCAGTGTTTTTATTGGTACATATTCATGTCAACATTATGCTTTCGGAGATCACTTTCAAATGTGCCTTCTTTGGATAGAATTTCAGAAACAGTCTCAGGCTTGATGAAACAGCCTTTGTCATGCTTCTTCCCCTTACCTGCCTTCACAGGACATCCCTCTGTCCAGGACAGTGTCCTGACTGCAGCCAGCACCACTCAGAGGGCTTGTTTATCATCTTTGGGTGCAGCTATTGATGAAAACCCTCAGTTCAGTGATTTTTAAATACAGAGTTGCCTAAAAAAGATCACTCAGAAGCTTTTCAACATACTGGAATATACCTACTTGAAGCTAATTCTGCAAAGTCTCTGAAAATAAGTGGGGGATGCCTAGAACATCTATATTTAAAATACCCCTTAGCAGATCTGGTTAGCAAGCACTTGGAAGTTCTTTGGAAGAAACTTTTTACCAATTGCCAGGCTGTAGACAGGCCAAAAATCTACAGCCCTCTCACATTTGATGTCTCCACTCAGCTTAAATTTAGATGAACTTCCTGGCCTGAGGCCATGCATTTTGAACTCATAGAAATACAAGTTGAGTAAGCCCCCATTAAAAATCATATTCATGTATACTAATATTGTGGCCTCAAAAGGAATTACTTATTTTTTCAAAACTTTATGCAAATTTACAAGATTGACTTTCTTTTATCAATATTTCTTTAATTCTGAGTAATTGTAACACTCATTTGTATTTGGTTTCCCCTAAGTTTGTGGTACAGTTAGGCTGAGTCAAGCAGTGACTATACAGACCCTACCACAAAATATGTATTAACTAGTGTTGAGTTTTTTCTTCTGCATTTCAATCAGTCTTTGCTACTTTTAAAAGTTTTTCTTAAAATTAATTTCAAAAAATGACTGCACTTTTATAACAATTAAATATTTTATTTGTTCAATTTAATTCCAAAGATATTTATGGAATACTGCTATGTGACCAACACTGTGCTATGCACTCTAGGGGGGATAGCATGATAATTAATACATGCTTGCTGTCCTCAAGGAATTTATAATTACTTCAACATTTAATCAACTGTGGTTTGTGCAATCAAAATGCATCAGAACAAAGAAAGGAGGTGATTATTTCCAGTCTGGGAATTGAGGAAGATTTTATTTAAGAGCTAGTGTTTGAAGAAAATGATGAAAAGTAAACAGGGATGTAATAGGTACAGAAAGGAAACAAGAACATTAAAGATGGGGAGAAGCAGCAGAGAGGCTGGGAAGATAACTGTCTCTTTATACAAGTCCATTCAGCTGAAGCACAGGAGAGGGGAGGACTGAGTGGAGGGTGTGGGCTGGGAACGTGGTTTGAGGTCTGCACTTTTCCAGGGGGGATTCACTTCATACTAAAGTGGACACGAACTCACTCACCTATACTTCCAAACATATTTAGTCAAGTATACCAAACTTAAGTGAGGCAAAGGGTCTATAGACACAAGGGCACAGCAAATTTGGGCTCAGCTTTACCCCCTGGTTCCTGGATTCTGACAGGCCAGTAGCCGTAGGTGACTCTCTGTAGCAAGGGTCCTGCCAGATTTGGAAACACATTAACCTTGCTGTGCCACTGCTGTATCATACATTCTTGAAAAAAGGGCCAAGAATTTGTGCGCATTGGTTTTGGAGAATATTTACAAATATTGAGCCCTTCTGGTTCCTGAACCAGCTCAACAGTGACAATACCAATTAGATACTGAGGCCTGGGGGCCAAAACAGAGTGCGTCCCAGTGCACTTGAACTCAATCTCTACCTTCTACTTTCCTTTGGCATTGAAGGACCAACTCCCTGCGGAGCCTGCCTTACAACTTCTTGCATGTCAAATATGCGTGGGAATTTTTTCTTTATTTTGTACAGAGCGGTGCATGTGTACATTATAGATGATTTGGGATGGGGTGGACAGAAAGGCATGTAGATTTTTGTGTAGAAGAGTAACATGATCTGACCTATGATTTAGAGAAATAAACAAAGTGGCAAGAGAGACCAGTTAACAAACAAAACAGAACCCAAATGAGGGACAGTAGGATCTGAACTAAACCTAAGGAAAATGACCTTTCAGAGATTAAAACCAGAAGGTACGAATTATCCCAGTATGGATTAAGCAGCAAGGGGGAGTTGAAGCTCATGCAAACACAAAAATAATTTAAACAGCAGTGGAATAAAGCATGATGAGGCTGTTGCTCCAGATCAAGAAAGAGGAACAGAACATTATGAGAAAATGTAGAACATTTTAGAATTGAAGAGAATAAGGCAACATAACAAGCTTTTCATCCACATGGTCATACAAAGTAAGTAGTCAACAAAGTCTGATTCTTGGGAAAGAACTTACATATGAGTTGCATCTTTAGGAGTCATGAAAGTTAAAGAGTAAAGGAGTGTATTCAGAGTATAGAATTTTAAAATTAGGGCCAAAGATAAGGTCTTGGTGACACCAACAGGTAACTACTAACCATAGAAGGAGCCACCTCCGTAATCAAAGCTCAGACTCTGACTAGGAAATAATCATGTGCAAAGTCATTTATGAAATCTTAGTCTCTTTTTGTCTTCTCTCTTAATCCTCCTCAAGAAATATAAGATTTATAAGGGCAGGGAAATTTTCTCTGCTTCTATACATTGATGCATTGTTGATATATTTCCTCAGTGCTTGAAATAGTAGATGTTAAATACACATGTAATAAACATCTAATTAGTGGATATATATTCACATATGCCCTGTTGATTTTACACCACAAACTCTCTCCTGCTTCTTCGACATCCTTTCTGTCTTCACTAATATTTCTAACTTCAGGGTCTCATCATTTCTAAACTGGACTATTACAAGAACCACTAGCCTGGAGTTGCTCCTCAATTCATTTGTTTTATAAAATACCTTAAATCCAAGTGCTTTACTGTGGTTTGTGAAGTTCTTCATGGCCTGCTTCATGCTTACTTTCCATTTAATACCTTTCCACTTTAAGCTCCATGATTACAATTCCTTGTAATCTTCATAAACTACAGTTTTGTGCCATTTAAACCATTGTAGATATTTCCACTTACAGGAAATTCTATTATTTCTCTTCTTTCACTGTTCATTTCTCATTTTCCAAAACTTAGTTCATAAGTCACCTTCTGCAAGAAATTTCCCATTTACCAGCTGGAGTGAGCAAGCCCCTCTTGTACCCATAGGATCTGTGCCCCGTCTGACCAATGCTGTGACTCCTCAAAGACAGACACCAGTCTTACTATATCTACTGAACTCTAGTAAAATCATGGCAAGATTAATCTTAGTGAACATGGTTTTTTATCTCATCACTTACTTGCTCTAAAAGCTTTAATAGCTCCCTATAATACATAAACAAAACTTCTTAGCCTGAAAATTAAGACCTTTCACAAGTGAGATTCATGCAAATCTCCCACTACAATCTCCTGTACTTCTTGTTATGAAGACAAGTTTCTTGTTCTCCAGGAAGTGTTGTAAATGTTATAACCCTCACCTAAAATACACTTTTTCAACATTTATGTATCTTCAATTCTGCAAAGCCCAGACTAAATGCTAGCACCTCCATTAATTTTTCTCTATTTCTCCTCAGCTAGAAGTAATTGTGCTTCCATCTGAACTCTCACAGCACCACATTATCAGTTATCAGTCTCTTATGGTGCTCCTCTATTTTAATTTACATTAGAATGATATTTTATATGCATTTAATCTTCCCTATTGTACTCTAAGTTCCCTGGGGGCATGATCCAGGCATGGCTCACATTTGTCTCCTTCAGAGTAGCTAGCTTGGTCCTTATTCAAGTAGGCACTTCTGGGCACTTTCTAAGTGAAAGAGATAGAAGAAGGGAAGAATGAGCACAGGATTTAAGTACTAGAGGTTTCACAGAATTAGATCAGAATATAAAAGCTACTGCAGTTGGTGGTTGGGAAGGTATGGTATCATTTGAGACAACTTAGAGTGAAATTTGGGAACAGAAGTTGGACTGCAAAATGTTAAAGTATAAACTATATGGCAGGCACTCTGTTAATCATGTTCTGCATGTCATGTCATGTAATCTTCATTAAGAAAAAAACCCAGAAAGTAGAAACTATTATTTTCCCAGTTTTTCAATGGAGGAAACTGAGGAAAGGATATGAAATAACATGCCTATAATCACACAGATGTTGCTGAATCATGATTTGAATTCAGCATTTAATCTGACAGCAGCACCTGCATTTTTAACCCCCACTTTCTCTTCTATTGAAGTGTACCACTGAAGGGGAAAATAATATGGATTAGTAACTTATGGCAAGGCAGACTGGGCTTTTGTGGACTCAGGGACTGGTAAGAAGGAATAGAATCAGTGACAGGAATTAGTCATAGAAAGGAATAAGAAAGCTGCTTCTCTCAACACTAGGGAAACGGAGGAAAATACAGCTGAATATAGGGAGTCACTTTGCCTGAAACAGGTTGTGAACTGAACTGGGTAAGGATTAAGAAGTTGCTAAATGATAGAGTGAGAAAGCGATGCACCCTCTCAAACTAGTGCCTGTTTTTCAGCCTTTTTGTGCACCTAGACAAAACAGCTGCAACTCACTAGTAGGAATAAACTAAGAACATTTTCTTAAAAACTTACCAAAGAATTGAGGAAGTCAGTATGGAAATTTTATTACATTTGTTCTTAAACTATATGAAAACAAATGTTTCAGTGTGGTCAGGTTCTCTGCAAAATCAATTTTTGTATAGTTATGGCCCTCTTTTGCAAAAACTTTCATGTTGTTCACATATTTGTTTCTAATTTCAGTGTTTTTGTTGTTCTGTTAGTTGGTTTTGGTTAATGGTTTTGAGGCAGTGTGATTTGTACTAAAGGCCATGACTGTCCAAACATTTTACTTATACACATTTAAACAACATAGTTTTACTGTCTCTGTCTTTTCTCATGTTTTTAAATTTCCCTGCCAGATTAGTTTCCCTACTCATTTAATTATCTTTCTTAATTGTCTTAAATATCTTTCTCTTACTCATAATACAGGAATCTTTTTTACTCTAAGTTCACTTCTACCAGGTAAACTAAGGAACAGTCATTAAGAGGAAGGATGGGCTGGTATCTTTGTATCCCTTATCAAAGAAATGTGTAGAGTTTCCTTAGTGCTGTCAGCCTGTGTCTTCTCTAGCTCAGTAATCTATAGCTATCTGGTCTCACACATTCAGAAATTTTAGGGGAAATGTGTTGATGGTTTGAGTTTGTTCTAATTTATGTTCCTCTACTTAGTTTATTACACAAAACACGGTGATATGAAAGAAGAAAAAGACTAACATGGACAAGCAGCAAAATTTCAAGACAGGAAATTATTTCTTTTGTGGAAATTTTTCATGTCCTACTCAAACTTGAAAGAATAGAATGTTGCAGAGAATTCTATGTTGAATTCTATTTATATTCAATAGAGAATTCTATTTATTGAAGAGAAACATAGTTTCTAAATAATTCAACATTTGAAAAGTTACTAGACTATGTCTGGAAGTGGTCTTTAGTATCAAGTCAGTTATTTCAATAGGGCAATTCTCTCTGTGATTCACTTTTAGCCTAGGAAGCTATCGAAAAGCATTCAATTCCAAAAATTTTAAACCCTATGGCACAAAGCAGTAGGGGAGCAAATGCTGCCATCAGTTTCATCATAATTCATAATTAACCAAGTCAGAAAGATTCCAATTAAATTGAGATTGGCATTTGCCCACCTTGGAAACAAAGATTGATCCATGTGAAGTTTTTGCAGCTTCAGTGGACCCTGAAGATAAGAAAACAGGGTGTATCAAAAGAATACACTTAAGACAACTCCTAGTAGTTATGACCTAGAATCTGAGGAGGCATCAAATTCAAACTTGGACCTGAACGGCCCTATAGTATAATAGAATATGTCGACTATTGCTTGCAGGCCCCCTGTCACTGTCATGCTGAGCCTCAGGGTTCTGTATTCTAAGATGTATTTTTTTAATACAGCAGTTTTTATTCATATCTAGCACAGACTTATTATTTCTTCTAATTGCAAAAAGCTGATTCATTGGCATGTGTACCACTTCCAGGAATGCTCTTAATCACTTCATCAACCTTGGCACTGCCTAGATGTTGATTTTGATTGCTAACCTACAAAAGAGAAGGGAAATCACAAAAGAGAAAATTAACGAGTGTGTACAGTTCCAAAATTTGTTCTACAAATGTGTTTTAAATCAAATGAATCATCCTTTGGCACAAGCTATTCACTTTATAGTCATGCCTTTGAAAAGCTTGGTCTCTGTCTCCTGAAGACTGTGGTTAGCATTATTCTTGATGAATGAGACAGTCACCTTAAATTGTAAATAAAGCAAATAGAATAACAACATTTGACCCTCAGAAGAAGGTATGTTATCTTACTTTGCACTGGCAATATATTATAAAGAGAAGTATTCAGAAAATCAGAGTAAACAACAAACACAAACAAGGCTTTATCTGCATAGAACTGCTGCATGAAAAAATAATTTGATCAAATACATATTAATTAAGAAAATATGCAGTTTTTCCAAATATTTTAGCACTTTGCTTTTCTAGTCTTTTCATTCCATAAACGTGGTTTCAATTCTGTTTTTTTTAACTGAGAGTTGATGTAAAATATATTAGTTTCAGGTGTACAACATAATGATTCAACATTTGTATACATAATGAAATGATCACCACAATAAGTCTAGTTGCCATCTGTCACTATACAAAGTTATTACGATATTATTGACTATACTCCCTATATTATACATTACATACCTATGTCTTATTTATTCTATAACTTAAACTTTGTACCTCTTAATCATCTTCACCTATTTCATCCATCTCCCCAACCTCTCCTCTCTGGCAACCACCAGTTTGTTCTCTATAATTATATTTCTGTTTTGTTTTTATTCTTATAAACTTAAATTTTCATTAAAGGTCTCTGGCACTAAACAGAATTCATTCTTTGGAATATTCATTTTTTTTAATTTTGTTTATTAATTTCAAGTTAATGCAAGGGTAAACACAAAGGTATATAACATGTAAATATTAACCTTCGAAGAAAGAAATTGGACTTTCCATTTTTTCATCTCATTTGAATTTTACTTTTAAGAAATTTTATTTCTCACTTACAATTTCTTCAAGACCATTTTAAAAACTGTATCTTAGGTGAGATAAAAGCTAGCAAAAGTGTATATTTTCTTCATTTTATGTAGGCTACCTGTAGATAAGCCTTCATATATTTGTACATTTCTTTCTAACATCTGCCTTAACTCATAAAATAAAACTTGGGCATGAATCGTTGTGAAATGGCAATGTTATTTCAGAACATTCTTAGAGCAGCAAGTGGGAACTGAGGAAGTAAAAACAGAAAAGATTACTGTGTAAACCCAATCATTGCAATTCCTGCATGACAGGTGGCTCTTGACGAAGGCTGCTAGACAGTGGGATACTAAGATGTCACCACCTTGCTGTGAATGAGGCTATCCCAGAGGGGACTTGCTATCTTCTTTCTTTCTCTGATTCCTACTGGACTCTAATTTACACTCACCATGTGAAATGACAAGAAGGACTTATTCAGAGATATATTTTGCCTCACTTTCAATTCCACTCCAGGCTTCTGTCTGTGGGTTTCTATAACATGTCACCCCAACAAAGAACTGCATTGAATTCTATAAGGCTTTGAGGTGTAGTATAAGGAAGGTTTATTACATGGTTTTATTCATCATGGACAGGAATTTAACTCTTAAGATTAGATAGAGTCAATTGGCCCAATTTTTACGGTAGAAGTATTATGTATAGTAATATATATAATAAATATCAGGAGTTTATGAAGGCAACAAAAGGATTTGTTAAATGTGAGTTTCAGGGTAAAACTAAAATATGTACAATTATACATACTCCACACATACACATATGTAGATACATGGACCTATATAAAATGTTCAGCAAGATGATTTCCTGTTGGAAATTCGTAATTAAGATCATAAAACAAGACAAAAATGCAACAAATATACCACATTCAAAAGATAACTGCAAATAAATGAGGCCAGATATGTCTTGAACATCTTTTAAATGGCCCCAAATCGGTCCCTGAAATGAAGAGACTTGCAGAGTCCTCTGAAAAAGTCATGCATGCCTAGAGAAAGCTAGCACACCATTCCAAAAGCTGACATCAGCCAAGAAAACAGTGTAACTCAACAGAGTGTAATTGTGTGTACAGTAAATATGAACTTTTAATTTTTCCATAATTTCTCCACAGTGCCCCAATTTCAGAAGAAGGAAAAAAGAATTAAAAATGTCAACTTTTTTTCTCTCTCACTCAGGAAACTTGTTTCATACTGGTGTACACTGGGCCTGAAAAACTGAAAGTGAATGGAAAGCTATGAGATATTCCAGTAATGTCATCAAAGAATGGAAAAGCAAGGTTCAACAGATAGAGAAACTCTGTTCCTTGTATTCCATTAAAAAAGAATTCCATGGATCTGGTCTTCATTGGGATGTCTGCTTCTTGTTGGAGGGCCCGTTGTCATGATATGTGTTAGGTAGGATTTGCATGGGAACTCCATAGAATGGCCAAGTTATGAAGCACCTCTGCTTCTCTAATCTGACAATACTACATTCTAAATATAGAAGAATAGAATAAAATAAAAACTGAACTAAAGCTAACTTTTTGGTCCTGAAGAGTCACTCCTATTTAGAGTAGACAGAAAAATAGATGCCTCAATGAACAAAAGTGATACCACTAAGCTTCTGTATAACACTGTCAAGTATTGCATCCTTCTATAGAAACCATAGTTCTATTACTCAAATAATTTTGAGTATTTTCTCTACTACAATTTACAACTTTCAGGAGTGAGTTTGAGACACCGATGATGCTACGGCAGGGATATATGTGTGTGTGCACCTTAGCTCTGTGTATATGTGCACTTGTGTTTGTGTATCTATGTTTGACCCAGTGGAAACCAAAACTTCCTAATGACGGAGTTGGCTATTTAACTAGAGTAGACATACATTGTTTAATTGTCTTGAAAATCGATCTCAAATGGTCCCAGCTCTCATCAATATCACAAAGTATCTTCAGAGACCCAAGGTGTCTTAGTTTGTATTCTTCCAGAAGTGGATGTTGAGTTGAGAATTAAGTACAAGTTGTTCACTGAGGAGATGATCCCAGGAAACACAGGTAGGGGAGAAGGAAAATGAAACAGGGAAAGGGAGGCAACCAGTCAAGTGTGCAGTATTGTCAAGTCACTGAATGGGAAATGAATTTAATTCTGTTGCTGAACAGTGAGGGCCAGCATAGAATATTTGCTTCAGAGTTATCCACCCAAAAGAACAGAAAGCTTCAGTGTTTATACCTCAACTCCCCATCAGCCCTTGACTGAGGGCTGTTCCAAGGAGGAGAAGCAATTGAAGGAGTATTAGTTCTTAGACCTTCTAGCCTGAAGTACTTGGGCAGAGCTGACTCTGATGCCAAGAGAAAGCCCTCTCAAGGAGAGTGAGACACTGACAACTTGAAATAATATAACTTACCCTACAATTGTAAATTCCAAAGGCATATGTTGGGACAAAAGCACAATGCCCATTAGGTATCCGGGGTGGGCTGGTGGTTGTCAAATCAGTTAGTGTTTAACTGAGATGATAGGTTCAATATGCATTTAGGGGAACGTGAGGTATCAGATAGTGATTTGTAAATAAATCAGCTCTTGTGATAAGAATGTTTTCAGTCTCCATAAAGGAAGTCTCTACATCTGCCTTTTACAGTGTTTAACCATTTTACCTTTCACAGTGCCTGACATGTAATAGATATACAAAGTCTTCTGAAAAGAAATTACTGTATGATATGTACCTTAATAATTTTACTAAGGAATTAATTGAAGAAATGCAAAAAGGAACATGTGAAGAGATATTCATTACATCATTAATTTAGAAAGGACCTTAGAACCATAATAAGAAAAGCTATAAGACTAATCAGGATTGTTGCTTTATTGAGTGAAATACAAACTTATCCTTCCTTAAGTGTCTTCCTGGAGAACTACCTGAATGCTTTAGTCATTCTAGTAGGATATTAAGGAAGGAGAAGAGTATAGGATTAAATGCTAGTCATTAACTACTTTTCTTTTTAAAAATTACCATTTGTTTTTCGCTTCTGTTAAGTTGAAATAGAAATTATCTCACTATTAATATTACAAAGGGTAGTGGCAGGTGTAATTGGAGGAATTCAAATGAGAGAAGTATGTGAAAATGAATGGGGACACCATCATTTGTTGTTATTCTAGTTGAATTTCTTACTATTTTTATTTTTGGGCTTCCTCTTTTGTGAAATCAGAAGAAGAATTCTCATTTTTTAAGATTACTATTAGAATTAAATTAAAATGTGTGAATCTAATATATAAAATCATCAACTGAGCTTTACACAGGGTGTGTGTATATGTAAGTCTATAGACATGAAAATTATACAGTAGTCCCCCCTTATCCATGGGGGATATATTCCAAGACCCCCAGCAGATATTTGAAACTGTGATACTACTAAACTCTATATACACTGTATTTTTCCTATACATACACACTTACAATAGTTTAATATAAAGTAGACAATAAGAGATTAGCAACAATAACTAATAATAAAATAGAACAATAAAAACAGTATCCCATAAGAAAATTTTCATGAATGTGGCTTCTCTTTATCAAAATGTCTTCTTACTGTACTATATTTGCATTTCTTCTTCTTGTAATGATGTGAGATGATAAGATGTCTACACAATGAGATGAAATGAGGTGAATGACAGAGGCACTGTGACATAGTTTTAGGCTACTGTTCACCTTCTGACCATTTGCTGAAAGAGGGTTCTCCTGACTCCAGACTGGTTGACTGCGGGTAACTGAAACTGCAGAAAGCAAAACACAGATAAGAGGGGACTACTATATATATGTACATGTGTACATATGATAGCGAATACATGCATGTGTGTGTGTGTGTGTGTGTGTGTGTGTGTGTGTGTGTGTGTGTATGCCTCCTTGTGTGGGATTTTTTTAAATTAGTATAGTCAGATACTACATTTCTATAGTATGTTTTTCTTTAAATATCAACTATGGGTATACAATTTTTTATGGATGTTAGAGTTTTGATGATTCATATGTTTTCAAGTATTTATGTTCCAATTTCATAAAATATTTATACCCATCAGTATTTTTTATAACTTTATATTCATATTTTAAATTAAATACATAAAGTCTTCTCTGCGTTACATGTCTTCCACCTATTTTTGGATTAAAGATGTGTTGATTTAAGATTTTAAAGTTACCAGCAAGTTCAACACTTAAATGCTCAGAAGCCAGTTTTTGCAACAGCCACTCTCTGGATAGTTTGTCGTCAGTGTTATTCATCATTTCCTTAAATGAACATCATTGGTAGTTAGCAATTTGTAGTCCATAAGGGCCTTTTAACTTGTCTTCAAAAAGTTAACTTTGAACATGTTATTTTGTTAAATTATAGATGTTAACCAAATAAATTCTTTGGTTGCATGTTTTCTTTCTACAGTTGCTTGATTGTTTCCTGTAAAACCCTGTTGACTTTTTATAGAATGTGTTGGAAATTTTTTCTCACAATTTCTCTTTTGTGTCTCTAGTTCTTGTAGTCACTGCCCTTATTATAAGCTTAATTGCCATGGGTTTTGTAACAAGAACATCGTTTTTTTGTTGCTGTTCAAAACTTGTTTTACTTGGGTTGATTTTTTTTATCTGATTGATGATCCACCATTTTACTAGAAGCTAGTGGAACATTACATAAGTACTTCTCTGTCTTTATACAATTTTTTAAATTTAAGAATGAAATGAACACAAGCATTATATTGATTATGTGGAATTGCCTATGCATTGGGTGCTTTATATTGAACACAATGTTAATGAAATATTCATTCCACAGGTACCCATTTGCAAATTTTATACATTGTTTAGAACCCATGTCTGGTCTTATGGAACTCTTATTTCAGTATCCCCTTTCAGAGGATTAAACCAAGCTGTTACAGCCCAAAATCAATTTGACAGTCAGTTATTCCTCAGGTTAACAATTAGTGAAAGTACCACACTTTAGCCATCCAGAAAAGCAAAATATATACATAGATCCATCAATGCATATATGAAAATGAACTATGAGACCCCAAGAATGTAACAGGGGTAGGAAAACCCAGTTGTGTTTGGAGAATGGACTGCCAGACTTCTCAAAACTCAAGTTTGTTTTGCCTCTAGCATTTTTCCCTCTTCTTTTTTTTAGCTAGGTGCATTTTGAAGGAAATTTAACTTGAAAGGCATGTTTCTCAAGCTAAACCACAGACTTTGCAATGTGAATAATAATGATACTGAGTTTATTGTTTCTCAGTTCCAGAAGAAATCTGACAGACCAGGCTAGTAATAAGTTGTAATGCCTATATAATTGTTTCATATGAGCAGATTCTTTTTCTTAACAAGCAAGCCTGAAAATCAGAAAGAAAAGAAAAAATATGGAACTAGATATGATCACAATCATTCAAAGCCATACAATTAATTTAACCACCTCTGAATACTGGTAAACCATTTACACTAATTTTTATCTCAGGTTATTTCTTTTTATATATAACTTTATGGAGTTGTATTTTACATCTCATGAAATCCACCCATTTCCAGTGTACAATTCAATGATTTTTAGTAACTTCTGACTGATGCAACAACCATCACCATAAATCAAGTTGAATATTTTTATCCCCCCAATATGTAATGATGAGGAACCCACCAGTGTATTTTAGCTCTGTTTTTAATGTAAATTCTAATTTAAGAGTATTTATATTGAATTTAGGTTTTCATAAATAAAACTCAACCCAAAGCGACTTAAATTTAGTTCACAAGCTTGGGAATGAATGTTTAGAATTTTCTCAAACCTTAGGTAAAATGAAGTATCTCCTTGTAAAAACTGAAGTTTACACAGCTCTATCTGAGAATTCTTGCTCTGTGTAGACTGAAGACAATTTTCTGTCAGCTATTGGGAATTAGAAATGCAGAAAACTAAATACACACATTAAAATGAAAGCCAAACCTTAAAAGGAGCAAGCAAGGATTACTATATTTGTATCCACATAATTTTCTTTTTAGCTTTACTTATGCAATCCAAAAATGGAAGAATGTAAGGTTATTTTTTTCTAATGTGCTAAAATTTTTATGGTGCATGTGAAAATCTGCTCCAGTTCTTAAAATTCTAAGGTAGACTATATGAAGTTTACATCCAAATAAGGAAAATGCAGAATTATGTATTGATGCATTTTCCTTATTTGGATGGACTTGAGAACTAGATTTGCTCCAAAATTCATGGCTAGCTAAAAATGTATTTGACAAAAATTCTTTAGATAAATTAATCTTATGTCTAGAACTAAAGAGGTCAAACCACAGGCATCTTGGAAATGAAGCACCAGGTCATCTGCCTCTGCCACTTCCCCTTTATTTTTGCTTGTGTTTTTTTGGAATCTCTTTGTATGGAATAAAGTGTTACTTATTGCAACTAAATGTTTGCATTTTTTAACCAAGTGATACGGAGTACAGAAAGAGGGAAATGGGGGGCACAAAATGAAGTTGGGATGTATTAAGTGCAAGCATGAACGATGCAAATGTTATAGCCAAAATAGAAATTTTGTTGGCATGATTGCTTTTAGAAACTCTGTATGTAAGTCTCTGCTGGTGTGCATTTTGTTTGAATAAATTTGCAAAGATACCCAAATTAGCATATTCCCCACTTGCATCCTTCCTACAGATAGGCTAGAAAAAATTAATAAACCCAACCTCTTTTTTATTACTTAATTTGTTTAATTTTAACACAATTAGATAATGAGTTTGGAATGCTTACTTTGAGGAGATAGAGCATGCATATGAGGATTCATGTAATTGTCAAATACACAATTTTTCACTATTTTTACTTTAAAATTTTGAAGTGATTCCTTTTGTATAAATAAACATGATTGTTTTCTTTAAGAGTATGTCTATATTATAAGTTCCATGAAGGTACCATGGAAGTAAGGCTGCTCAGAACAATAATTTCATGGTTATCAAAGTATTTTACATTATACATAGTGACCCGCCAAAAAGTTCTCTTTTCTGAAATTGTCCCATTATTTTCAAGCCAATGAGTATTTCTATATGTAATAAAATTGGATAGCCCTGAGCTTATTTCAAAAATCTGATTACCAAATGCTTAACCAGACTTTCCAGACTTCCTGTTATGGGAGATTTGGGTCTTTATCTCCCTAAAGGATGGGATCAACCTACATGATTTCTAACGAGGACCTCCCTCCCTCCCTGCTTCAATTCATCTGTTGCACTTGGAGTGGAATTGCTGGGCATATACAAGCCATGTGGATCAGGCATACACAAGCCATATGCTAAGCAGAATTTCCTAATATTTTTTTCTGCTTCCACACACAGAATAATATTTAGGTGAAACATATATTTCTATGGTATACAGTTACAGAGGGATAATGTAGTATAAAAATTCATGACTCATATAACAGTGAGGAGTAAAGTAATGGTTACTCACTTATGCATGTGATATTTATACAGACAATTGTTATTCCTTCAGGAGAAAATCAATTTCTCACTCACCTAAGAATGTATATAAGGGAGAATGAAGTTATTACAGGGCCACCTTAAATTCATACAAATACATGCATGAGTGTGTGTGTGTGTGTTTTTCAAATTTTGGTGCCTGAATAGCCTAAATAGCTATTTATTACTTGTGACAGATCTAACTGATCCTACTGCAACAGAGTTTATATATGATGCCTTGAAGATCTCTGGACTAGCACAATTGTGGTATCATTTTCTCCATCTTCTTTTCTTGCTTGTAAAAATGAAAGGAACCAAAAAATACTTAACAAAATTGTTTGCCTTGGGCTTCAACAGAAGTAGATCCAGGTAAGGGATTTGCTTATGATTTAGTGTCTAGAATCTAACTAATGATGTAATCTGGCTAAAATATGGGGGCTAATGAACCCATTAGATAGTAAGTCTATAAGTGCAGAAGTACCTACCCCTTAAACAGCATACTAGGTTAAAACTCTGGATAGTTTTATCAAAGCTGTTCTGGTTTGGTTTTACACCTTGGTGTTGGTTAAACATCAAAGACAATGCATCATAGAGATCTCTGGATTTGAAAAGAGTGAAACAAAAACAAAATGACAGCAACACTGTACCTGCCAGGTATTTCCTTAGCTAGCTCATTACCTCTGTGAAAAAGCGGTCTTCTACTTACTCGAAAAAACTTCTGGATGATATTCCACTACTTTGATTGTTTTGAAATGTAGGTTTTATTATTATTCAGGTATGGTGAGTCCAACAGATCAGGAGGCAATTGCCCCTGAAAAGATAGTTTGTTACTCACAGTTCCCAAGACAGAAGGGATGCCACACCATGGAGGGCCTCGCAGAGAAGCACCAGGATCCATCAGCAGGCAGAGGGAGCAAGAGGAAAGCAGGGCAAGAGCTTTTATTGTGGTTTCTGTGGAGAGGCAAGGCAAGGCAGATAAGGTAAAGAGACCTGGGGTTGGCCAATTTGAATGATTTCAGTGGACTCCGAGGTACAGGGACTGTCTCTAGTTATCTGGTGCCACCCCTTGGAATGATTAAGGCAGAGGAATATGGCCTGCTAGAGTCTAAGTCCCATAGAGAAGGCACTAGGTTGATTAGTCTGCACATGGAAAACACCCTCGTGGGCCAGTCTTTGCTCTCTGAGAATAGGCTAGCCCTGGGAGGGGCAGTCTGCTCCAGTCAGCAAGACTCCAGATGTCAGAGCATGAAGAGCACAGAAACAAAGAAAAGGGAGTTAATACAGTGTTATACTGAGATATGAATTTTAAAAATTATACTTTTTATTATTTTTTTAATTGAGCTAACATTTATATATAGTGAATTGTATTAATTGTGAGTGTAAAATTCCCTGACTTTTGACAAACATATCTATCACAGTCAAAATAGTTTTAAAAAGAAGTGGTGTTCGTGTCCCCTGGGGTAAGAAGTGGGCAAGTGATGCTTTCGTCTTGTGTTGAAAACCTGTGAAGAGTATTTCTATTAGTGCCCCTTTTCCATCTATAGTTGTAGTTTTCCTGTAAAAGTTTAATTTACTTAATACCAGTATATATTTTGTCTAGTTTATAAATGTAACAAAACATAATATAATACAACTTTCTCTCCTCCCTTCCGTCCTGCTTTAACCATGAACCAAACAACCCCAAAATGTAAATTTTCTGTTTAGTTTTCTTACCATTTTCTGTAAATTGGAGTGTGGGGTAAATGTCAGTCCTCGTCTGTCCTAAAGGTATGTGTAACTGGTACCTCTCCACTCCTGCAGCTAATTTGAAGGCAGCAAGCCCTTTGTCAGAAGCTACACAGAGAATGCCATCAGAGTTAGAGTTATGGAGTCCATTCCACCTGTTCTGTGCTGGAATGGTGCAGCTCTACCACCGAATGGCCCACTCAGAACAGACCTATTATCTCAGCAGGTCTTTAATACAAACAAAACTCACAAGGTGGTGAGCTTAGTTCTAATCTGAAATTTGCTCTGCATTCATCTAGACTTGATCTTAAACCATCATCTTCTTGTCACCATGTTTCCATTAGCTACATTCAACAGCTGCCCCTCTCAATCTTTGGAGCCACCTACACCAACATAATCTTGTATATACTAAAATGTATCTTATCTGATTTTCCACAAGATTTCATATTTAGTTATTTAAATTTTGATTACACACACATGCAAACACATGCAAACACACAACTGTTTTGACAAATAACTCATTCTCATTGTGTTGTAGATCAGTGCAGGCTTGGGTAGGGCTCACAAGGCTCTCAAACTGCAGAAATATTGAGTACTCGTGGCTCCCCAAAAGACCTGAGAAAAGAATATTGTAGAATATCTCAGCAGATCCAAGGAATATTATTTTTTTCTAAATATACTGATGCTGTCGATATATATATAACCTCTCTAGAAGTATCAATATTTTTGTGATAGGTTTGTGGGTATACTGCATTTTTTTCAAAGACAAGTAAGTCAGAAAAACTTTATTTGTTCTAGTTTCTACTATTTCCTATCTACATGATTCCTTATCTTAAAAATTAACTCCAAATGAACGGTAAGTTTTTAAAGTAGCAATTTATCAGCATTAACCACTTTAACACTGCAGTATTAAATTTAGAAACCTATGATTCCTTCTCCCCACCCCCCACTTAGATTTTTAAAAGCCATACCATATAGGGGAGATAATAGAAAGAAATATATTGGTCACTGCCCCTGGTTCCTGGCTCAGAGCTTCTAAAACTCTTATGATTTCCTGAGTGATAAGAGCACTAGGAGCATCTTTTGTCCTAATATTCGGTCTTTGACCCTGGTCCTGACACAGGGCTCCTGAGACCCTTGTAATTTCTGGGGTTATAGGGTTGTCTTTTGTTTTAGTGAGGCAACTTGTGGTGGGCTTCTAGATGGCTCCTGGATGTGGGCTGGTCACTGGAAAGACCAAGCCATTATCAGAAGGTTAGAACTTTCAGCCCCACCCCTATTCTCTTCAGAATGGCGAAGGGCTGAACATGGAGTTAAAATCAATCATGCGTAATGATGAAGTCTTCATAAAAATCCCAATAGTATACTGTTTGGAGAACTTCCAGGTCAGTGAATATATCCATATACCATGAGGGTGACCACCCCAGTGCCACAGGGAAAGAAGCTCCTGCACTCAAGACCCACCCAGAACTTGCCCTGTATATTGCTTCATCTGGCTATTCATCTTTATCTTTTCTCATATCCTTCAATAAACTGGTAAACATAAGTAAGTATTTCTCTGAGTTCTGTGAGACACGGTAGCAAATTAATCAAACCTGAAGAGGAGGTCTTGGGAACCTCTGATTTGTAGTCAATTGTGACAGAAGCTGTGGGAAATCTGGGGACCTACTACTTGTGGTTGGCAGTCTTGTGGGACTGAGCCCTTAACCTGTGGTATCTAATGCTGTCTCCAGGTAGATAGTGTCAGAATTCAGTTAAATTGTAGGACACCTAGCTGGTGTCATGAATTGCTGGGTGTGGGGAAAGCCCACACATTTGGTGAACCAGAAGTGTCAGAAGTGTTGTGAGTGTGGTAGGAGTGTGAGAGTAAAGGAGAAGCACAAGAGGGAAGAACTAGTTTTTTTTTAATGACATATTTGAAGATTGTTCTGATTCTGTGAGGATATTGGATGATATTTAAAAAAGTAGAACTTAATGTGAAAATTAATTGAAAAAATGAAAAAAGGATTTCATCTTTATGAATCCATGCAATAAACATCTGTGAAATGAACCCTTCTTCCATCAGAACTGCTCAAAATTTCTTTTCTTTTTATTGCATATGTTTTTTTTTGTTAATATACAGTATCATTGAAGTACATCTGATTTACAATATTATATTGGTTACAGGTATACAATATAGTGACTCAACAGTTACATACATTATTAAATCTTTACCCCAACTAGTGTAGCTACTATCTGTAAATACAGAAAGATGTTACAGAACTGTTGACTATATGGTCTATGCTGTACTTTCATCCCTATGACCAATTTATATTATCATTGAGATTCTGTGCCTCTTTATCCCCTTCACTTATCTCATCCACTCACCTCAACCCTGCACCAGTTACTTCTCAATATCTGTGAGTCTACTGCCATTTTGTTCATTTTATTTTGTTTTGATTTTAGATTCCACAAATAAGTAAAATCATATGGTATTTGTGTTTCTCCACCTGGCTTATTTCTCTTAACATAATATCCTTTAAGTCTATACATATTGTTTCAAATGGCAGGATTTCTTTCTTTTTATGTTGAATAGTATTCCATTATGTATATGTACCACCTCTTTTTTATCCATTCATCTGTTGATGGGCACTTTGGTTGCTTCCATATCTTGGCTACTGTAAATAATGTTGCAATAAACAAAGGAGTACATACGTCTTTTCAAATCAGAGATTTTTTTTTCTTCTGGTAAATTCCTAGAAGTGGAATTACTGGGTCATATTGTATTTCTATTTTTCCTTTTTTGAGGCACCGCCATACTGCTCTCCATAGTGGCTGTACCAATTTACATTCCCACCAGCAGTGTAGGAGGGTTCCCTTTTGTCCACATCCTCACCAAAACTTGTTATTTCTTATATTACAGTGGTCATTCTAACTGGTGTGAGGTGATATCTCATTGTGGTTTTGACTTGCATTTCCCTGATGATTAGTGATGTAGAGCATCTTTTCATGTGCCTGTTGACCATCTATATTTCTTCTTTGGAAAAATGTCTGTTTAGGTCCCCTGTGCATTTCTGAATCAGGTTATTATTATTATTATTAGTAGTAGTAGTAGTAGTACTGAGGAATATGAGTTTTTTATATATTTTGGATGATAACCCCTTATTGTATAAATCATTTACAAATATATTGTCCCATACTGTAGGTTGCCTTTTTGTTTTGTTGATGTCATCCCTTGCTGTACAGAAGCTTTTTAGTTTGATGTAGTCCCATTTGTTTATATTTGTTTTTGTTTCCCTTGCCCAGGGAGACATGTCCAGAAAAAAATTACTCATGAAATATAACATCTCATATTTTCTTCTAAGAGTTTTATGGTTTCATGTCTTATATTTAGGTCTTTAATCCATTTTGAGTTTACTTTTGTGTATGGGATTAGAGAGTAATCCAATTTCATTCTCTTGCATGTAGTTATCCAATTTTCATGACATCATTTATTGAAGAGATTGTCTTTTCTCCATTGTATATTCATTGCCCCTTTGTCATATATTGACTATATATATGTGAGTATATATCTGGGCTCTCTGTTCTGTTCCATTGATTTATGTGTCATTCATGTGTCAGTACCATACTGATTTGATTACTGTAACTTTGTAGTATAGCTTGAAGCCAGGGAGTAAAATACCCCCAGCTTTGTTCTTCTTTCTCAGGATTGCTTTGGCTACTTGGGGTCTTTTGTGGTATTATAAGTTTTAGAATTATTTGCTTTAGTTCACTGAAAAATACCATTTTTATTTTGATAGTGATTGCACTGAATTTGTAAATTGCTTTGGGCATGATGGCCATTTTGATGATATTATTCTTCCTATCCACTAGCATGGGATAGATTTCTATTTATTTGTGTCTTCTTCAATTCCTTTCATTAGTGTCTTATAGTTTTCAGAGTATAGATGTTTCATCTCCTTGGTTAGGTTTATTCCTAGGTATTTTATTCTTTTTGATGGAATTTTAAATGGAATTGTTTTCTTGATTTCTCTTCGTGCTAGTTCATTGTTAGTATATAGGAATGTAACAGCTTCTGTATATTGATTTTATATCCTCTTGCTGAATCCAGTTATTATTTCTAATAGTTTTTTTGGTGGTGTCTTAGGGTTTTCTATATATAGTAACATCTCATCTGCAAATAGTGACAGTTTTACTTCTTCCTTACCAATTTGGATTCTTTTTTTGGTCTGATTACTGTGGCTAGGACTTCTTACTGTGTTGAGTTGAAGTGGGGAGAGTGGGCATCCTTGTCTTGTTCCTGATCTTAGAGGAAAAGCTTTCAGCTTTTTGCCATTGGGTATGTTAGCAGTGGGTTTGTTGTATATGACCTTTACTATGTTGAGGTATATTCCCTCTTTAGCCATTTTGTTGAGCGTTTTTATCATGAATGAATGTTGAATTTTGTCAAATGCTTTTTCAGCATCTATTGGGATGATTATAGGGTTTTTATCCTTCCTTTCATTAATGTGGTACATCACAGTGATTGATATATGAATACTGTACCATTCTCACATCCCAGGAATAAATCCCACTTGGTCATGGTTGATGATGCTTCTTTTGATGTAGTTTTGAATTTGATTTCCTAATGTTTTGTTGAGGATTTTTGCATCTGTGTTCATCAGGGATATTGGTCTGTAATATTCTTTTTTATATCTTCTTTGTGTGGTTTTGGTACTAAAGTGATGCAGGCTTCATAGAATGGATTTGAAAGAATTCCCTCCTCTTTTATTTTTTGGAATATTTTAAGAAGAGTGAGTATTAGCTCTTCTTTAAATGTTTGGTAGAATTCAGCTATGGAGCCACCTGGTATGAATTTTGTTCCTTGAGAGTTTTTTGGTTACCAATTCAATTTTATTACTGGTAATTTTTCTGTTCAGATTGTTGTTTTTTCCTGGGTCAGTAAAGATTGTACATTTCTAAGAATTTGTCCATTTCTTCTAGGTTGTTCAATTTATTTGCGTATGTTTCATATAATGTTCATATAATTCTTTGAAATTCTGTGGTGTCAGTTATAATTTCTCCTTTTCTGTTTCTGATTTTGTTTGTGTCCTCTCTCTTTTTTTTCTTGATAAGTCTTAACTAAGGGTTTGTCTATTTATCTTCTTGAAGAATCACTTCTTGATTTCATTGATTATTTTTCCTATTTTTTTTATTTTCTATTTTATTTATTTCTGCTCTCATCTTATTATGTTCCTCCTTTTACTAACTTTGGGCTTCATTTGTTCTTCTTTTTCTAATTCTTTTACTGGAGAGTTTAGACTGTTTATTTGGGATTGTTCTTGTTTCTGATGTAGGCCTGCACTATGTACTTCCCTCTTAAAACCTCTTTTGCAGTCCCACAAATTTTGGGCTATTTTTGTTTTCATTTGTCTCCACATATTGCTTGATTTCTGTTTTGATTTGTTCATTGATCCATTGTTTTTCAGTTTTTTTGTTTTCTTGGTGCAATTTCATACCATTGTGATCTGCAAAGATGCTTGATACAATTTCAATCTTTTTGCATTTATAAGACTTTTTTTGTGTCCTGATATATGATCTATTATGGAGAATTTTCCATATGCACTTAAGAAAAATGTGTATCCTGCTGCTTTTGTGTGGAATATAGCTATCTGTTAAGTCCATTTGAACTAATGTGTTGTTCAGTACTTCTGTCTCCTTATTTATTTTCTGTCTGGAGATCTAGCCATTGATGTAAGTGAGTGTTAAAATCCTCTAATATGATATGTTGCTCTTTATTTCTTTTGGTATGTTATTATTTATTTTATGTTGGGTGCTTAGATATTTCCAATTGTTATACCCTGTTGTTGAACTGATCTTTTTATCATTATGTAATGTCCCTCTTTGTCTCTTGTTACTTTCTTTGTTTTGAAGTCTATTTTGTCTGATATAAGCATTGCTACTCCTGCCTCTTTCTTCCTTTATTTGCATGAAATGTATTTTTCCATCCCTTCCCTTTCAGTCTGTGTATGTCTTTAGGTCTGAAATGGTCTTTAGGTCTCATAGGCATATAGATTATTTCTTTATCCATTCTGCCATTTATGTCTTTTGATTGGTACATTTAGTCCATTTACATTTAAGGTAATTATTGATAGATGTGTACTGATTTCCATTTTATTAATAGTTTTCTGGTTGTTTTTGTTCCTTCTGTTCCTTTCTTCCTCTCATACAGTATTCCTTTGTTAGTTTTGGTTTTCTTTGTTATACTTGGATTCCTTTTTTTTTCAGATTTTTTGTATATCTGTTATACACTTTAGTTTTGTGGTTAGCATAAGGTTCATAGATAAGTGCCTAAATATTTAACAGTCTATATTAAGTTGACAACCACTTGATTTTGAACTTTTTGAACTTTTATCCTAAAAGCACTACTTTTTTATTATTCTTCCTCCTCCATATTTTATGTATGTCATAATTTACATCTTTTGTGGATCACTTGACTCATTCATTGTATAGTTGATTTTACTGTTTTTGTTTTTTGAACTTCATACTTGACTTGTAAGTAATTGGTCTAGTAATTTTACTGTAGGTTTATTTACACTGTTGAAAAATATTTAGACTTAAGAATATTTCCATCCAAAGATGGACTAAAGAAGTCTCTTTAACATATCCTGTAAGCCTGGTTTAGTTGTAGTGTTCTTTTAATGGGCTTTATGAAGTGGGTATCCTGTGGTGCCTAGAAACTCAGGACTCTTGCTCACCAGTGCCTGATTCTCTTTGGTAAGGGAGCTGCAGTTGCTCTTGGTGGGCTATGGGCAGGACTCACCTTTCTGCCTGTCTGCCAGCAGTGGCTGATCCCAGTAGCTCCCCTGTGCATGCCTTTGGTGTGACCTGAGGCACTTCTGCCATGATTTGTTGTGGATGGGGCTGTCTTCTGCCAGCCAGTCGGCAATGATGGCCCAGTGTGCTGGATGGGCAGGCACACCATAGGTCACTGGGGTTAGAGTCCGATGCAGGAGGAGAGTTTAGAACTGGCTCCTCTGAGTGTCTGGCCAGTTGATCTGAGGGAGGATTGGGAGAGCTGGGAAAGGGTCTGCCTTCTTCCTGCCAGTCAGCAAAGTCAGACCACTGCTGGGCTGAGTGGACTGGGCAGGTACATAGGGGAGCACCACTGTGGGGTTGAGCTGACAGCAAGAAAGATAGAGCACTTTGGAGCTGGCTTCCTGAAGTGCCTAACCAGTTGGGTTGAGGGAGGATCAGAAAGTGTCATCCACTGGCCCTTTCTCCACTTGAAAGCACTCCACCTGACTCCTGCCCCTCTGGAACAGTTCTCACCCCTTATAAATCTTTCAAACTGTTGCCCATGTTGGGTCACAGTGAGACAGACAGAGCTTCCCTGTCCTCCACAGGTGACAGAAGTCTCTGCCCCGCAAAGTGCTCCAACTTTCCCTGGTGTCCAGCCCTATTAACCACCAAAGCCCACTGCAATGTCCTATCATATTTCCAGAGCTGTTCTTCAGGGCTAGGTTTGCCAGTTCCTGAGTGTTTATCTCCTCCTGCTTGTGGGCTGGGGTGGGGGAAGGGCTTGAATCTCCATTGATCATGGCTCGGCTCTTTAACCCTTCTTTCTCAATATGGTCCTCTCTGTTTCCCAGGTATAGATGGTCTATTCGGCAGTCTTCAGATCATTTTCAGGGTCAGTTGTATTTGCTTCGGTGTGTAGGTGGAAGGAGGATTTTGCCTTGTTGTCCTACTCTGCTATCATTTTGCCTAGTCTCCCTCCAAAATCTATTTTCAATGTATATGCTTGAAAGTGTTTCTCTCCCAGAACTACTGATTTGGATGAAGAAATTTGCTTTTCTCTTTAACTATAGAAAATGAATGGCATAATTTTATAGGTAATAGTGTCTGGTAAACATATTATAATTTTCATTTGGGTTCATATTTTGTTATCTTAGCATCAGGAGCTAAATAAGGTTTATCTTTCAATGGAACTAACCAGAAAATACACTGTACATTTTATTGCAAAGCTAACCAAACTGTATAACCAGGTTTATGCAGGTTTGACATGATGCTAGGCACTGAGAACTCTGACGGACTTATAACCGAATGAGAAAACATACTGGTAAGCAAATGAAGTAATTACAAGATAATATGGTTGACCAAATATGAGACTGAGCAACTCCACTATGCATCAGAACAGAGGAAGAAGCTTATTAACTAATGCCAAAGGGACTCAGGAAAAACTTTATGGAGGAATTACATTAGCAATGGATTTCTAAAGATAATGAGTGGAAGAGATTTTTCAGATGGAAAGGGAAGAGACTGAGTGTTTCAGACAGGGAGTATATAGCACACATACTTATGGACAGATGACCAAAGGAACTGTCTTTAGAATTTTAGTTTTGAAAGCAAAGCAATATATGATAAATCTGGCATGTATGTTGCAGTCTTATGAGGAGTCTTAAATAATACTGTAATGAATTTTAAATTATATATCCTCTCTTAGTCCTTAATTTTCCAAATGTGTGCTCCTAAGAGTTTTCTGATATTAGCATCTTAAAGATATAGTTACTTAGACATTTCTTTTGGAGCTTTTTATTTAGTTAACAAGTTTAGGAAAACTGATTGGAAATCATGAGATTTTGAAGGAGGGGAGAGTTAATGTTTTATTCACTTTATAGAATGATAAATCATCAAAATGTGTAGAAAGTTGTAGTTCTGAAAAGATTGGGGTGAAAGTTCAGAGTCCAATGCAGGAGTTGAAAAGTAGCAAGGATTTGAACTAAAGCAGGCTGGAAAACCACAATTGAATAGGAAGAAAATTCATGAGTTTTCAGATGTTGGCATGCAGGGTTGTTGGTGAGGGAGAAAATACAAAGAATTATAACTGAAATTCAAACTGATTAGGCTGTAAAAATGGTGAGTCCTGAGACAGAAACAGGAAATTCTGGAGAACAGTTGGGGAAATCAGGGTAGGGGTAGAGAGATGGAGAAAATTAAGCTATGAATGATTATGCTAATTCAAACACAAGAGTATTTCTGGATTTAATAGAAGTGTTGACTTCTGAGAAACTGAGAAGGAAATGTTCTTAAGTGGGCATTGTAATGGATGGTACAAAAAAATAGGGGAGTAATGCTTTTAGAGGCATGTCTGATTCAAAGGAAAACTCTTTCAACCATTTACTGCATGATATTTTCCCATGGAGATAATTTTTAAAAGCTTTGGCTCACTTAGAAAAGAAATACTGAGCTCTTTTTGTTATTACTTTAACTTGTCCAATCTCTAAACCACAGAGATACCTCAGAGGTTCATTAGAAATTCCCAAACCCAGAAAGAGGAAAGTCCCTATAAAAACAAATGAACCAAACCAGATCCTTTAGGAGTTGAATTTTGAAGTTTTGACTTCCTGATTATAAGGATGGGTCATATTTTAGTTGCAGAATAATGGCCAATGTAGCTTAAAAACACAATAGTTAAAATAATGAATTCCTTCCGTGTCTGTCAGTAGATTTGGCATGTACAAGTATCTAGTGTAGTTCAAATAACAAATTGTCAACTAAATAAGCTCCATCTCAAATCCAATCCTTTAGTATGGAAACCTTTTTTTTTTTGCTTCTGCATTGTAATTTGGTTTTCTATTATTTCATTAGATGCAGTCAATGGCTCAGGTTGCCTTGACAATGAGAAAATTCCTGCTCTTCCTCTATGAATAAATGACTGAGGTTCAATTATTAACTATTAAGGGCTATATTCTGTTTCTCTGTCTTCTGGACTAGTCATTGCACATTTCTAATTCAAGAGGCTGTCAATGCAATGGCCTGGAACTAGGGAAGAAGATACCCAGTGAATAATTTAACCCTGTTCCCCTTACTTCCTAGTAAGAACAGAAATTGAAAAGCATTTTGATACTAGCATTCACAAAACATATTATTAGATAACATAGGGTGATATACTTGTCTTGTGTTGTGACCAAGAAAGAATTTTAAAAAAGAATGAATTGAAAGAGTCTAGGGCAAGTCCACTGTGATACACACATTTCAGAATTTTTTTTTTTAGTGATCAAAGCAAATGTTAAGTTTAGGAAAGCTTCATGAAGAATGATTAACTATGTGATTCATGAGCCTCCCATTCCCTCTCAAACTTATTAATTTTTCTCTTGTATTTCCATTCTTTTAAGAAATTTCAGTTAAAATACAATAAATCTCACTTTACCAAGTATATTGGGTCCCCTTGTTTATTTTCCAAAGGGCACACATACCACTTGTACCCAGAATAGCAAAAGCTAAGGATTAAAGATTTGCTACCTCTCAAATACCAATACAACAGAAATGTATTTTATACACCAAGACGTTATTTTAAAGGGCCATTAACTTACTAAAAATTATTACTTTCCTATTGTTTTGATTTTTCTTTTTACTAGTTTATTTTTTCCTGCAAAATTGTCATTTACTAACCTGCATAAATGCCTAGACCAGCTTCATAGCAACCTACATTTTCATTAACTTCTTCCTTAAATAAGAGAATCATTTTAGTAATATATCATTTAAAGTATATAAAGAAGGCACCAGATTAACACTTAATCCTGAGCTGTTAGGGTGTTCACCAGTAATTGCTATTTTCACTTATATAGCAGCATTTCGCTTACATAGTCAGGGAAAATCTGTGCCTCCATCCCTGTGTAATTTTTCACTCTGGTTCCAAGCATTTGTCTAGCCTCAGGATAGATTGGTTTTTTTATTATGTTTCATTTCATTTTTTTTGTCATTATTACCCACCATTCTTTCAAGTCAAGAATTTTGAAAGCAGAGAAATGAGGGTAAAGTACGTTAAATCTATTTTTATGATATACATTGCAATACTATGTTCTTTGACAGAGAAAAAAATAAATTTAAAGAAGGTTGATTTTGAACCACTCTTTGATACCCAAAAACTAGAAGAAATGTAATCCATATAGCTGTTTCTCATTAACATTACAAATTGTATTAGAGGACATGAGGAGGTATGGATAAATTATACTTCAAGTTATTAATTAAAAAGTGTTCTAGAAAACCCTTTAGAAAGCAGTGATACAGTGAAGTGCCCATAGAATTTGTCTCTTCCTGGTATCTTTTATTGTGTCTTAAAATTATTTATTAGGAGAGAGGAAAACAATTTATGTTAATTATTTATTAATATTAAAATATTGATGAGCATTACTTAAATGTAACAGGATTCCAGCTGGTGCACTAGGTTGAAACTGTTGAAATGCAGCCAACACAAGAGGCGTGTATTAAAAGAGCAGAACAAATGACTTAACAGCGGCCTTAAAAGCGGCAATCAGAAAAGGTTCATTTAACTTAGAGATGGCACAAGCTTTGAGCAATTGCCTATACTTAAGTAAGTGTGGAATTACAAAAGACTATTTATTACAGTCCAGCAGGGCCCTGCAGCTTGCGCAAAGACCTTTGAAGACTTTCAACAAAGTCTTGCTTAGTGGAGAAGCAGTAAAATTTGGGCAAATCCCCAAAACAGCCTGCAAAGCTTTCATTAAGAAGTTAATATAATCCTCGTCACAATTGTTCTTTGAAATGAATTATTTTCTTTCTTCTTTTTAAGGAGAGATGCTGTACCTAGTAATTTTCAAAACTTCTTTGAAAATGTATTTTAACTGTTAGGAAAAATAAACCGGTTTCATGGTGATATGGAGTAAACATGGGCTCTTCATGAGTTTACTAGGGAAGCATTTCAACATTAAGCATCTTTGAAATGCTCCATGAGCACCCAGTAAAAGTTACTCTATTAGTGAATTTACTTCAGTGAAGTTATCTCTATTTTTTGTACAAAAAGCAAAATTTGGTTCCCAGGACATTGGGCTGCAATTTTTCTATTAAAGATTGGATAGTGAATTGATTTTTCTAAGTATTCGGGTAAGTTAAAAGAAAATAATTTTCAAAGGTGTAACATATCTGTTATTTATTTATAGCTTAGCAATATGCTTATAAACATTGAATATGTTTCTAAAACTTCAACTAAATATAACCAAAGTAAATTACCCTTAGCTCAGAATCAATTTTAGAGCAGCAAACCCACACAGGGTGGGGGGGTAGGGATATTGTGAGGTTGATTTAGGGAATAAAACAATATGGAATAGATGAAAAGTAAACATGAAAGGTAAATGATGTTAAGTTACATGAAGGATATTAATTGCTAGTGTCAGCAAAATGTGAATAAGAAAATGAGTTTTCTTCTCCATCAGAAAAGCAACACCTACATTTTTCCATGGCAAAAGATTATGTAATCATTCCCAAGTCATTAAAGTAATGGTGCTTTAATTACAAAAGAGTTCATAAGAAGATTTCACAAATAATAGAGACAGGAGGATGGGAAATTTATTGCAATGGATTCTTCATTTAGCTTTACACTTTCCAATGAAGTTTCTGAAGAAAGCTCTATTTTAAGCAGGAAATACAAATGAAAGGCATTTATTGATGGACAATTTAAATGAAAGGTTGGATGTCAAAGTCAGCTTGTGATTATCACAGAAACATCAAATCATCCAATACAAAACTTCAATTACTACTATCTGTTGTGGGGAATACAAATACACAGAGTTTTAATAGTCCTTGATTTGAAAAAAATCTATAAGAAAACTGGTCCTTTAACAACAAATCAACAGTTAATGTACCTAAGAATTCTTGTTTTTTGTTTGTTTCATACTTGTAATGTATTTTGCTGCATTCCATTAGGGCAGAATGCCACTGAACCCCAGAGTAGATTTCAGTTGGCCGTTGCACCAAGATTGAGATTTAAAACCGGAAGTACACTGATAAAGAGTATGCACTTTTCTTTTTAATGCAAGGATTTGAAGTAGTATATCACTTAAAAATATATTTAATCTTCCATTAGAAATGAAAGTGACCCCATGATATCAGATCCAAACAGATGGCTTTTATTCAGATTCTATTCTGATAAAGCATAGCAAAACATAACACATATAAAGTCACCACCCAATAAGATATCTCAAACTATATCTAGAGAGTTGTGGCCCAAGGAGTAGTCATTTCCTCAGCACTTTGTATTAAGTATTTTTTTAAGAAATAAAAAAGCAAAAGCAGAAGATTGTTGTTTCCTGATATATATTTTTATTCATGAGAGATTTTTGTCAGAAGTCAAGACCTACTTAAATATGTCCTAAATCCTATCTATTTTACAGCGCACTAAATATTATTATTACCTATAAATATCATGGGACTCCTCTGCATAATGAATTCCAGTCCTCTTACAGAGTTGCATATGAAAATGTTATCAATGAGCTGGAGAATCTGGCATTAATAACTTTGTAACATTATAACAAATAGGTAGTCCTGATGTTCTGTTCTTTTTTTAATATATCAAATGTATTCCATTGCTTACATTATAGTAGCAGATTGAAAACATATGCTTACTTGCCACTAGTCTACCCAGCAGCTGAATATCTCAGTTCATTTTCCATAGGCCTGGATGTACCAGGGCTATAATCCAGCTGCTGAGGCTTGATATGGGGCCAGATTAATGCTCAGGAGCCTTTGAAATGGAGATAGTGCTTTCTTGCCAAAGATTAGAACAATGAGAGACTCCATTTGTTTGTTCCCTTCTTCTCTGCTCTTCTTCACCACCCTTCCCAACCCAATTAATTTGCCTCCTTCCACCATCCCCTGCCATCCTCTTTTTACAGCCCCATCACCTGTCATAATGATTAAGAAGGATCGGACATCCAGAAACAGCATCTCTTTGTCCTGGCAAGAACCTGAACACCCTAATGGGATCATACTGGACTACGAGGTCAAATACTATGAAAAGGTGGGGAGATTATGTTAATGCGTTGGATTGTGTAGGAGAAGAGGTTTCCTTCTCATGAGCTGTGTTCTTGCAAAGACACCAGTGACATTGCTAGGAAGTGGCAGAACTGTTTAAAACTCTGGTCGTGTGCTACCTTTGACTGATAGGTAGAGAGGGAATCAGAAATCACTGTGTCAAATATCCCCCCTTCTACAGCCACAGCAAGATGTCACCACCAGACTTAAGCCAGCTGTAGCATTAGAAATAATAGTTCCGTTCTTCCATACGGAGATTCCTGTTTTACCAACTATTTTATGGTAATTCCTTAATCTATTGATGAACTAGTCCTAAATTCATTACCGTGAGCATCATTCCTGACCTTCACATTCACAGATAAGAACATTGAAGTAATACAGTAACAAAAATCATCGTAGTAGTGAACTGATGGTGAAAAGCTTTTTTGACTTTGTACAAATTCAGAAGGTGGGAGTGGGTGGATCAGTCTGCCTCATATCATACAATTGTGGTTCAGTGATACAATTATAAAAAATAGGTACATGATTACAAATAGAACTTAGGCTGTGATATTTCATCGCTCTGATTAGCATTTATTTCTCCCTAGTTGTAAGTTTATGGTGAGGTTTGAAAGCAAGATGTCCTCAAACCCTGTCATCAGACAGGGGAGTTTTATAGGTACTGACATGAATACAGCATATTTGTGTCTCTGCTGAAGTTTATGAAGTATTTTTAAAGGGAATTAAAAACCAATTGTGCATTTTATAGCTCTTTATATTTACAGAACACTTCTGCATACATTATTCAATTATGAGATTTCTGATAATTCTATGAAAGTGGACAAATAGGCTCTTTCACAAATAAGAAACCTGAGAGTCAGTGGCATTATTTGAATTTCTCATAGCCTCACAGCTAATAACCATAAGGTCTGTTTTGAATCCTGGCAACCATGCCTTCTCATTTAATATGTTTTCCCCTGTATTACTTACCACCCTGTGCATGAGAATGGGTTATTAGAAACATGAGAATTAGAGGTATGATCAATTGTACAAAAAGGTATAATGTATAAATATTCCTTTGCATTATGTAGTTATTCCCTCTAGTGAAGTTAATGTATTTCACAAGTTTGATGCCATTTTTTTTTCATACTGCCCCCTGCAGAGAAAAGGAATGTCTCTTTCATTAAAAGAAACTGAGTCCTAATAAACTTTATTGTGCCAAAATCATAGTGTAAATGTTATCTCCTAGCTTTCAGTGATCCACTGTGGTACTGTCAAATATTCACCTATCACGACCTTTTATTTTTAAAAGTGGGCAGATAGACTTGGCAAATATAAGAATCTGTGTTTTATAGATGATGCAACAAAATTAAAAAACTAATGATATGCCTCATTTCAGACTGGATATCAGAACCAGGGAAAACCCAACCCGTAATCTATGGGGCTGATTCAAAAATACAATTAACCCCTGTTTATGTCTTTCACAAACATAAGATTTTTCTGAACTTATTTTAAACACTGCCAGCAAAGCACAGTAAACACCTTATTTTAAAACAACATTAACCACTACAGGAAAATATGGCTGCGTCTATTCATTATTCCCTCGGCAACTTTAAATTTGATACATACATACATGTACTTTTATTTTTAATTAATATTTATATAAATATTTATGTCATAAATACATTTAAAATTATTCATACACACACATGTGTATATATGATGCTTGGAAATATTTGGAATGTTCATCAAAATTTAACCTGTACAAGGTCTAACTTTTCAGACTATTTAGTTCACTAATGATGATACACACAGCCAAGTTCTGGGTATATGCTCAATATATTTTTTTAAACAAATGAAATAATTATTTCTGTAAAATAAATATACTTGAGCCTCTTCATTATTTAATATACTAGCTCAGAGGCCATCTAATACATAACCAGCACCCTTAACTAAAAAGTATCTGTACTGTACATTTTTTCTGAAATGTTCTGTGTAATTTTGTGTGAGAATATATATACATCGTTCTGTTACTCACAAAGGCCTCAGTCCAGGTGCAGGGACATTTCATCATTGCTTGAAATCGGGTTACCCATAAAATTCTCAGTATATGTTAATGTGCAGTAGATGAGAAACACAATTCCATGTAAATCCAGTTTTTGTAAACAAGGCTTGACACAAAAAGATTTTACAATTAATGCATAGTGTGAGTCTCCTAATATACAGTGTGAATTCCTAGAGGAGATCCTTTTTGGGAAATAGTTTTAGACATTGATCTGAAGATTTCTGCCTCTGCTAAACCACAGTGACTTAAACACAGTGCAAATAGAGTTGATGCTGAGAAAGTTATTAATGTAGAGCTATATAAATGGACCTTTATAAATTTAATATTTTACAGTTGACAGAAATATTTTCTGAGTATCACTCAGACATTTCTATTAAGTGTAATTCAAAAGAGTATTTGCCTCTTTGAAAGTTTATTCTTGGAATTAATTGTAGCTTTCATTCAGCCTTGGCTATGAAGAGAACATATTTTCACTTATGTATTTACTAATTTGTAAGAATAAAAACTGACTTTTCTTACTTTATGTGTATGACACAATAATTTTATCCAGGTTAGGAAATTCTGTAAATATTTTTGGCTTGAAAAATGCTTTCATTGCATTCAGAAAGTCAAATGATTGTTCTTTTTTCTGTCCTTTGCCCTGTATTAAAATCTAAGAGAAAATGGCTTTGAGTAGTTCACCTTTTTACCATTTGATAGCATTATGAAGATTCGATTTTAACATGATTTTTCTTACCTCAAAGCAGGAACAAGAGACAAGTTATACCATTCTGAGGGCAAGAGGCACAAATGTTACCATCAGTAGCCTCAAGCCTGACACTACGTATGTATTCCAAATCCGAGCCCGAACCGCAGCTGGATATGGGACCAACAGTCGCAAGTTTGAGTTCGACACTAGCCCAGACTGTATGTATTATTTCAATCAGTAAATGGGGGGAGCTGTTGCAAAGGTGTCTAACAATTATTTATCACTCTCTCTGAGCTGTAACTAAGTGTGGTACATTGAAAGTGTATCGCTTGGGTGTTAATCTGCATAGCAGTGGGTCTTCATGCTGGTGTCTGTGAGTGTGTGCATCTGCTTTCTTCTCTTTCATGGATCAAACATATTCTAATGTATGGAATGCCTCTGGTCTTCTTTTGGCCAATACATTGCTTTGAGGCACATTATTTAATAAGATAACATACTTCCAGTACTTAATCCAGACATTGGTATCTAACATCTCGTATCTAATCCAGATATTCCAGTTTCATTGCATGATTCAGTGAAGTGCAAGAAACTTGCTTATCCTTGGGGATCTGGTATTGTTTTAACCTTTAACACATTCAAACTAGTATCACTTAGAGATTAAGGACTTTAAAGCTGAGTTGTTATTGTTCCATTCACACTCACAAAATTGGGATAGTCCTGTGTATCTAATGCCAAATTTGACTGGTCAAATTGGCATTTTTCCTAATTATATATATTTTTCAAACCCATTTGCTTCATATTAAAAAAGCCCTTTTACTAAAATATGGTTTTCAAAATACCACATGGCTGTGGTACTAATATAAAATGAACACAAGTTTAAGATTTTATGTAACTTAATAATGAGATTAGTAAGAGAAGAAAACTGGTTTAAAGGAAAATTTGAAGAACACAGATACACATGTACATCTACATGCTTGGGGGAGGGGGAGCAATCAGGAATACTTAAACAAATTTTTTAATTTGTCCAAAACTGGTTAGTTTCCTATATGACAAAAAAAAATGATTGGAGTCATCTTTCCTACTGCACATAAACCATTTATATCTCAAGTAAATGCATCATTTTAATTATAGTAGAAAAAATCTTATACATCACTATCAGTTTTCTGTAATTTTAATTCACAGCTGTAAAACAGCCTAGAAAGACAATCAAAGATGAACACCATTTAGAAACAGATTATTCAGGGAGTCTGACAATGTGCAGCATTCTGCTGAAAGCAAACCCAGTAATCTCTTGTGACTGTTCCAGTTTGCCATTTTTCCCTGGCATCTATATTTCCTATTTTCTAAATATTTTGCCTGTGATATAAAATCAAATTGTTAAAGGTGTGATGATATTTTTATGACCAAATTTCATATCTAACAGAAACATTCAGGATTAACAAAAACATATAAAAACTTTAATATAATAAATATTTTAGGGCACACTTTTTGTCACACAATTAGAAATGCTGTTTATAACAAGCTTTAGCCTTCCAGAAGGTATTAAGGATCTACTGTTCTTAGAAATCATCAGCTCACAGCTGAAACATGACAATTCTTCTACTCAAAGGAGAGCTACTATCCTTAAAAATACAAATCTATTGTTGAAGATCTCTCCTAACTCCTCCTATGAACATGAAGAAATTCTCTATGACATTAGAAACAAAATGCTATAAAATACCATGGAAATTCATTATGAACAAGATTTAAAACATAAAATTTTATATGACACAATAACAAAATATAATTACAATTTAACAGTAGTAGTTCTAAATCTTTTTGTAATTTTTAAGCAGTGCAAAGAAACTTTCTGGTTGCTATAGATTGATTTTTTCAAACTTTTAAATGGTTATTTGAATTAAGAACAACAAAATTTACATTTGCTTTACCAAGAAAGATCACACATCATGGAAATATAAAAAGCAAATATTTATTATATTCTCTGGTAGAAATTAGGCATGTTGAGGGGTGGAGGGTCAGATCACCATTAGATAAACATTTATTATGTTGATGCATGTTTTGGAACATCAGTCTAATCTTGCATGTTCTTAACACTTAACCCTATCTGATAAGTAAATTTGCAACAATAATGAATTCAAAAAGACTAATGTGATTCCAGATTTACAATAGATAATAGTGTGGTATTGTTGTACATGAATGTCTACTGAGACTTCATTTTCTGTACTTTAAGAAATATTCCATTTAAAAACTAGAGAGTCTAAGCAATTTTCCTAAAAAAGTTTTATACTGTGATACTTGCCCTGATTATAGAGAGAGCAGATGAAAAGAGGATAAAAAGAAGAAGATAATCTTTTCAACATTCCCTTCTCCATTTATAAAAACTGTGAGTTGAACAGGTTGATTTTTTAAAATATCAATTTACTCTTACTGCTTCACATTGAATTCTTCTGCACTTTAACTATAGATGAGAAAAAAAGTATCTTTTGTTTTAGTGGGAAAAAGACAAAAGTCAACTCTCATTCTATGTTGTTAAATCAAAAAGATACATTCATAAAAATTCTAAGTATTTAATAGCCTTATTTGTTATATAGTGATATTTGAAAGATATGAAAAGATTCATGTTTGTATTTATTTAAGTTTGTTATTTATTCTAGCTTTTAATTTTAAAAATTGTATGAAAAGTTCTCACTCATAACACATATAAATATTTCTTAGTAAAACATAATGTGCTTTTACCTAGAATTTAGATAATGTTTTGTGAACTTGGTTTATAGTAAAGATATAGAGGCACTGTGGAACCCATATTTTCCTGAGTGCTCTAATGTTAGTGTTTACTTTTATTATCATCCTCATTTTACAGGTGGGGAAACTGAGGCATAGAGAGGCTACATAAGTTTTTCAAAGTCACACAGTTGGTAGATGATGAGTCTGATTCTAGAACCCATGTATATGTGATAGTGTATAAAACATTTTAATAAACAGTTCATTTGATCCTGTTCTGTAAGCTATTTTGGTACTAGTATTTCCTTTTGCAACTGGTCTGAGATACAGAATTTATGTTTTTTCTAAGGTTGCATGTCTGGTAAGTGAGGTCATTGACCCTGGAGTCTCCAGATTTTGGAGTAGTGATCCAGTGGTGCCACTACACATTTAAAAAAAAGAAAAGATATTATGCTAAGTCCACAGAAAGCATAGAATAGAGGGTATAGAAGAAACATGACTTTCCTAGAATAAAGGCAACATCCAGCCAAATCAAGAAGTGGGAACAGTATGAAACAGTGTGGCATGTTTGAGAAAACAGGCAGTCCAACTGTCTGGGACCCTCACTGGGTAGAAACCACATCCAGGGTGTGTGCTTTGTGCTCAGGAACGGCAGGTGCAATGGAGAAGTTAAGGAAAGGACTTCAGAGCCAACTGACATTTATTAGGGTTTCCTTGACAAGCCAAGTCAATTCCAAGGTCTCAATTTCCCCATCTGGAAGTTGGATAAAATCAGTGTACATAATTCAGTAGGGGTCTTATGTTGATTAAATTATTCATAATTTGTATAGTACCTAAAATATTACATGGTGTAGTAGGTGCTGTGTATGTGTGTGTGTATGTGTATGTGTTCTGTGTTTTGTGTTTAAATAAATAATAAATAATTTGAACACCCAAGGGATTTCAAAAGCAAAATCAGGTGGGATAAAAGTGGGTTTGGGAATTGGAAGATTCTATTGGGTATTACTAGTCAAGACTAGCCCTAGGGACAATAATTCAGTCAGCACTCCTGAATGCTTTACACCTCCTTTGCTGTTTTTAATGTCATTTGTAATGAGTGGGTGTGCAGCAACTTCAATCTCTTAGAACTTCTGATTGGAGGACATTAAGGCAGCCTGGCAAAGGTAGAGCAGAACCCTCATATAGAAAACTTTCATACTGAAATTAGACATCCATATATATAACTTTGTAGGTTATAAAGTACTTCTGCTAGTTTTTCACCAGTTTTTAAATTATTTTTCATAATAAACTTATATAACATTTATGAACATGTACCATGTGCTTGTCACTGTTCTAAGTGTTTTACTAGTATTAACTCATTTAAACCTCTCAACAATCATATTATGTCACACAGTGAGTAAGTACAAGCCAGGCATTCTGGCTCATGAGAATGAGCTCCTAACCAGTGTACTTTAGGGACAGCATGTGGGATCGACTGCAGTGGGGGGTGACTGCCATTGAAACAGGGAGAGCAGTTTGTTTGTGGGAAAACATTCCGATTGACTTTTATGACATGTAATAGATGTCAACTTTTAACAGTATGCCATGTAATATTATTAGACAATTCTACAGCACATATTTAATCAATACTATTCATTCAAATGTTTGCTTATATGAGTAGCAAAAATAATCCGATTTGGTTACATGCTTCAAATAGTCTCTGGGACTCATAAATATGTAGAGTTAGAGGAATCAGTGAGTAGTACTAGTTTAATCCTGTCTTTGACAGAAAAAGGAGTGGAAAATTCTTACTTCCATTACATTTCCCCTTGCAGTTCCACTGACCTTTATTTTATAAACTGGCTAAAATTTACTAGAGAATTCAGAACCTGCTGTTCGTTAGAAGTTATTACAGTATGCAAAATGAAAGGCCTGAGATGATGTTATTATTATATGTTTATGGAGCATTACTGAATCACTAGGCTAATTATTTTACAAACTATTCACAGATTTATAGCCAATGGATAAGGATGTATCAGTCCAGGTCTTCTAGGAAGCAGATATTTAGGTGGAATTATGAGAGTTTATAGGAGGAAATACAAGTAAAGGATAAAAGCGGGGGAGCAGAAGTAGGCGAACAGCCCCTCAGACTGAGACGTGTCTCAGCCATCTGTGAAGAGACGAGGGGGAGAAGGGTGGAGGAGAGCCTCAGACAGCAGCGCAGCTCTGAGGGGCTCTCCACGCCGATCGGGAGTCCCTGAGGGAAGATTGCCCTTCAAGGAGTTCTGCATTGGGCAGAAGCAGCCCTGCTCCAGTCCCCTTGCCATGTTTAGCCCTCGAGGAGGGCGAGGCCTGTGCACGAAGGCTGCAGTCGATGCTGAAGGCAGGGCAGCTGGAGGCTGTCTGTCCACTGCAGGTCTGTTCTCTGGGGACTGGAGCAGGCACTCCCGTGACTGCCGCAGCGGTGCAAACAGCTTGCTGGCGGTAAAGAATAAAGTGCTTGCAACAGTTTACATTATGTGTATGCCATCCTGCCACACTCTGTGCTCTTTTTCCAGTGCTTAGAAAAGTTCTAACAGCCTGTCTGCCATGTTTCTTTGTTGGCATCGTTTAACTCTTCCTAAAACTGCATGATTTTACAGAAAACCTTCCAAACTTAGATTTTGATCAGGCTTAAGTTGTGACATTGGCTTTTGGAGAGGTGATAATGTTCAAATTACCAAACTCTCTCTTCTAAGTTCTTCTTTTGATACATCACTCATTCATTTGTTCAATCAGCATTTACTGCAAGAGTAGCATGTATTAACATATGAGCATATGAGAGGGCTTGTCCCAGGAACTGTGTATATTTTAGAAAGTCTAGAGCTTAGGATGCTTATGGAGTTTGTTAGCAGGAGAGACTCGGGATTTAGGCAGGAACAGATTTTAAATGGCTTTAAGTGCTCTGCTACAGAATTTGAGTTTTATCCTGAAAGTGATGGAGGGCCCTGCAGAACTTCTGTGCATGAGAATGACATGACCAAATTCGTGGTTTAGAAGGAACACTCTGGTGGCTGGGTGAACAGTAGGAAAGATGTGCAAATAGAGACCAAGTAGGAATTTCTGATTGTAATGCAGAAGAGAAATGCAGGTATAAACTAAGATAGTTAAAAGAGTTTGGTGATTAATTGGATGTAGAATGATCAGGAGAGGGAGAGGACAAGGCAATTCCATATTTATGGTCCACATCCTTGCCTCTCCTGACGCGCTCTTCAGTCAGCAGGAGCGCTGGAGCTCATACGAAATGCACAGTCTCCGTTCCCCTCCAGACTGACTGAATCAGAGACTGCCTTTTCCCAAAGATCCCCATGGGGTTTGCATGAACATTTACGTTAGAGGAGCACTGGTCTAGGGCAAGAGCTAGTAAGGAGCTTGATAATCAGTATTTTAGGCTTTGTATGCATACTGCCACTACTGACCCTGCTCAACGGGGCTATTGAAGCATGGCCGCACCCAAGTTACAATACACGAACGAATGTGGCTGTGTTCCTATACAGTTTTCATTATGAACACCAAAACTGAATTTTATATGATTTTCACATGTCACACAAAACCTTTTTCCTTCCACTTCTTACAACAAATAAAACCATTCTAAGCTCCTGGGCCATACAGAAACTGAAGGTAGGCCACATTTGGCTATGGGCCACTTTTGCCCCCTTTGTCTAGGTAAGTGGATGAGTGATGGGCCATTTGCAAGGTAGGGACAGTTTGTTGGTGGTATGTATTGAGCTCCATAGGATAGGTGTTATAAAACCTTTTACATAAATAAAGATACTGGGGCACCAAGCAAGCTTAAATAGGAAGCTTTTGTAATTTTATTCTAGGAAATCTGTCCTGTTCTCTCTGTTCCTTCTGATACTTTCTGGTTCATCCAATGGGTTTCTTGTCAAAGAGAATAGAGAAAACCAGCCCAGCATATTTCACACAATAGGCATTCAAGTAGTATTTGACTGATGCTATTGAAACAGAGTATTTAATCTTATTACTTAGATATTTCAAACAAAATTATAGAAAACATCTATTTTTTTTATACTAACAAGAATTTTACCTCGTAGTAGACAGTAAGCCATTATTTCAGGTAAAATCAGAATAAATATGCCTCAATCTACCAGCTTTTCCATGTAGATGGTAGTTACAGTGTGTTAATGCCTGTTCTTCTCGTTTTTCCTCTCCGACCTCACAGCTTTCTCCATCTCGAGTGAAAACAGCCAGGTGGTAATGATCGCCATTTCAGCGGCAGTAGCAATTATTCTCCTCACAGTCATCACCTACGTTTTGATTGGGAGGTGAGGCAGCGGCCTGTTTTATGTCTTACTTTCATTATTACTTTGCTTGTTCCCCTCCGTTGCTGCTAAAATCTGAAAAGCGTGGTCAGTGTAGTCATTCTAACAAATAAGAATGTCTCCACGTGGATTCTAGCCCTTTTTTTCTCCACCCTTTCTTTTGTTTCCCCATCTTTAGTTTTTCTTTTGGCCATTAAAATTCCCACCCCACTCTCCAGCACACACCGCGTCTTCTCTCTTTGACCTCACTCCTAGTTTTTGCTTTCTTTTGTCCAATTATCCCCTCCCTCTTCAAATACACCCCAGATTTCCCTGACTCTTTCTCGCCCAGAACACAGGTAGCACTGCACAGCACTCATCGCCAACAATGGAGACTGTCCCCTTCATTCATTCTAACAGCAGTTGTTAAAAAAATACTATAAACACTTTCTAAGGCCATTATAAAAACTGAACTGAAGGGGTCTGCACAGTGGGGAAGCAGCTCTACATATCTCCTCATTAGGCAGCTTTCCAGAGTCCCCAGAGAAAGAGGCTTTCTATAGAGGATTTAGAAAATATGAAGTCATTAAACTTTCACTAAAGCATTTAATTGTTGGAGGAAAATGCTTTACTTTTTGTGTTTTGCACATTCTAAGCATAGGTAATTGTTTTAAGTATATTTTCTTTCTGTGTCCTCTTCCCTTGATTTTCCTCTAGGTTCTGTGGCTATAACAAGTCAAAACACGGTGCAGATGACAAAAGACTTCATTTTGGGAATGGACATTGTAAGTTTCAAAACTGTTTTTGGTGCTTTAGCTTTTACCATTTTAGTTTTAGCAGCTATTGATTTATAACTAGATAACTTTCCCCTAATAAAGAGAATTCAAAAGTAGTTTTATGGAAAAATCAAGCAAATTAAATTTATTTTAAGGAAGGAAGGAAATTCATGGCTCTGCATTAACTAATTTTTACATGGCCACATTTCAGCATCCTTATGCTACAGTGCAGGGTAGCTGTGGCTTATATTCGAATAATGCACGTGACAGGGAGTATGTACTTTATAATCGTTCTGCGTAGCTGAAAGGCAAAACATATCTTCTATATCCTTATTACCAGTCCTTTGCTAAATCTAAATAGGAACCTTTTCCCTTTCCTAACTGCCAAGTAAATATAAACAACTTCTGTTTATATGAAATGCTTTACTCCATTTCATCAACCAACCAGGAGAAAGCTTTTAGAATAAACTGTTTATTTTGGAGTTACCTGATATCCAACTGGTAGGAAAGCCAGCACTTTCCCCCCATGTTTTAATATCAAACAATTCAGCCTCTTTTTAATATTTTCTAAAAGAAATATTCTTTAGGAAACAAAGTGTTTATGTCTAATAAAAAGTCCCACTTTTTTCTTCTCGTAAAACAAATCATCCTGGCTGTTCTGCTTTTCCAAATTATGGTTCAGTGTATGTGGCAATTACTAATCAGCGGCCTTAAAAGGAAGAGCATGTTTTCATGGACATTAGCACAGACTATACTCATGCTTATATGCTCTTATAGCTAATGAAGTCTTCTGAGCATTATTTCTCTGGCTTTCACTATTACCTTCTACAATTATTTTCAATTCAGTGTGATTTTTTTGTATCAATCATTGGTTTTGCACCTAAAAATTATAGCGTTAGTTGTAACTCAAGTAAAAAAACTTGATTACCTGTTGGTAACATGCAGGAGGCATGCAGTAACTTGGAAAAAAAAAGAATTTCTTCCAAAGATGTTAACTGATGTGGGATGAACCCAGGGCCAGAGAGCATCATTCGCTACGTCCATCTTATTGCAGTCATTATAGAATAATTCACAAAACAGCCAAAGTATTACCTTCTCAATATCAACATCTCATCATTAGTGAGGCTACCAACTCAAAAGTCTTAAAAGAGTGCATGAACAAATTACAAGATACTTGTCCAACTTTTTTTTTATGGTCCCACTAAACATTGATTCATGGTCGCCAGGCATAAATTAGAGCAGTTAACATTCCTGTGGATTAAGTTGCTCTTAATTTGAATTGGACAATAGATGGAAATACTGACTTTAGAGGAAGACCATGCTGATTTGGTTCTTTATCTGGGAATTATAAATCTCATGAATTTGGAGCATTCATGAGTTTCTGCATGCCCACTGTAAGCAGGTTCCTCTATCACTCCAATCTGTTTTAGCTGTTCGTTTTTATGGTGGCGTTTGCTGAAACTTAATTATCTTCAAATGCATAATGTCCTTTTGATAGACAAACAAAAAAAGAAATGCATTTTATCCTAGCTGCAAGGGCATAAAGTAACTTATATGCATGTCATAAACTTTCTACGTCTTAATGCTACAGCTGGTTTATTTCAGACCATTTATTTAGTATTACTTTAAAAAGCTCTAGCTATGAACTATTCCCTCCAGCCTTGTTACAAATCCTATAATATTGCTTCAAAAGGAAAGAAATGTGTTTCACCTCCTAAGATCCTGTCCTCTTGCCCTCTCTGGCTGGGCCTTTTTACTTTTTTTGCTATCCTTAGGGCAACTCATGCTGGTAAAATGGAAATGTAAATTATTGTGTTTGCACAGAACGAGCTGTAAAGTAGTGCAGCTTAACACATGTGCATGTGTTTATTATCTGGTTTTCTTAACACAGCCCAGTCACTCTGTATGTTGCCCTTAATTATTGGTGTGAAGGGATTATGTGCCTTGCATCCTGACTCACCTGATTCCTGTAACCTCTGGGGTCGGCAGTTAAAAATCACCAGCCAAAGCTCCCACAGTGAACAGGCCATTTTTCTTGGGGATGTGTGTGTGTCTATATTTATATTTGTATTGTTTCCCCACATGTCATGTGGACAGGAAAGTGATTTACTTGATTTTATTTAATTGCTATGAATTGTATTGATTTTTATTTGGGAATGACTTTATTTTTCAGAGTATTTAGTAACACGTATACTCTCTAAGACTGACAGGTATGAAAGGATAACTTTAATGCACACTTTCAAGGCTGTTTAAATCCAGTTCTTATTTAAAATGTTTGGGACATTGCTTCTGACAACTCATTTTATAATCTGTTAATTCTGATGCTAATAAATCCCAAAATGATTTAAATTCAGCAAGGTAAATATGTGTAATTGTTTACAAGAAAATTTTCATTTTTACCTTATTTTTAAAAGTATCATTTTTTTCCTTGAAAAGGAATGCCAGATTTCATTACTTTCCTATTTCCTTACCTTAGTATTACTAGAGATAAATCAAAACTGGATAATCACCTATCTTATCCTTCATCTGATGTCCATCTTCATTAATATGTAACCAAATTGACCCAACAAAAAGATTGACTTTATTTCTTAACATCTTTTAGTAAGTCTATGGTTGTTTTTACTGTTTTCTTACTCCCAAGCAAGAAAAGTATGATAGCTTTCCTTAACCTGTTCTCTTGTTTTAAGGGTAATGCATTTTAGTAGTGATAAAGTTAGAAATAGTTTTAATGTAATAATAAATTATAGTATATCACTGGACTAAGAAGAACTTTGCTATCTGCTTTTTATAGGAAGCAATAATGTTTATAATAATGGCAGAAGCCAGCACTCATCTGTGAACTCAAAAGAAAGGGACATTCTGAGCCCAAATTCTGTCTCCAGGAAACTTCAATGAAATTAATAATTGTGACTAGAATTCTTAACAGGAAAATACTAAAAATGGCAATAATCTCTATCATTTATTGGGCACTAACTACATAACAGGCACTCATGTGAAGCACGGAACTAGCAACTTTTAGAGAGCTTTCTTTCTCTGATTCGTTTTGCTGACTTGTTCAAAACAGAAAAACCTTGAAAGTAGAGTTCTACTTCAAAACCGACTCCACTCACAGTTTGCCCAAAGCAAGGGCAAGGGGCATGCTGTTTCTGCATTTGTGGATGTTGGCTCCCTAGATGTTGGTGTCTTCTCAGATTATCTACACTCCCCACAGGACAGACAGTGTCTGCTCCTTCGCAGTGGAGAGGCAACAACAGGCAGAAGAGTAGTGTCAGTCTTTCTTCTCTGTTTGCTCCCTCACCCTTCCATTCCTGCTCTGCTGCCTCAGAATCATCTGAATAAGTAGCTGAGCAAAATGTTTTTACCTACCGTCTCTCCCAGACACCATGTATTCTTATGCCTGTATTTCTTTACCGAAAACCTCCATTGAAGCCTCCCAGGAACATAAAGTATTCTGTGGTATAACCATGGCTTTGTCCTAT